>CM053626.1:149536299-149556346 GCA_028646595.1 Phalanger gymnotis | reverse complement strand
TTGTAGGCTCTATGACTTTGTTAACTTCATCTGACTGTATGTTTTGGTCTTCTTTGTCACCAAAGAAGGATTCCAGAGTCTGAGACTGAATCTGGGTGTGTTTTCCATGCCTGGCCATGTTCCCAGCCAACTTACTTAACCCTTGAGTTTTTCAGCAGGATACGACTGCTTGTAAAGAGAACTATGTTCCATGCTTGGGGGGGATGCGCCAGCTCTGCTACACCAGCACTCCTCCTTCCCCAAGAACCCCCAACCTGGACTGAACTTAGATCTTCAGTAGGCTCTTAACTCCTGCTCTGATTTGCCACTTAATTCCTCCCATCAGGTGGGCCTAGGGCCAGAAGCAACTGCAGCTCTAGTTCTGTAGCTGCCCCACCTCTGCTGCCCCTGGGGCAGTGGTTGAACCGCAAACTCCCTGTCCCCAGCAGGTTTTTCCACTAACCTTCTCTGTTTTCTTTGGTGTTTGTGGGTTGAGAAGTCTGCTAACTGCCACAGCTCACTGATTCAGGGCACTAGGGAACGCTCCGCCTGGCTGCTGGTCTGGTTGGTCCGCGCCACCCATGCTGGGCTCTGCTCTGCTCCAGTCCCAGCTCCGTGCGGGACAGACCTTACCCAGAGACCACCCAGGCTGTCCTGGGCTGGAGCCCTGCTTCCCTCTGCTGTTTTGTGGGTTCTGTAGTTCTAGAATTGGTTCAGAGCCATTTTTTATAGGTTTTTGGAGGGACTTGGCGGGGAGCTTACGTTAGTCCCTGCTTTCCAGCTGCCATCTTGGCTCTGCCCCCTAGAGCCCAATATTTGGGCATGGTTATAAGTTTGCGTCAGCTCTATTGTTGATATAGTATATGGTTTCATAATGCTTAAGCTGAAAGCTGCAAAATTCAAAAGTGAAAATATGGGACAGTTTACAAATCAGCTTGTAATTAAGAAAGTTAAGTTCGACATACATTTAGTGTATTAGTCATTCCCACCCCACCCCCTACCCAACTTATTTATTTGTTTTTAATTTTCAACATTTACTTCCATAAGTTTTAAATTTTCTCCCCTTCCTCCCCAAGATGGCATACAATCTGACACAGGCTATACACATACATTCCTATTAAACACATTTTCACATTAGTCATTGTCACAGAACAGGTTAGAGCTGACCCCCATGTATCTCTGGACGCCCCCTCCCATACCCTGAGGCACTTTGCCAAAGGCAAGGGTGGAACAAGATGGTGCTGGGAGGAAGGGTCCCACCCTGGTTGACAACATAGCAGTTCTGGGTCTTTGTCTGGACTTGCCCAGAATCAGTGGGGAGAACTGGCTAGTTGAGGGAGTGCCAGGAGCATGAGACTGGGCGGACCGAGGGAGGACCCCTGCCACCTCATCACCTCTATATAATGCTCTTGCACACCCCCAATAAATGGAGTTGCCACCATTTTGCCTCCCGCCTCATTCATTGTCTGTGAGATTCTTCCCTTCTGCTCGTCAGGAGCGGGAGGTGGGTGGTGGAGACCCCCAACAACACACAGAAGAATTATAACAGAATCGCACAGAAGAATTATAACAAATGGGAGAAACCATGAGAAAGACAAAAACAAAACAAAACAAAAAAGCAAACAGTCTGCTTCTCTGTACATTCTAACTCCATAGTTCTTTCTCTGGATATGGATGGCATTTTCTATCATCAGTCCTTTGGAAATGTTTTAGGTCCTTGCATTGCTGAGATGGGCTAAGTCTGTCAAAGTCGTCATCAAACACTGCAGCTGTTACTGTGTACAATGTTCTCCTGGTTCTGCTCACTTCACTCAGCATCAGTTCATATAAGTCTTTCCAGATTTTTCTGAAATCTGCCTGTTCATCATTTTTTATAGCACAATAGTATTCCACCACATTCATATACCACAACTTGTTCAGCCATTCCAGGTATCACCTAAATTTCCAGTTCTTGGCCACCACAAAGAAAGCTGCTATAAATAGTTTTGTACATTTGAGTCCTTTTCCCATTTTTATGATCTCTTTCGGATACAGACCTAGAAGCAGTATTGCTGGGTCAAAGGGTATGCATATTTTTATAACCCTTTGGGCATAGTTCCAAATTGCTCTCCAGAATGGTTGGATCAGCTCACTGCTCCACCAACAATGAATTAGTGTTCCAACTTTCCCACATCTCCAACATTTATGATTTTCCTGTTTTGTCATGTTAGTCAATCTGATAGGTGTCAGGTGGTACCTCAGAGTTCTTCTGATTTTTATCTCTCTACAAACTATTCCTTGCTCCCCTAATGTGTATATACTATCAGCCTTTGTACCTAGATTGTGTACCCATTTGGACTTTATTCTGGTATACAGTGTCAAATGTTGGTCTATACCCAGTTTCTGCCATTCCAGTTTTCCCAGCAGTTTTTGTCAAACAATGAGTTCTTATCCCAGAAGCTGGGGTCTTTGGGTTTATCAAACAGATTGCCATAATCACTAACTACTGTGTCTTCTGTACCTAACCTGTTCCACTGATCTACCATTCTATTTCTTAGCCAGTACCGAGTAGTTTTGATGGTTGCTGCTTTATAATACAATTTAAGATCTGGTGTGGCTAGTTCACCTTCCCTAGAATTTCTTTTTATTAATTCCCTTGATATTCTGGACCTTTTGTTCTTCCAGGTGAATTGTTATTATTTTTTCTAGCTCTATAAAATAATTTATTGGCAGTTTGATTGGGATGGCATCAAGTCACTTCTTAAATTTAGTAGCATAGCATCTAAACCTATAGAACCCAAATGCTCTAATGGAGATTTGGAGTGACCATCACTAGAACTTAAAAGTACCCAGTGCTACCGCTACCAACGCTAGACCACACTGGCTTTAGTAAGCTTCCCATTTTAAGAACAAAGGAAAAGAGTAGCCCCAGGCATTTTGTCCACCCATCCCCTGACTTACTGCTTTGCTGCTAAAAGACTATCATCATCAGGTAAAACTCCAAAATACGGCTGCTGAGGAAATGAGATTACTCCTTGGTAATTATTTAATTATTGAGCTAGAATTTAAAATCTTGGTCCAAGAAACACTAAGGTGAATGGCTTCTAGGTAGAATCAAAACTTGGGAATCAGAACTGATCTTGCCAAGGTTATCACGCATATTGGAAGCCTTAAATGAGGACAAACAGCATAGAGAAGTGATTTCAAAGTCAGGAAGCCCTCAGTTCAAATATCTTCTCTAAGATATTCACTTCAGCATAATGATTGTGTGACACTGGCCAAAATCACTTGACCTCTCAATGTAAATAGAAAGAATTTTTTTTTTAATCTGAAAAGGTCAGAGAAAACTTTTATTCCACTTAACCTAGGTGCTGTTTGACAGTTTGTTTCTCAATAGCTCTGTTAAGCAGTTTCTTAATCTAAAGTCAGATGAACAAATATCTAAATTGCTAAGAGCAAAACTTAGATTTAGAGCATTAAGACACTTTGGTGTAAGTCTGTATCTATATAAAGAAACTTTTGCTCTCCTTCCCTCTAATACACTTGAAAGAATCAAATACTTTACTCTTTTATGCATACATGTTTGTTCATTATAGCAATAGTGGGTGTTAACTGCTCTTTGGAACCTCAATGATTCTACCAAAGTGCAGTCCATCAGCAATAAGGGAAAATGTACAGTTGTACGGAAGCCTGGAACAGCTTACAACTTGAAGCACTCTATCTGAGTTACTTTTAAAATTGGTCCACACCAAAGAGGAAAATGATGAGGTATTTAGTACCAGTTATTAATACTCATGTATCTTCACTATATGTTCTGGTCAGGAATGATGCAGAGCCATCAGAGTTAAGAGAATTCTATCGGAGCTGTTGAACTGCATTAAGGCAACACGCCCAGGCAGGCTGTATTTGATGAAAGTACAAGATTGTTAGGAATCAAAATGTGCACCGTGAGGACCTTTGCCAGTCACCCACACCATGAAAGAGAAAAGCTGAGAGATGTGACAGAGAACAAGAGAGGTTTCAGATATATACTAAGTCAACAAACAAGAGCTCATGGTATGTGAATTTTACTAGTGGTTTAAAATGGCTAAGCTAATACACACTCTAAAGCTTTATGTGAATATTAACATTTTTGAAGGTATTTGACATAAACTGTCTTTTTTCTTTTTTTGTCTAGCTTTTTCCATTAGTGTTCATCTTGTTGCGCATAAGCATATTTCTAACTTTGTTCTTTAAGCTGTTTCCAGTCAGGAAGAATACCAAGTCTGCTTAGGTTTGAATTTTATTGAAGAAATGACTTTATAACCAAATCAGTGAAAAACATCCTTCCAATTACATGCTACTGAAGTATTTACAAACACTAATACTGGTGCGGTAGTTAAAAACAAAATTTACTATTGTTTTTTGTAAGCTTCACAGACATTAAGTTTTCATGCTCTTAGCACTCAAATATTATGATGGTTTTGTGTATTTGATACTTCTTTCGCTGATACGTGCTTAAGTAAGTTTTGTTTCATTTCATATTCAACTGGAATTTGTATTATTACTATCTGGCATTTTTGTTTTAAAGCATTTTTTTTTCTGTTTTAATATCTTTTTTTTGTTGCATTGCCAAACTTCCATAGCATTTATCTACTCTTTAAATGTTGTCCTATGTTACAATTATGGTATTTTTAAGCAAACTGCATTTTCCTACCAAGTATGACTTATATCAGATCTAACTTTAATAAGATACCTTATATCTTTATTTTTTCTTCCTCCCTGAAAGGTATGGTTACCTTTAGAATTAATTTCTAAAGATGCTACTAAAAGCATATATTGTACTTTAATTAAATCAAAATGGATGATAAGATTAACTTTCATCACTGCTTATGTACCAACGACAAATGATTTAAAAGGTCATCCACCTCATTGCTGTTCTAAGGTATATTACCACAAAGGGATTGAGATGTCACATGTTCAAATAATATCACATTTAGCATAACATGAAAGGATAGCGAACTTTTATCAAAACTTATTTAATTCAACACTTGACAGTGGCTGGGCTATTAAACTGTATATCCAAAGCTTCTCAATCATTTCTTTCCAGCCTGCTGTTGTAGCTGACAGCATGGGTCAGTTAGTTGCAATAACCAAAAATCAAGCATATATAAGGTACTGTGTTAGATGGCCAGATTCAAAAACAGTTTTGGCAAATCATTACATGTTAATCGAATATCTTCTGAGCAAAATGTAAAGTGCCAAAAGGAACCTTTCCCTTAATCCTTTTGCCCCATGGCAAATTCCTCACCACCAAGGGTTCCCTCTTCAGTCCTACTGCTGAGACTTACTCAAAACTTTTTCAGACCTTAATCACTGTATTTCTCAGTTATTTTCCAGGAACATAGAATGAGGCCAGTGTTGTAGCTAGAACCAATGCTATACAGTCTAGCTTCTTGGGATTCCTCTGGTCAGCAAAGAAATTCAAGAATTCCTCAAGACTGGCTCAGATTCAATCTACCTCAGATTGAATCTGGCCCGCTTGTGAAAACAAAGCATCACAAATGGTTGACATTTTCCGGAGTTAGAAGTGGAATTCGAAGATTCCTGCCCAGCCAGCTAGCTGCCATTTTCAAGTTTGGACACCTGGTACCAGTATGGACCCCTTATGTCCAGTCCAGCTCCAACCTGATGGTTCAAGTTGAATATTGGCTTGCTTGTTCAGTGAAACTTTGAACCAAGGCAACTAACATTACTATGGCCAGCAGTACATCAAACTCTGATACCTTGATTGGTCAGCCATGGTCAGTCACCTTGACCAAAAGGGGGAATGTTGAATGCTGCCATCAGAGGTGCTACCTGACCCTTGCTCCATGCGAGCAGGTTTGAACCAGTTGAAGCTGGTTTTGTGGTCTCACTGGACACCCAATTGATGCACCTAGAACCCTGTTTCAACCAGATAATTACCACTTCCCAAACCTCACTAGCCTTCTCCATGGACTTTCAGTTGTTATATAAAACAACTTATGTAACAGATTCATGAAGTTGTGCCTTCCATGCAGCTTCCTCCCTGTTGAAGTGTATTTAAACCCTGCCTCCTCTGCACCTCCTGGTCACTCTAGTAGTCTTATGCTGTACAGTGTCCCAAATTATAATTTCCTTTTCTCGATTAAAGATCCTTACTGTTGGTAAAAGAAAAAAAAAGGAATTCCTCAAAACCAAAAAGAGGAAAAGTCAAAGGCAGTTGACTGAAGATGACCTCGTATTCATTCCCAGATCCAGGAATTGCCTGAGTTATCAATTCCAGCCTCTAGCCATTTTCTATAAGTCCTAAACTCTCCTCTCCCAGAATTCCCAACCTTTTTTCTATGGACTTTCATTTGTTATGCAAAATGCTGCAGTGTGGAACCCCTGCTGCAACTCCTTGACTGACTAAAGATCTTATTTTTTTGCTAGACTGGCTCCCTTCCCATTAATCCAAGTTGACAGTCTCAAATAAAAACAGAACTTGAACACAAACTCAACTAGAATTCTGAGAAAAGATGAAGAGATTTTGTTTTTTTTTTTTAATTTAATATAAATGAGAGTGCTTAATGGGAAAAAAAAAAAAAGAGGACAGCTTGGCATAAAAACAGGTACGAAATCCTGCCCCAACAAACTTCCTGAAAATTAAAATTGACTAAACGGGAGGCAATGACTCCAGACCATAAGAAATATTCAAAGTCAAAAGACATAATGTTTTGCTTACACAGAAAAAATGAACACAATGTCATAGCAGAAAAAATAAACCTTTAATAACTCTGAAATACAAGAGTTAAAAAAAAAGCTTAATTAGAAACATGAATTGTTTACACCATAATATGGAGAAATAGTCTATGTGTCTCCTCAGAACCCTAACATCAGAAGTTGTAACAGGAGTCTAATAAGACAGAAGGCCTAGGAATGGTTTTGTTATATTTTAATGACCTTAAGAAAACAAAGAGAGACTAAGGGTGGGAGTCATTACCTTATACTATTTCCATGGTATGATGACATGCAGGGTAGGACTTTTTTGTTGTCTTTTGTTTTGGAGTGGTTCTCAGCAATAAGGCAATCAAGTGCCTTTGAGTCTTGCCTTTGTTTGAATCAGGCAAGTAAAGTGTGATTTTTTTGTTGTCCTTTGTTTTGGAGTGTTTCTCTATGCTCTGAGGCGGCATTTTGCTCTGAGGTCATACTCACTGGAAGAGTGTTGGTGTGGAGACTCTAGGTAGTTGTTAAGGAGCTGCACACCACCCTCCCTTTTGAAAACCCAGATGTCGGTGCTTCTCTCTCCGGTAACTATGTATATATTGCTATGGTCAGACAGAAACCTGTCTGTTGATCTGTTTACTTCTGTTCGTAATTTCCATTTCTATTTGCTCTGAAGTTCAGGGTGCTGACTTTTTATCCTGAGCTAAGTGAATGATATATGTATGCTTAATTACAGTAAGCCTGTTAACCCCTTAAAGTTGTTTTCCTTAGAAAAGAAAAGCAAGGAAGCCGTGCCAGCAGCCCCCCTGTGTTACTGACCTTACCCAGCCACAGTAGCTGCAAGTAACACAGTTGTTACACATGGGCAAGTAGATGACTCTACAAACAAGAGAGGAAGAAGTGAAGGGAACAGGTAACACTTGAAGCTCACTTTCAACTTTGCAGATCCTGTATAGAAATACTCATTCTATTGGAAAGCAGGAGAGAAAGGGAAGAAGCTAGAGGGTCTATTAAAGAGTTCAATTTTTTACATTTTCCTAATACATAGCTAGATGAGTTTAGAAGAATTAAATCGTTTCTGAAATATTATGTTATAAATTATTTCTTAAAAATTCAAAAGTAAAGGGAAACCCAAGAAAATCCTCATTAAATAATTTTCTCCATTTTAAAGATAAAATTCATTACATGCTCTCAGATATTTGTGGTTTTTTGATGCTATTAATTTAGCATTCTAATTTTCCCCTTCCTTATCACCATGATTGTCTACGCACACTAAGATGTTTTAATGTGTTCTAAATTCCTTTAAGTATGCCAACCTCATTAAAAAAGAGAATTTTATTGAAACAGGGTAGTGAAATGCCAAAATCTGCAAAATCTTGATTTAGTACCAAAAACATACGACATTTCCACGAGTAATAAGTTTTACTCACTGAATTTCAAGAACAATTGCTTCCATTAAGACAGCAATCTGTTTGAAATGGTTATTATATCAGAGGAACTTTTCTAATACCACCTTAATAATGCAATTTTGAATTCTCCCCACAAAAGGGGACCAAGTGCTTCACAGAAGCATTCTAAGTTGATTTTTTTTCTATTCTCATTGTTGTCCATGGTTTGTTCACTTTATACCAATATATATTATATATATGTGACATATATAATATATATTAGCAAATGTCTTTCCTCATTATTTTGTAATCAGTATCAATGAACTGGTCCTTCTGAGTAGTAGAGATACATACATAAAATACAATCAGAAAAGATTTCAATGATGTCCAAACAAGCTGGCTGCCTTAAGAGGAGCTTCAAGGCCCCAACACAGCTTCCACACACCTAATTTCACCAAATCACACAAAAGAAATTCAATGAGAAAGTATAAGTGACTTCTATCCCAGAACCATACAAAAAACCAGCCATGGGCAAGAAGAGTAATTGCCAACACCAGCATACAGGCAAGGAAGCCTGCAGCCTTCCTGTTGCAACCACAACACATATCACCAGCACAGGTAAGTAAGCTTGTAGGCTCAATTCATCATAGATGAGCCAGAAACACATGTAGAAACACAAGGATCCACGTCTAGAGGCAGCTGGAATAGAAGCTCCCTCCAAATAAGCTCCAGGGTTGTCAAAAAACCACAGTATAGTCAAAAAGCCTCAGGATGAGGACCTTGAAATATCCAGAGTAAGGTAACAACACAGCCAATGAGGTAGTACTCAGTTTGGGATACCCAAGGCCCAGGGGCTTTGAGATCCCTACCACTCTGTCCTGAGAAGCAAAGCCACAGAAGGTCCTGAAGATACTGGGCACTGAAGATCAAACTCTGGGTGTGGCCTTTTGACTAAGTCCAAGTTTTACAGAACAAATCCTTTTATTAAGGGGATTTGTTCTCTGAAGTTTGGATTCAGTGGAAGAGACCCACCTGAGGACAGAGATGGCCACGTGTGGCCTTGAGGGCCCCAGATTCCCCACCCCTATCTTAGGCCTAACCCCAAAAAGTGAAGGTGAGCACGGCAAGGTAAGGGCCTCAGGGCAAGACCAGCCACCTCTTCACAAAAGTGCATTTAGGAGGCAGAGCCTGACCCCTGGCACAAAGCCCCAGTTGAGGAACTAAAGACAAGGAAGAATAAGCCAAAAACCAAGAACAATTTAAAAAACAAAACTATTTTAAACCTAGAAATCCCCTGAAAACAAAAAGAAGCTCCATAACTATTACGATACTATATTTAAAGGAACAAATAGGTTTTTCACAAGGATAACGTGAATATCTAAGGTGAAAAAGTGAAATGAGTTTAAAAATGAAATAAAAGCTATAGAAAAAAATTTAAAGAATAGTTTAGAAGGAAAATGCAAACCTTACCCAAGAGATGGACTCCTTGAAAGCCAGAAATAAAAGAAAGAGAAATCAACAACTCAGTGAGACATCAATAAATAATAATGACATACCCCTGTAATCAATTCCTGCTATTGCAGGAGGCTGAGGATCACAGAAATTCAGAAGTTCTGAGCTGAAGTGGGGCTAAAGTCAATCAGGGGTTGTTATGTTAATGGAAATAGCAAGATCTTTACCATCCATTAATAGGTCTATGTGACCTGCTTGGAGCTCCTAAATCTCATGGAAGCCTGAGTCACATGGAGCCTGTGGTGGGAGGAGCTTGACAAACAGGTAGAGCAGGAAGTGAGTGGGTGAGACAGAGAAGTCAGAGTTAGAAGAGTGAGAGCAGGCAGGGCAGCTAGCATGAGTGAGAAAGGGAGTGATTTTGCTTAAGGGAGGCCTGACAAGAGGGAAGGCTTGGGGATGGCAGTGCTCTCTGCATTGGTAATATGTATAGACTTCTTTATTATTACAATGGATTTGGCTTTCTGGTGTTGGAATAAATGCCTTGGTTTTATTTTCAATGAAGAGAGTCCGTTACATCTTGCCACTCAAACCTCAGACTATGCCTACATATTCACAGCAGCCACTGTGTGTATCTCATTGGTGATATATTTGGCATTGTGAACAGGACGTCAAAATATAAGACCTTTACTTGAAAACAGGATGTGAAGGAAATGGATAGTTCAGGATGGCAGGATTTACCTTATTCCTCCCTGGTGAGAGAATGGGCTAAAAGCACAGGATTCTGTGAAAACTGGAAACCAAGGCTACAGAAGGGAGCGCCCAGATATTTAGAAAGATGATTACAAGGAATACCAATAGAAACAGGGAAAGAAATGGCAGGGCTGTGGAAGAGAGGCTAGGCCTTGCTAACAAGTAACTTTCCTTTAGAAGAGAAAGCTAGAAAGTTTCAGGTGGTAGAAGAAAAAGGAACTGTTACTTTAGCTCATAAAAGGAAGAGAAAAGTTAAGAAGAGTAAGGTGCATGCAACCCTTGCACAGACTGGGCCTGACTGGGACACAGACACCTGGCAGGAAGACACACAGGAGTAAAATGAAACAAAGTCAGATGATGAGGCTTCTAGGAATGCAGACATTCATCCAACACTAAGAAGGAAGCAGGAGAACCAGGGGGAGCCACACTGTTCAGGGAAGTAATTAAGGATTTTATTTTGCAGGTGGTCACATATTTTGAGCCAATTCACCCAAAAAACTGGGAATTTCATTAGTATCTTGGATGGTGAGAATCAGTGATGAAGGGGCCAGGAGTACGGATAGATAATAGAGATTGTTTGACATTGATAGGTATTAGAATCCTTTTGAACAGCAAGTTTTTAGGGATCACCATATGCAAGGAGGTAACAATGGAACTATTTATTACCTCTGGCTGCAGAGGGATGCAGTAAGCAGTATCCCACCGACTCTATCTGGCCTTGTGGAGACAGACCCTGTGTATTGAGAATCAAGATGGGCTCTTAGCACTTATTCAACCAAGTGCTCTTGAACAGTTTGCCCTTTGTTTTCTTGATTAAATTAGGAGTCCTTGATGAGCTCTTTGCCCTAAAGGAAAGCCTAGTTTACAGGGGTTTGAGTGCCATGTTTGTGACATCAGAGGCTTTTAGAAAATGTGGGTTTAAGTCCCATTTTTGTGACGATTTTAGGTCACGTGAGTGACTCGCATGTGTGACTCACCTTTGGCCCTGAACAGGATATTTAAACGCAGAGATTGGCTTTCTCTTTCAGAGCTCTGAGCCACAGCAGGAGTGGTACTTGACTCTAGGCCAGCCGATGTTATTAGCTCCCCGGCTTTGATGTCGATGCTTCTCTAATAACTGTATATTGTGATTTTGTCAGAGAGAAATCTGTCTGTTGCTTCGTGTTTATTTGCTCTGTTTATGTTTGCTCTGAAGCTCAGGGTGCTGGCTTTTCCCCCTGAGCTGAGTGAATGACATTTGTATGTTGAATTAAACTGAGATTGTTAACCTCTTAAAGTTGCTTTCCTTAGTAAAGCAGACCAAAAGAACCTGGGCTTGCAGCATTCTTGTTGGGCTTCTGTTGGTTTTCCACCTCCACAGCAGCTGCTAGCCAAATTGTTTCAACACCCTGGTATTAGCTTAGAGACCGTATGAGAAAGTTAAAGGAAGAGGTAATGAAAACTGCAATAATGGTCAGATTTGCCAACATTTATCATAGCACTCCCTTAATGGTTCCTCATAGAAATATAATAGTGAAGACTGCCCCTCCTGCTTATAAGGACCTAATTCTGACTCTACTAATTGAGGAAATAGGGCACCATCTTTCAGAGGTGCTGGATAAGATTTCACAGTTAAGCAACTTAGGGGAATGGGGAAAACACAAATTTCCTCAAGAAAGAAGAGCAAATAGCCAGCAGATTCAAAGTTAGAATAGATTAACAAGGAAAGAACTGTTTACTGCTTTATTAAGAGCAAGGATAGATTTTGGAAGAATAGATGGTATTCCAACTAATGAACTATATAAGATGTACTGAGAAAAGGGACTTAGTATTAGACTGAACAGGGAAGTAGGAACTGCCCCTACAGATCCTCCTGAATCACTGTATCCAAATTTGTCACACCTGCAGGGAGAAGAGGAAATTGGACAAGCCCCAGATCAGATTAAAGAAATATACAGATAGGATTACAGACCCCGTATCAGTTTAACCATTTATTGCAAAAATGGATCAACTACTGTAACTAGGGCATTAATAGATACTGGGGAAGAGGCTTCCCTTATATATGAGAACCCATGGAACTCCTATTACCATCACAAGACTGGGAGGGGCTGAAATATCAGCCAGACAAGGTTAACTAATGATAAAAATTGGGCAATTACCTAAGAAAGAATATACTGTGGTAATTGTACCCATTCCTAAATACATCATTGGGATAGATATATTGAAAGGTATGACTTCAAATTTACCTGAGGGAAGATACCAATTTGCAGTAAGGAAGATGGGAATTAATGCAGTTTTAGTAGGTAAAATAAAACTAGACCTAGTCACTTTACCTGAACCTTCTGAAGTAATTACTTGAAAGCAGTATCCCATGCCAGGCAGATAAGATGAAATTACCAATACTATAAAGGAATATGTTGAGGCAGGAGGCTTAGTCCCTACAACCACTTGATAGAACAATCCTGTTAAAAGTCAGATGAGATGTGGAGAATGACAGCGGATTATAGACAATTTAGTAAGATGACTCCTCCCCTGTATGCTGCTGTTCCAGATACCATTACCTTAACAGAAAGGATCCAGAAATATGATAGCACTTGGGATGTAGTTATTGATTTACCCAATGCTTTCTTTACTATCCCAATAGATTCTAAACAGTGGGACCAGTTTGCTTTCACTTGGCAGGTCAGACAATATACTTTCACCTGCTTGCCACAAGGATATCTGCATATCCTTACCATTTGTCATAGGATTGTGGCTGAGTATTTGGATGAATTAGAGCTGCCCGATATACAGCTTACCCACTACATAGATGATATTATGATACAGGGAAGAAATGTAAAAGAAGTGGAAAAGACTTTGATGCTTTTAATTGAGCATATGAAAAGCAAAGATTAGGAAATCAACCCTGCAAATATTGGAGGACCAGCTCAAACAGTTAAATTTTAGGTATACAATGGAATAACGGCTACGAGAGATTCTCCCACAAGTTCAACAAAAGATTCAGGATTTTCCTATCCCTACTAATAAGAAAGAGGCCCAAAAGTTTATAGGATTATTTGGATATTGGAGGCATCGCATTCCACATTTAGGTCAGATTTTGAAACCCTCATATAAGGCAAAAACAACAAAACCGAAATGTACCCTTAGAAGTTTGGTCTAGGGAACTCCCTTCATCTGGATTTCAAAGCAGTTGTTACCTGCGTACTGGGCTTTGGTGGAGACTGAACAACTGACCCTGGACCATGAAGTAATATTAAGGCCTAGAATTCCAATTATGACCTGGGAAAAATAACTTGTTTACTGCTTCACATAATATGAATAATAGACCATCGGGAGAAAGTACACGTCTAGCCGGAAGATGACCCCTAAATCTGCAAATCAGAAAACAGCAAACACATAAGATCCCAAACATTAAATATTGGACTGTGAAGCAAGATGTCCCAGCACCACTGCCTGGAACACCTGGTTTGGCATGATATGATTTAGAGGATTTTTGGTTGCATAGAAAAGAAATAAGAAAAATCTCTACTATCATTTTGGACAGATATTACCTCAATTGAGATTAGCAGCTGGAGGAATACATGTACTGGCTGGAGTAATAGAGTCTAATTATCAAGGAGAAATTATTGTGGCATTCCAAAATTTAGGTGAAGAACCTACACAATTTGGCAAAAATGACAGAATAATTCAAGCGATTATTATTCCTTAGGAAACAACACCCCTTGTAAAAACTGACCCTCCTTCCAAAATAACTATCAAAAGAACTGAAGGATTTGGTTCCACCGATAGAATAAAACTGGGTAAAACAGAAGCCAGATGATGTTCCAAAGGCTGTGAAGATTACAGCCCATGGGAAAGAAAATACCATAACTGTTGTTTATTCAGGAGATGATACTTACCAAATTGTGCCTTTAAGTCATATATTTTACTGTGAATAAGGCTACGATTGAGGGTTCATGGACTCCAGAAGCATGGCTGTCGCTGTATCTACCCTACTTCTGGTTACTGTCTCCTTATTCTTTTTGGCCTGTCCAATTTGTTTGCTAGATTTGTTTCCTGCAGGCTTAGTGCCCTCTACTTGTAGATGCCCAACTGCTTAAGCTCTCACCCTCTGTCCAACATGTGATGCATCACTCCTTGACCTGGCATTTACCAAGCTCCAGATGCCGGCAAAAGAACTGACCCCCCCCAAATGGGACGGACCTCTTGGGGCAGGGACAACTCCACATCCAATCACAGCAGGAAGCAGTTATAGAAGAGACCTTTGGCCCTTACTCCAAGGGATTTATTCGTTTGAGGGGGGAATGATGGGGTGCTTGTACTCAAGTCCCACGCCAAGATATTGTTTTATGTGTTTACTTTGTGTTATCCCCATTATATGGCTTTAAAGTTAAGTCGATACCAGTTACCCCTGAACTTCCATTGACCTATGTAATGGATATGAAAGATCTTGGGGCTGTATCTATGTTAACGGCTATAGGTCACATAGCCATTAATAGGGCTATGTGACCTGCTTTGAGCCCCTGAGTCACACGGAAGCCTAAGTCACATAAAGCCTGTGGTAGAAGGAGCCTGCCAAACAGGTGGAGGAAGGGGTAGAGCAGGCAGGGGTGGAACAGGAAGTAAGTGGGTGAGACAGAACAATATGTACAGATTTCTTTATTACTGTGATCAATTTGGCTTTCTGGGGTTGGAATAAATGTTTTGGTTTCTTCTTCAATGAAGAGAGTCTGTTATATCTTGCAATTCAAACCTGGGAATATACCTGCATATTCATAGCAGCCACTGTGGGCATCACATTGGCAATATAGGTGTCCACACTCTTTTACCAATATAGTAAAGCCCCTGGAGTAGGGGTCCATGAGATTTCCTAAAGAGAGGAAAATGAACCAAGGTTGGGAAAAACAAACTAAGTTAAATCTTCTGTGCCAAAAAACATTGGTATTAGGGCCTGTAAGTGGCTGCTGCACTTCCAGCCTCAGTGAAATGGGAGGAGGCAGAATGTGCCTGATAAAGTATAGACAGAGATAGCTTTTTTAAAAAAATATCATTAAAAACCCTATGATCAATAACAAAAGAAAGCATCATATACAATAGGGATATACTAGACCCTTGTCCAATAAATACAAGAGTGAAGCAAGCACGCCTAACTTTCCCCACTATTACATGATAAAAGTTCTGGAAATGCTAGCAGTAACAAACAGTAAGACAAAGAAACTAAAGGCTTAAAGATAGGTAAAGAGAAGAAAAAACTGTCCCCTAAAGCTATCCCAATTTGCAGATATGATGGTATACTTGGAAAATCCTAGGAAATCAGCAAAGATACGGAGACAATAGCTTCAGCAAAAGTTGCAAGTTACAAAATAAAATGCCCCAAATCAACATCACTTCTATGCAATAATAAAGCCCAAGAAGCAATAATAGAAAAATTCATTCCAAATAACAATATGCATAAAATATGTGTGAATCAAAATACAAAGTGCTCTTAAACAAACAAACAATTTAAATAGCTAAAGGAATATGCGGTGTTCTTGACTAGGCCATGTAAATATAATAATAATGACATTACCAAAATGTATTTATTTACACTTTCATGCTATACCGATCAAATTACCAAGAGGATATTTTATGTATGTGATAAAAAGCAATAACAAAATTCATCAATAGTTCTCAAAAAAAATTACAAAGTATTCACAACCTCATGAAAGAAAGCTCAAATTACTAAATGAATAAATGAAATGAAAATCAAAACAATTTTAAGATTTCATCGCGCACCCTAAAAAATGACAAAAATGACGAAAAATGGCAATTGTCAAAGTTGGGGCTGTAGAATGATAAGAACTTTAATACATTGTTGGTGGAGCTGTGGGGTGGTACAACCATTTTGGAAAGCAATTTGGAATCATGTAAGTAAAGGGACTAAAATAATTATACCCTTTAAACCAAAGACTCTTATTATTGGGCTTATATTCTAAGGAAGCCCTGGATAAAAATCCTGATATACAGCAAACATTCATAGCAGTATTTTTTGTCATAGCAAAGAACTGGAATCAAAGTAGATGTCCATCAATTGGGGAATGTCTAAACAAAGTGTAGTACACATGAATGTAATGGAGTATTATTGTGCTTCAAAGAAATGATGTGATGAATACAGAGAAGCATGGAAAGATCTACATGAACTAATCATAGTGAACTAAGCTGAGCCAAGAAAACAATATATAAAATAACTAGGAACAATGAAAGAACCACACAAAAAAAAGCAAAAGCAAATTCAGCAAAATTATAAAGATTAAGCATGACTCAAATGAAGAGATGAGAAGATATCTCTAATCCAACCCCTTCAGGAGGGTAGGTAGTCTAAGTGTTTACACAATGTATGTGTTTCACACTTTTTCAATGTATTAATCTGTTGTGCTGAATTTTTTTTCCTTTTAAAGAAATATTATTTGTTATATAGGATGACTCTCTGGGAGAGGATAAAGGTATAATTGTGATAATGTAAAAAAAATACCAATATCAATAAAACCTTATATTTAAAAAATGAAGGTTTCAGAGAAAAGATAATGAAACCCACCTCCCTACACAAAATGTAGCATATATATTGTTGGATAAAATAAATGTATCAGATGTTTCACTTAGTTGTTTTTCTTTTGTCACAAGAGAGGGTTCAATTTTGGAAGGGGGATGGGGGGGTGTAGTATTAATGTGATCCAAGATCTTCCCCACCCAATAGGCCTCAGGTGGGCCTAGGTGGAAAAGCTTGATTATATCTTTCTTTGTAAGAAGGCCTAAAGCCCCTACTTACTAGGTGCTAAGTTGATGTGGGTGTGAAGCCCTCAGGATCCTAAGGGGGGCTGCCAAGGCCAGAGCCAATGGTATGTACACTGAGTTCTAGTCAATCATGAATTCAGCCAATCAGAGACCTGAGTTCTAGCCAATACCATGCCAGCCTAGGACTGTATAAAAAGAGAGTGCAGAACTAAGAGCAGCAGAATTCAGAAACCAACATCAAGAAGACATTGAGGCAGCAGACACTGAGGGAGAGCCAGCATCAAGTGAGAGTGCAGAACAAGAGAGTTGTGGAGATCAAAGAGCAGAATCTACAGAGAGCTACAGGAATTGGAATTCAGCCTAAGGAGAAGGAGTTGACAGAACTGCAGAGAGATGCTGAGCAGAGAGTTAGGATTAGCGAGTGATTGTTTACTGGAAGGCCCTAGCAGGGGGGAAGGTTACAGGATGACTTGGTTCCTTGCTATAATACTGTGTTATAATTTCCTTGTTGCTACATTCAGATGGACTTACTGGTTTCGGAATATAACTGCTACCATATTGAATTGGGGGTATTGGTTCTTGGATTTCATCCTCTGGAATCTAAATAAATATTATACTTCCTCTGCCTTCTACATAGAGAGTTTTTCATACTTTGCAATTCTGAACCATTCAGGCATGTTCACGGTCATCTTCAAGGTCAGGAATCTTGCCTTACTGATGTGGGGGGAGCCAAGAGAGTTGAAATGACCATGACATAAACAAGATAGTAATAAAATATATTAAAAAGAAAAAAATTCAAAAGAAAATCGTGTTTAAGAAACTGGAGATGAGATTTCATCACTAGCTAGTCATGACCCCTCAGACAAAACCAAATTCCAAATTGTACTTATTAGCTAAGAATAACTATTTTTATATATATTCTAATACGTATACTCTCAAGAATATTTATAATTGCTATTCAAGCAAAAACGGCAGTTATATATGGACTACGCTATATGAAACTCTCGGAAAATAGCTAACTACAAAGGTGCTAAAAAGATGTGATTATAGAGTATTTAGAAAATGGGCCTTATTTGAATAATTCTTCAAAGAAAACTCCTAGAAAAAAATATTTTTAAAAAAATTACTTAAGGAGGCTGTCCTTACAGTGAGAAAGACTTGGATTTAAATCCTGCCTCAGGCATTTGCTAGCTGTATGACCCTAGATAACTCACTTAAGATTTTTGGGCCTCAGTTTCTACATGTGTAAAAATGGGATAATATCAGCACCTAATTCTTAACATTGTTGTGAGCATTAGATGAAATAATGAAAGGCAGCATTCAACACTGAACTTTGAGCCATGTGACCTGAGTTTCAATGCCAATGCATCTGGGTTCTGCCACTTACTATCAGTGTGACTTTAGACAAAGTCATGCAGGTTCCTCATTTGGAGGGCTGAATGACCCATCAGATCTTTCTCAACTCTAGATTGCACAATTTTAAACAAAGTATATTACAAACCTTAAAATGCTATATAAACGTAAGCTGTTGTTATCACTGCTATTTAAGCTATCTAGTAGTATTAGAGGACACAAGATGAAAGGTAAATTTATGAGTACATTACACCTAGGCTAGAGATAATTGTATATTTAAAAGATAAGATTTGACTAGAACAATTAGTTGTGATTTATACTTCGCACTTCTGAATCTACTGAGTTAATATTTTCCCTTAAACAAAGTCTGTAAATAGTTTTGCTAACTGATCAAGCCTGAATTCAAAGATACCACTGGGAAGTTATACTCAAAACTATACATAAATTTCTGAGTTCTTCTGAAAAGTAGTTAAGTAGATATCAACCACATACCAGCTGTTTGGATTTTCCAAATCAGTTAAGCACAAACCTTATGCAATTTCTTTTTTTTTTCTGTTCATTTTTTAAATTTCCTTATTTAATATTTTTAATTTTCAACAACGATTTCCATAAGATTTTGAGTTACAAATATTCTCCCTATTTCTACTCTCCCCCCACTCCAAGATGGCATATATTCTGATTGGCCCATTGCCCCGTCAGCCCTCCCTTCTGTCACCCCACCTCTCCCTACAATCACCCTTCCCCTTTCTTTCTTGTAGGGCAAGATAGATTTCAATATCCCATTTCCTGTATATCTTATTTCCCAGTTGCATGCAAAAACAACTTTTTTTTTGAGTATCTGCTTTTAGAACTTTGAGTTCCAAATTCTCTCCCCTCTTCCTTCCCCACCCACCCTCCCGCAGAAGGCAAGCAATTCAACATAGGCCACATATGTATCAATATGCAAAACACTTCCACAATACTCATGTTGTGAAAGACTAACTATATTTCCCTCCATCCTATCCTGTCCCCCTTCAGTGTTCTCCCTTGACCCTGTCCCTTTTCAAAAGTGTTTGCTTTTAATTACCTCCTCCTCTATCTGCCCTCCCTTCTATCTTCCCTTCTTTCTCATCCCCTTTCCCCTACTTTCCTGTGGGGTAAGATACCCAACTGAGTGTGTATGTTATTCCCTCCTCAAGTCAAATCCGATGAAAGCAAGATTCATTCATTCCCTTACCTGCCCCCCCTTCCCTTCCAACAGAACTGCTTTTTCTTGCCAATTTTATGTAAAATAATTTACCCCATTCTATCTCTCCCTTTCTCCCTCTTTCAATATATTCCTCTCTCACCCCTTACTTTTATTTTTTAGATATCATCCCTTCATATTCAACCTACCCTGCGCCCCCTGTCTATATATATATATATGTATATATATATATATATATATATATTCCCTTCATCTACCCTAATACTAAGGTCTCACGAATTATACACATCATCTTTCCATGTGGGAATATAAACAAAACAGTTCAACTTTAGTAAGTCCCTTATGATTTCTCTTTCTTGTTTACCTTTTCAGGCTTCTCTTGATTCCTGTATTTGAAAATCAAATTTTCCATTCAGCTCTGGTCTTTTCACTGAGAAAGCTTGAAAGTCCTCTATTTTATTGAAAATCCATATTTTGCCTTGGAGCACGATACTCAGTTTTG
>CM053626.1:149523966-149536199 GCA_028646595.1 Phalanger gymnotis | reverse complement strand
ACCCAGGAACTCTGGAATTTGGCGACAACATTCCTAGGAGTTTTTTTTTGGGGGGGGGGGGGATCTTTTTCAAGAGCTGATTAGTGGATTTTTTCCATTTCTATTTTACCCTCTGGTTCTAGAATCAGGGCAGTTTCCTTGATAAGTTCTTGAAAAATGATGTCTACGCTCTTTTTTTGATCATGCCTTTCAGGTAGTCCAACAATTTTTAAATTATCTCTCCTGGATCTATTTTCCAGGTCAGTGGTTTTTCCAATGAGATATTTCACATTGTCTTCCATTTTTTTCATTCCTTTGTTTCTGTTTTATAGTATCTTCATTTCTCATAAAATCACTAGCCTCCACTTGCTCCAATCTAATTTTTAAGGTGGTATTTTCTTCAGTGGCCTTTTGGACCTTTTTTCCATTTGGCTAATTCTGCCTTTCAAGGCATTCTTCTCCTCATTGGCTTTTTACGGCTCTTTTGTCATTTGGGTTAGTCTATTTTTTAAGGCACTATTTTCTTCAGTATTTTTTGGGTCTCCTTTAGCAAGTCATTGACTTGTTTTTCATGATTTTCTTGCATCACTTTCATTTCTCTTCCCAATTTTTCATCTACTTCTCTTACTTGCTTTTCCAAATCCTTTTTAAGCTCTTCCATGGCCTGAGACCAATTCATATTTTTCTTGGAGACTTTTGATGTAGGCTTTGACTTTGTTGACTTCTTCTGGTTGTATGTTTTGATCTTGTCACCAAAAAAAGATTCCAAAGTCTATGTCTGTGTCTGAGTCTGAGTCCATTTTTGCTGCCTGTTCATGTCCCCGGCCAATTCCTTGATCCTTGTGTTCTTTGTCTGGGTATGACTGCTTGTAGAGTAGAGTACTTTGTCCCAATTTTTAGGGGCTGTGCTGTTTTCAAAGCTACTTCTACACCGCCACTGCCACAAGCTCTGCCACAGCAGTACTCCTCCTCCCCCAAGAACCGCCAACCAGGACCATTACCTAGATCCAAGCAAGGCAATACACTCCCTGCACTCCCCCTTTGATGGGCCCCTCTGATTCCTCCCACTGAATGGGCCAGAGACTCTGGAAGCAGCCCCTGGAGCTTCCTGCTACTGCTGCCGCTGCCACCACCACCAGCTGCACAGCCTCTGCTGCCCCCAGGGGTGGGGCCTATGAGGTCTCACCCAAATCCAGCAGCTTTCCCACTAACCTGCTCTATGGTCTTTGGCATTTGTGGGTTGAGAAGTCTGGTAACTGCTATAGCCCACTGGTTCATGGCCCTAAGGCCTGCTCTGGCTGACTCTCAGTCTGCTCTGTCCTGGCGCGGCCCACATTGGGCTGCGCTCCACTCCCAGCACTGGGCAATACACCCTTCCCAGTGACCATCCAGTCTATCCTGGGCTGGAGACCTGCTTCTCTCTGCTATTTCATGGGTTCCACAGCTCTAGAATTTGTTCAGAGCCATTTTTTACAGATGTTTGGAGGGATTTGGGGGAGAGCTTAGGCGAGTCCCTGCTTTCCAGCCACCAACAACTATTAACTGATGGTTAACCTAATACCAAGACACTAGGAAAGAAGGTAACAGAAAAGAACAAAAGGCAACAAACTAAATGAGACAAGGATCCCTGTCAACAAAGAAACTGCATCCTGCCAAATGACTGTTTAAGGCCGTGCAAAACCAAATCAATCAAAAGTCATAATCATTCATATACTTGTTGCAAATACTACTCAACAATCACAATTAACTGAATTTTAGGCATCAGTCCTACAGGTATATAAAATGTTCCATTTAACATGTTATTTTCAATATTTAGCACTAACCAGAACTGGATTGAATAGGAAGGCCATAAAAACCAGGAGGGATAGACTGGGAGAAAAGAGAGGAGCTGAAGATCAGGTCAAGGACAAGGTCGATAAAAACATGATAAAGGTGAAAGGACAGATGACCAATTTAACAACAAAAATTTCTGTGAACAGGCTCACATCTTAGGAATAAAATAGGAAACAATTTCACTACAACATATGCTACCCTGCCTCCATACTGTAGGAAAGACTGATGCAGCAAGCATCATATACAAGTGTGATAGCACCAGTGGCCTATATTTGTACCAGGGTTTAATTTTACTGCAGGACTCTTATGTTCACAATTAAGCCAGAAGTCAGTGTGGGTCACTTCACATTGATTTGTCTATCTTTTTACACATGAATCTGAACAAAGGTACAAAGGGATGTATAACATGTTTTTGCAGAGGAGAGAGTTATATGGAACCTACGAGATCACTGGCATGGACCTAGCTTGTATAGTAGATAGAGCACTAAGCCTGGACTCAGGAAGATTTGAGTTCAAATGTTATTTCAGGCATTGCTAGCTGCATCATCCAGGACAAATCATTTAATTGCTATTCACATCATTTCCTCATCTGTAAAAATGGGGAAAAGAACAGCACCCGTCTGGCAGAGATGTTGGAAAGACCAAGTGGGATAATATTTGTAAAGTATTTAGCACAGTGTCTGACATACAGTAGGCACTACATAAAAAGTTATCCCTTTCTCTCTCCCCCCTTCAAGACTGTCATTCTAATCACTTACTACAGAGGTCCCATGTGAAATTACAATACAGATTGTTTTTCTTTTTCTGAATAAAATAAACTTTTCCCCAAGGTTTACAAAAAACCCACAAATTAACATTACTTATATCATTGCTTTTCATGGTCTTATTTCCTATTTCTGTAGTAACAGGGGCAGCTAGGTAGCACAATGAATAGAGCAACGGCCCTGGAGTCAGGAGGACCTGAGTTAAACCCTGCCTTAGACACATGACACACTGTGTGACCTTGGGAAAGTCACTTAACCCCAACTGCCCTGCCTTCCCCCCTTCAAAAAAAAAAAATGAAAACTGTAGTAATAACCTTTTTTGCTTCACCCATACTGCCCTATTTTCAAAGTTGTTCTTGCCTATTAATAAACTTTTTATGAGAAAGAATTCATATACAACCATCAGCAGGTTAAGGAAGAAAAAAAATCCCAGCAGCTGTTTGATGTCCAAGAATATGAACACTTAGCAATCAGATGAAAGAAGAGAAGACAGAGAGAAGATCAAGAGAAGGCTGATTTTTGAATTACTGCAGGCTAGCATTTACCTCTCTCAATACTGGAAGTTTCATGCTCATTATATTCTAAAATCTATCCTGCTAACAACTGTTTTATCATTTCCTCCCCCAGTGTTAAGGTTTAAACACACTCTTCTTTTTTCTATTAAGTTATTATTTATATCACCTTCACCTCACTCAATTTCACGGAGGGTGGGGAAGGAAAAGAGAAGCTAGGAGGGCAGGGAAAGAATAAAAAATAAATCTAAAAAATGTTTCTTTAACAAGAAATAAAGACAAGTTTCAACTCCTAATATTTGTTAGGTAACAGCTTTCAAAATGTAGCATGATGAAATCAGAAATTTTCTGAAAATAATCACTGAGTAAAATGTTTAGCTTCAATAGTCCATTTATCACTAACACAGCAATAACTTTGGGCCTATGAATGTATCGAGTGTAGTAAGTTGAGTTGAGGTGAAATCACCTCAATATCAACTTATTTTTGAACTCAAAATGTTAAAGGAGTATGCAGCACAGTAATTAAAGTAAATTTTATCTAAAGACATGGTAATATATTTTCATGAAAATTTTCATTTTGCAGTGGGTCAGGTAGGTTTCTGTCAACCAAGGTAATTACAAAGTGATGCTTCTGCTAGGGATCAAGCACTAAAAAAGAACCCCAAATCAGTGGTGTGTGTACAATGATTAAGAGACATTACTAGGTAGAAAATTATGTTCCATATTAGAAAAAAAAATAAGAATACTTGAAGATCCAACTGCCTGGCAGTAGAAACTTTCATCTTTATAAGAAGTTTGGGGGTGTTTTCTTTAAATTCTGTATTTGCATTTATGGATATTAAAGTATGCTGCCAAATAACAAAAAGATAACATACTTTAATAAGTCCATACCTGTAACACCTTGTCTGGCAATTTTATCATAAGCAAACTAAAGAAAATCATAGCGAATATTTGAATTGCACTCCTCTGGAAAGCACTCCACAAAGACTAATTTCTCAGTAGGTGATGCTGCATGCTCCAAAGTCTGAACAAAACCAAATACTGAAGTCAATGATTTTAAGGCACTTTAAGACATGTAAAAAAAAGGAAGCTGTACCACCACTGTAATCGACATTTATCGAGTGACATTATGCATATCTAATATGATTTCTAATCATATCTAATATGATTTCTCTAACTGAGGCATCAAAATCTAGGTTTGAATGACAAGAATACTCAGAGACAGATTTTGATGGAGAAATAAGTAAAAGAAAAGAAGTCACAGAAGCCCTGGGGAAAGATGAGAGAGGGCAATGATAGAAAAACATTTGAGCAACACTGAAAATTCTGTGAGAACTTAGAGAAATCAGTATCCCTATTCCTGTGGCACTATAATCTATCAAATCATATCCCAATACTGTTATCAATGTGATTTGGAAAAGTATTTCATTCAACTTAAAAACACAGAATCCACTAAAGCTCTCATATAATGGCTACATCATGGCATGACGTTGACAAAGTTATGGCAGCAGAGCATAAGTTCGGGCAGGTCCTATCAAGATGGAAAGGCTTCAAGCAGGAATCCAGTAATGACCTAATTGAGATTCAATTCCAGCTGGAATGTAAAGTAATTAATGTTTCAAACCCAATTGCTTTTGAAGAACACTGCCAATTTGTAGAGATATTGGGAACTGCATCAGTGGACAGAATACTCACACCAATGAAATCAAAGATGATTGAAGCAAGAAGTAGTTATGTGTAAATAAGACCAACAAGTCTTGGAACATAAGGGAATCTGGAAAAATCTTTCATGAAACAATGCAGAGGAAAAAAAAACCAGAACTAAAGGATGGGGACTATTTAATAGGAAAAGTGAAAGAAAAGGATTGGCTACTAATAATAATGTCAGAGATGCAGAAGTGACTGAAAAGCAACAATATTTTGTGCACTGAAATTTATAACTACCTGCAAAGCAAGTTTAATTAGTTGTACTGATACTAAGTTAATACTAAATCATTAAAAGAAATTTATGTGACCAGCATGTGTAAACAGCAGCAAAAGAAACTAACCATGGCCTAGGATTGCTATTTACTAGTGCTACACTAAAACATTGAACTACTTTCTTAACAAAAATATTAAATAAGTAAGAGAATAGTCAACAAGCATTTATTAAGTGCTTATCACATGATAGGCACTGTGCTAGCCTCTCTGGATAAGCAGAGAAGGAAAAATACAGTTCCTGGCCTCAGTGAGCTCATACTCTACTGGGGTGACAATATACATACCAGGGTAAATGAAAGGTAACCTAGGGATGGCACTAGCACAGGGTGGGGAGAGGTCTAAGATCAAGAAAGGCATCTTGCAGAAGGTGGGAATTCAAGTTAGTCTTGGAGGTGAGGAGAGAAAATATGAGGCGGAAGAGACAAGATGGCAAGAGAAAAGACAAGGAGTCACCTGGGCTCTCCCCAAAATTCTTCTGCATATTTTTAAATAATGCCTCAAAACAAATTCTGGAGTGGTGGTACCCACAAAAGGACAGAGTAAAACAATCTTCCAGCCAAAGACAACTTAGAAAGTTGGCAGGAAGGGTCTGTGTCACCGGGCTGAGAGTGGAACACAGTCCAATGCAGGCTGGGCCAGGGCAGACCAAGCCTCAGCAAACTAGGAGCAAGCCTTTAGAGGGACTGAATTAGCAGCAGCAGCAACTACTTTCAGAGCTCTCAGCCCACAGATGGTAAGGGAATCAAACAAGTGGTCAGAAGGGGATTACTGGGGTCTCCCCTGGCATTAGGGGAAGGATTCTGATGCTTTACCCATACTTGGATCCAGAGCAAAGCAGTGGGTGGCAGTCCCAGGGCAAAGAACAGCACTAGCACACCAGAGCTTGCAGGTAAGAGTGCAGCAGGGACCCTCATCACAGTTCCACGGCAGAAAAGAGTGTTTGTGATCACCCACAGAGCAGAACACGGGCCAGGAGAGTAGTAAACACTTCTCCTTTGATCGTACCACCTTGGAAAAACCGAAAACCTACAGCCCCTAGAAGTATCTCTGAAAACTGCTGCACAAAAGCCCTGAAGCTTCGGACAGTATGCCTTCTACCCGGGAAGCAGAGCTCCACTTCAGCAGAGTTAAAAGTGAAGAAACAGGCTGCAAAATGAGCAAACAGAAAAAAATTCTAACTACAGAAAGTTACAATGGTAACAAGGAAGAACATATTCAGAAAAAGACAACAAAGTCAAAACTCCTACATCCAAGGCCTCAAAGAAAAATATGAATTGGCCATGGAAGAGCTCAAAAAGAATTTTAAAAATCAAGAGAGGTAGAGGAAGATTGAGCATTAACCAACTTTTAAGTCCTATTCATTCTATTGCCACAACTTCCCTCATATCCATCCCCTTTTCCACCCCCACTGCCACCACTTTATTATACCTTCATTAATTCCTGCTTGGTTTTTTTTTGTTTCTGTTTTGAGCAGGAAGACTGGGGACATACCAGTGATTTCAATAGCATAGAAGATGCCCCAGGTGAGAACACTCAATAACTATCCTGTAACCATAAACATGTGTGTATGCATAGGGTATAGGACAGATTTCACAGAGGGACTTCTCCCTTCCCTCCAGCAGGAGCCAGTTATGCAGACATACCCAGCCTCTCAAGGCAAGCCTATGTCTATGAACAGTTGCCTAGGATACTGGGTCATGCCCAGGGTAACACGGTCAATACATATTTAAAGACCAGACAAACCCAGGTCTTAATTCCAAAGCCAGCTCTAGCCAGTACTCCCAAGCTGCCTTTTGCCTAGACTATTATTATTACATCCTTAAAATAAAAAAAAGACCCCACCCCTCAAAATCCACCTGTAGGTTGTAAGAAGACGTGTCTCATTGTACATCTCTAATCATCAATAACTCTGCCAAGAGGTGGGGAGCATTAAAAACTAACAATTAAAAACAAGCAAAGAGAGATGAAACTGCATATAATGAAAAGCAGAGAGACCAGTTTAGCTGGGTCAACAGAGTATATGAAGGTGAGTGAATAAATAAGCTTGGAAATGTAGGTGGGAGTCAGGTGGTGGTAAAGTGTTTTAAATTTCACATAGAGGTTTATAATTGATTCTAGAAAAAATAAGAGAGCCACTGCAGTATAGTGACATGGTCAGATCAGTACTTAAGACATATCCCCTTGGCAGTTCTAAGGAGGTTAGACTGGAGAGGTCTCAGGTAGATAAGGCACAAACCAGTCATGATGCTATTTTGAGAATCCAGACAATAGGTATCTTAGGAAGCCTTAGCTAGGAGGGGGGCTATGTAAGTGGAGAAAAAAAGGGGACTAATGAAAACAATTACAAAACACTTTTCACACAAATAAAGTAAGATCTAAATAAATGGAAAAACATCAGTTGCTCGTGGTTAGGCCCAGCTAGTAAAAATGACAACTTTACCTAAATTAATTTACTTATGCAGTGCCATACTAAACTACCAAAAATTATTTTACAGAGCTGGATAAAATAGCAAAATTCATCTGAAAGAACAAAAGGTCCAGAATATCAAGGGAATAAATGAAAAGAAATGCTAGGGAAGGTGGCCTAGCCATAGCAGATATTAAACTGTATTATAAAGCAGCAGTCATCAAAACTACTTGGTACTGGCTAAGAAACAGTAGTGGATGAGTGGAATAGGTTAAGTACTTAAGACACAATAGTCACTGACTACAGCAATCTACTCTTGGATAAACCCAAAGAATCCAGTTTCTGGGGTAAGAATTCACTATTTCACAAAAATTGCTGGGTAAATTACAAAATAGTATGGCAGAAACTAGACACAGACCAATATCTTACACCATATACAAAAATAAAGTCAAAATGGGTTCATGATTTAGGAATACAGGCTGCTACTATAAGCCAGGGCTGTCCAAAACCTAAAGTGGCCCACCTACAAGCATAGAAACTTATATATATGCTTTAGTAAAGGAAGCCAAGTTACTGCAGAGCTCTCACTAAAATGGCAAATCAAAATATACTGTCTATTGTTTCAATAAAACCTTAGGTTGGACAGCCCTGCTATAAACAATTTGGGAGAGCAAGGAATAGTTTACCTGTCAGATTTATGGGAAAGAGAAGAATTCATGACCCAACAAGAGAGAGAGCATTACAAAATGCAAAATGGATAATTTTGACAATGTTAAATTGAAAAGTTTTTGTATAAACAAAGCTAATGCAACAAAGATTAGGAGGGAGAAAATCTTTACAACCGGTGTCTCTGATAAAGGCCTCATATCTAAGATATACAGGGAACTGAACCAAATTTATAGGAATACAAGTCATTCCCCAATTGAGAAATGGTCAAAGGATACAAACAGGCAGTTCTCAGAGAAAGAAATTAAAGACATCTATGGTCATACGAAAAAAATACTCTAAATCACTATTGATTAGAGAAATGCAAATCAAAATAACTCATAGTTACTACATCTCTCCTGTCAGACTGGCTAACATTACAAAACAGGAAAATGACAAATGCTGGAGAGGATGTGGGAAAATTGAAACATTGCTACATAGCTGGTGGAGTTGTGAAGTGATCCAGCCATTCTGGAAAACAATTTGGAACTATGCCCAAAGGGCTATAAAAATGTACATACCCTTTGACCCAGCAATACCGCTTCTAGGGCTATATCCCAATCATACAAGTGGGAAATAGACCAGTATGTACAAAAATATTTATAGCACCTCTTTTCGTGGTGGCAAAGAATTAGAAATCAAGGGGATGCCCATTAGTTGGAGAATGGCTGAACAAGTTGTGGTATATGAATGTAACAGAATACTACTGTGCAACAAGAAATGAGGAACAGACAGACTTCATTACAACCTGGAAAGACATATATGAACTGATGCTGAGTGAGGAGAGCAGAACCAGGAAAACATTATACACAATTGCAGACACATGGTATCTGTGATGACTAACTTTGATAGACTTGGCTCTTCTCAGCAATACAAGGTTCAAAGACAGCTCCAAAAGACTCATGATAGAAAAAGCTATGTACATCCAGAGAAAGAATTATGGAGTCTGAATGCAGATTGAGGTAAACTATTTGCTCTTTTTTTTTCCTTCTTTTTTGGTTTCATTTCTCCTCTCTCATGATTGATTCCATTGGTTATAATTCTTTTTTACAACTGGACTATTATGTAAACAAGTTCAATGTGAAGGTAAATGTGGAACCTATGGATTACACACTGTCTTGGGGGGGAGAGTGGAGGACAGGGAGGGAGAGAAAATTTGGAACCCAAAAATCTGTGGAACTGAATTTTGTAAACTAAAAATAAAAATAATTTACAACTAAAAAGAAATGAGGAGCAGACAGTCTTCATAATAACCTGAACTTACATGATCTGATGCTGAGTGAGGAGAGCAGAACCAGGAAAACATTATACACAACTGCAGACACATGGTATCTGTGATGACTAACTTTGATAGACTTGGCTCTTCTCAGCAATACAAGGTTCAAAGACAGCTCCAAAAAAGACTCATGATGGAAAAAGCTATCCACATCCTGAGAAAGAATTATAGAGTCCAAATGCAGATTGAAGCCAACGATTTCCTCTTTTTTTTTTCTTTTCTTCTTTTTTGGTTTTGTTTCTTCTTTGTCATGGTTCATTCCATTAGTTATAATTCTTGTTTACAACTTGACTACTGCGTAAGTAAGTTTAATGTGAAGGTATATGTAGAACCTCTATTGGATTACATGCCATCTTGCAGGGAGGAGAAGGAGGGGGAGAAAATTTGGAACTCAAAAACTTGTGGAACTCAGTGTTGTAAACTAAGAATAAAAAATAAATTTAAAAAAAAAACAAAAAAGGGGGGACTGATACAAGAGGTATTGTGCAGGAAGAATCTACAAGAGTTGACAAATGATTGAATTGTGAAGTGAGGTAAAATAAGAAAATACATATGAATGGAAGGATGGAGGTATCGTAAAGAGAAAAAGAGAATTTTGTTTGGATTTTGGCAAAAAGTTATTAAGTTCTGTTTTGGACCATGTTTAATTTGAGATGCTACACGACAGCCAGGTTGAAATGTTCAATAGACCATTTGTGAGGTCTGATGGGATATCAGCAATGATATGAGAACTGGGTATATAGAAATGGGAATTATTTGAATAGATATGATAATTAAACCCATAGGAACTGAACAGGTCAGAGTTAGATGCTGAAAGAGTCCCTCCTACCCCAAATTTGGCCCAAAGGAAGGGAAGAAATGAAAAAACGACAGGCATCACAGATTTAGAGCTGGGCGGTACCATAGATACCATCTGCCCAGTGGTGGGGAACCTTTGGCCTCAAGGCCACAAGGCCACAGGTTCCTCACCTCTGATCTAGCCTAACCTTATCATTTCACAGATGTAAAACTGATGACCGCTGAGCTTAAATGACATGTCCAAGGTTACGCCCAGTCAGGATTCAGGTCCCTTCAACTCCAAATAAAGGCTCCTTTTCAGTGCCCCATGCCAACCTTATCATCTAAGATGAGAATAAATCACTATAGAAATTCTGGCAAATACATTCCAAATATATATAATGTCTATTTAGTGTACTATTAGTTTTATCTATAGATGCTCCAGAGATGACCTAGATGAGTCTGGTCAAACACTAAACTTCCCCAAGGCTTATTTTCTCCTCCAATACTTTTCACTATGAGGCAACACTGATGAGCTTCTACTGTAAGCAAGTGTTGTATACAGCTACGTGTTCCTCTACTTGACAAGGAAATGAAGTGTTTACAGGCTGAAGAAGGTCTGGAACTCTTTGCACCTCTTGGGACTCAGCTAAAACTTTACTAAAAAAATACCAATAATCAGAATCAAGCCTAAATTTGCCTCTTTCCAACTTCGACTCATTACTCCCAATTCTGCCCTTTGAGAAGAAGCAAGACAAATCTAACCACTCTCCTACATGGCAGCCCTTCAAAATACTTAAGAGCAGATACCATTCTTTACCATCTTCGCCATCCCCCAAGTTTTCTCTTCTACCCATTAAACAGAATATCATAGATCTGAAGCTGGAAAGAATCTAAGCAGTCATCTATCCAACCTCCTCATTTTACATTTGAGGAAACTGAGGCCCAGGAGGGATAAGTGACTTATCCAACACTTATCTATTCCCTAAAATAACACTGGAGAAAAGAGATGGAGCTTTGTAAAGAACTTTCCTTTCTGGAAAATGAATTTTCCTTTGATGGACCTTAGGCAAATCTAGCCTCTTAGCCTCTGAGGCTAAGTTTTTTCAACTGAAAAAATTAGTGTTGGACTTGATGATTTCTAAGGTCTTTTCCAGATCTAAAATCTTGGGAGGACATTTCTCCAAAGTGGAGGATCTGAAAAAAAGGTTTTAGAAAAAGAGGTGGGATTTGATCCCAGACAACTGATCTTAGAGTAGCCTTTCCAATATATTTCGCCTACTTAGTTGCTGATCCACAACATCTTAACAACCTTCAACAATCTAGTTGTCTTCCCCTAAATAATCCAAAAAGGGACGATCTTCTAGTTAGGAAGTATTTATTTTTTAATCCTTGCCCCTCTCCTGTTTTAGATTTTTAGAAAATACTGCAAGCAGCCAGAAAGAAACAATTTGAGTATTGTGGAAACACAATAACCCAAAATCTAGCAGCTTCTACATTAAGAGATCGAAGGGCTTAGAATAGGATATTCCGGAGGTCAATGGAGCTAGGATTAAAACCAAGAATCACCTACCCAGCAAAACTGAGTATCATGCTCCAAGGCAAAATATGGATTTTCAATAGAATAGAGGGCTTTCAAGCCTTCTCAGTGAAAAGACCAGAGCTGAATAGAAAATTTGACTTTCAAACACAAGAATCAAGAGAAGCATAAAAAGGTAATCAAGAAAAAGAAATCACAAGGGACTTACAAAAGTTGAAGTGTTTTGTTTACATTCCTACACGGAAAGATGACGTGTATGATTCATGAGACCTCAGTATTAGGGTAGCTGAAGGGAATATGCATATATATATACATATGTATATATATGTTTATGTGTATATATATGTATATGTGAGTGTGTATGTATGTATATATGTATGTATATATACATATAGAGAGAGAGCGGGCACAGGGTGAATTGAAGATGAAGGGAAGATATCTAAAAGAAATAAAATCAAAT
>CM053626.1:149498364-149523466 GCA_028646595.1 Phalanger gymnotis | reverse complement strand
AACAGATGTTCAAAAACAAAAAGGTTTTGCATGCAACTAGAAAATAAGATACACAGGCAATGTGGCATAGAAATTTATCTTGCCCTACAAGAAAGGAAGGGAAAAGGGGACGGGAGGGGAGTGGGGTGACAGAAGGCAGGGCTGACTGGGGAACAGGGCAATCAGAATATGTGGCATCTTGGAGTGGGGCGAGGGCAGAAATGGGGAGAAAATTTGTAATTCAAACTCTTGTGAAAATCAATGCTGAAAACTAAATATATTAAATTTTTTTTAAATTTAAAAAAATTAAAAAAAAAAAAAGCACTGACCCCCTGAATGGGACCTCTCAGGGGAGAGACAGCTCTATGTCCAATCTCAGCAGAAAGTAATTATAGGGGGCAGCTAGGTGGTGAAGTGAGTAGAGCACTGGTCTTGGAGTCAGGAGGATCTGAGTTCAAATCCAGCCTCAGACACTTGACACATTTACTAGCTGTGTGACCTTGGGCAAGTCACTTAGCCCCAATTGCCCTGCCTTCTCCCCTCTAAAAAAAAAAAAAAAGTAATTATAGAAGAAGAGACCTTTGCCCCTTACCCCAAGGGATTTTGTATCCCGTTTGTTTGAGGGGGGAATGGTGGGGTGCTTGTGCTCAAGCCCCCACCCTAAGATGCTATTTTATGTGGTTATTTTGTGTTATCCCTGTTATAATGTTGTGAAGTTATGTTGATACCAGTTTTCCCTAAACTCCCACTGACCTATATGATGGACAAGAAAGATCTTGGGGCCGAATAAATTGTTAATGGAATAGGAATATTCCTGGAAGCTAGCCTCTTCTGTAAAAGCCTAAGTTTCCAGAAGTAGCTCCAAAGAGCCAGGACAAAAATTTAAGGTAACATTTTATTCAGCAGATTTGGCTTTGAATGACTTGGTTATTGCCAAAAACTAAATGCAACCCAAAATAGAAGTTTTGCAACCAATGAGACTATAAAAACAAACACGTTAACAGACTGTTCCAAAAGAAGAATTCCAAGACAACAACACTAATATGACTGAGTCCATTCTCTCTTTTTTTTTTAATCACATTTCGTACTATTCAGATCTCCTAGAGACTCAGAGGGACTGAATTTGGCACTTTCCATTTCCAAAAAACTATACTAAGTTGAATGTTATCTACCATATTATACACAGAGAATGAATAGGACATTTCAAAATTACAGTATTCCCTTTCTTCCCAAGATAAGCACTTACTCCCTTTTCTTCCTATTTACCAAATTCTGACTTCTAAAAATAAAGATGAATTGCTTGCCATGATTTCCAGAGTTTTAAAGTAGAAAGGCTTTCTAAATTATGACAGCAAGCAGCTTAAAAGGTTCTATAATTTATTGAGCTCTTCTGAATAGCTGGAATGAAAGACATGAAATCCAATTTCACCACATTTTGAAAAGCTACTAGAGGTACTACCAAAGAGGTTTAACAAATTTTTTAAGTAGTTCTCTATGTGTGAGACTCCTGTTAGGCAGCAGGAGATATAGACCAAAACAAAAATAGTCTCTGCTTTAAGGATTTTGAGTATGGCTAGGAGGGAGAGAGATAAGAAATACGCTGAAACAGATATAAATGAGCTGGGGGTAATTACCAATGCTTTGGGGAATTTTTGTTTTTGCTTTCCCTCAAAACTGTTACTCCCACCAAATGCAAGCAGATACCCAGTTTCAAGTTATACAATACCTAATTCATTTGTGACATCAAATTCCTTTGCTACAAAAATCATGTAACCATTCTGACTGTGTCCACTACAAATTTATGTTATATAACCTCAACTTGGCCTCCAGTACTGCTGGGTAATGCTACTATACCTCCTTTATCCCACTCTCTATGGCGGCTCTTCCAAAAACCTTTTTATCTATGCTGAAACTTCCCATGACACCTCATCACCCCACTCTGTCGGCTAAGAACCTTGTCTCATTATTTTATTGAAAAAACTGAGGCCATTCACTGTATGCTGCCTCTTCTCCATCTCCTATTACTTATGTGACTTCTGCCACTTATCTCCTCCCTACACCATTATCACTTCATGAGACAGCCTTACTCCTTACAAGGCTAAGCCCTTTACTGTTCAAGTGATCCCATTCCATCCCATCCTCCAGACTGCCCCTATTCTTTCCTCCATCTCTAACAGCTCATTTCCTACTGCCTACAAATACTTCCATGTCTCCCCCATCCTGAAAAATCTCCAACTTGATCCTTTCATATCTGATTACTATTGTCCTATCTCTCTTCTGCCCTTTGTAGCTAAACTCCTCAATGAGTCCATCTACAGTAGGTGTGTTCACTTTTCTCTCATCTCAAGGAGTTCTTAAGCCCTTGCAAAGCAGCTCCCAACCTTATCATTCCACTGAATGCCTGCTCCAAAATTACTTTTAGTTGCCAAATCCAATAGTGTTTTCTCTCTCTTCCTTCTCTTTGACTTCTCTACAGCCATAGACACTTGATCACTCTCTCACCCTTGATACTGTTTTCTCTCTAGGTTTTCAAAACATTAGTCTCTCCTGGTTTTCCTCCCAACCCCTCCCCTTCTATGTCTTTTGCTGGACATGCCCTCTAACTCTAAGTGTCCAGAAGGATTTGGTCTTTTCTCTTTTCCCCCAAAACAGCTTCACTCTGTAACCTCATCAGCTTTCATGGATATAATTACCATCTCTATGCTAAAGATTCTCAAATCTCTCTATCCTGCCCCAAACTCTCTAATGATATTCAATCTCATATCTCCAACTGCCATTCTGGCATTTCAAACTAGGTGTCCAATAGACATCATAAACTCTGCATGTCCAAAAGTGATTCATTTTCTTCCTTCTAAGCTGCCCCTCTCTCATCTTTCTTATTACTGTAGAAGGCAACAGCATCCTCCAAGTTCCTCAGGTTCACAACCTAGGAGTCATCCTGTACTACTCACTCTTTCTCACCCTCCATATGCAATTTGTTGCCAAGACCTGTCAATTTCATCCTTCCAACATCTCTTGTACACATCCCCTTCTCTCCTGACACTGCCACCACTCTAGGGCTGGTCCTCAACTCATGCCTTGGTGTAATGGCAAGTAAAGTGGGATTTTCTGTTGTCTTTTGTTTTGGAGTACTTTTCAGCACTGAGGCAATCAAGTGCCTTTGAGTCTTGCCTTTGTTTCAATCAAGGGTCTTTGACGGAATCAGGATTCTTTGATGACCTGCTTAAGTCATGGGAAAGCTTAGGTCACATGGGTTTGTGATGCCCACTGACGCTGAAGAAGTGTGTGTGTGGAGTTAGCATTTTGTTTGGGGCTCACTCACTGGAAGACTGTCATGTGATTTGACCAGACAAGATTTTGGGTAGCCTTTGGAGCCCCCACCAGCTTTGAAAAACCCAGATGTTGGTGCTTCTCTCTCTGGTAAGTATGTATGTAATGTCTTGGACAGACAGCTAGAAGCCTGTCTGCTGATTTGAGTTATTTTGCTCTGTTTATATAATTTCTGCTTGTAATTTGCTTGTTTTCTCTGAAGTTCAGGATGCTTTTTCCCCTGAACTAAGTGAATGATATATGTGTGTTTAATTAAAGTGAGATTGTAAACCTGTTAAAGCTGCTTTCCTTAGAAAAGCATATCAAAGAACCTGTGCTAGCAGCCCTACTGAGTGCTGGTGTTATTGGTCTTACATAGCTACAGTAGCAGCAAGTAACACTGTTGTTACACTTGATTATTGCAATAGACTTCTTCAAGTACCTCCCCACTCTCCATTCAACCACTAAAATGTTTTTCCTAAAACACAGATCTTATCATCTCACCCTGCTCCATTCCCCCCCCCCACTCAATGAACTCCAGTGGCTCTCTCTGTTTGAACAAATACAAAATGCTCTATTTGGCATTCAAAGCTTTTCATAACCTAGCCGCACTCCCCCACCCCTTACCTCTCCAGTCTCCTTACACTTTGCTCCCTGGCACATACTCTTCCTTCCAGTGAACACTGGGTCTCCTGGCTCTTCCACAAACAAGATACTCTATCTTTCTACTTTTCTACTTTAGGCATTTTCTGTGGACTGTTGCCTGGAACACTCCACCTCCTTCACTATCCACTTAAGGGTCCAAACTAAATTCCACCTTTGCCTTCACTCTATTAATTATTTCCTATTATACATACATATATACAAACATACATAAATATGTGTATGTGTATGTATGTGTATATATATATATAATATATATAGCATGCACTCTGTAGATATTTCTTTGCATGTTGTCTTGCCCATTAAACTGTAAGCTCTTGGAGTGCAGGGACTGTCTTTTGCCTCTTTTTGTATCCCCGGAACTGTCTGGAATATAATAAATGTTTACTGATAAACTGATAAGGATCATAACATTATAGATTCAAAGCTATAAAGGCCTTCAGAAGCCATCAAGTTCAACTGTCTCATTTTGGAGATGAAGCTGAGAACTGTGGAGGTTAAGTGACTGGTTCAGGGTCACACAATTTGTGTCTGATGCAAAATGTGAATCCAGGTCTTTCCTGAGGATTACAAGTCCAGTGCCCTGTCCAATAAATCACACTACCCACCCAAGACTAGAAATATTCCAATGGAAAACCTAGCTTGAATTACATTCCTATCCTCAGCTAGATCCTCACCATCGATATATCAACAACACATTCAGACATTACAGGAAATTCAGAAACACCAAACCCAAATGGTTTCACCATTAGCATTAAGATGTTAGTCCCATGAATCAGTCAAATAAAAGTTCAATTGCAATTTAAAATTCAATCAGTGACATCAACTTTCCTACAGGGCTCTGGACCAACTCTGCTAACTTTACAACCCTAAGGCCGTCAATTAAGAGCATTTACGTTTAGCAACATATGAGTATTTTGCTCAATGATGGTGCTTCCATTTTTCACTTGTTCCAAACGAGAAAAATCTTTAAAGGGGTTTACCTTGGGCAATAAAAGAGAAGGGAGATATGGGGCTCTTGACGCGTCTGGATTCAAATGGGCATAAGTATTACGTATTAAGACAAGAAATGAACACTAACAAGGATGGCATTCCTGTCCCCTGCCCAACTCAAAGGTGTTCTGTTCAGCAAATAGGATTGGAGGAGTGAGCAAGCAGCACGTACTGAAGGCTGCAAAACAACTAATTCAGTGTAAGTGGGAAAGGAAGGGAAACAGCACTTGGAAGTGACTGAGTTCTTCTGCTCTCGGGACGTGAGCCAGAGTAGGTCACCCAAAAAAGTTTACAAAGTATGTGGCTCCGGGCAGCAACAGGCTACCGCAAAGCACGGGGCTCAAACCTGCATTCTGCGCACCAAAGCCAGGCTCGGCGATGACGCGCCCGCCTAGTGCCGGGCACCGGGCTCGCACCACGCGCCGCACGCTCACTGGCTGCCCCGCCCACTAGGAACAATCAACGTCGCAGCTCGGCCCGCAACCCAAGGCTCAGCGGCGCAGGAGTCACGCGCGCCTTCCGCCACCAAGTCCCCAGCCAGCTCGCGGCCGCCCTCCCAGTCCCCTACGGCCCCTCTGCCCAGGGGCGGAAGTCCAGATCCTCTCCCATCTCTTCTCAAAGGGAAGGCGCCCCGCCCTCTCGTCAATCAGCTACCTTGCCCGCCCACAGGCTGAGACGGGGAGAAAGAAGGAAACCGGAAGGAGGGGAGCGAGCCCTCGGGTGGCAAGAGGGGCGTAGGGGGCGGCAGACGCAGGGCGGTACCTCCGCTGGAAGTCCCCCGCGTAGGGCTTCAGATAGGGGTCAATCTCCAGCAGACTGGACAGCCCGGGAACATCCGCCAGAGCGGCCGCCAACGCCGCCTCCGCGCTCTCCGCCGAAGTCGCCATCTTCCTGCCGCAGCCCCAAGCAGCTGAGGCCCGAGACGGTCGAGTAGAGCTGGCTCGGAGACCGCGGAGGGAGGAGTCAGTGTAGGAAGCCCTTTGCGGTCCCGACCCCGGGCTCTTTATACGTGGTGCAGCCGGCCACCGACCCACCCCTTTCCCTCCTCCTCCACCCGAGGAGAGGGAGGGAGGGGCGAGACCCTGAGTGACCCGCGGGCCTCGGCCACGAGGGCTGTGGCGGGCAGCCGCCTCCGCGCGTTCTTCCGGCACTTGGCTGTGCACGTGGCGGGGCCGGGACAGGCCCCTGCCCGGGGGAGACACAGCTCTGACCCCGCCGGCGCGTCCTACCCTGACCGCGTCGGCAAAAAACCAGTATCGTGCGCCTCCAGTTTGAAGCTACCTCGCCTAGCGCCCCTTTGGGGGCACAAACCTATAAAAGTGTTTGGAGCTGTCTCAGTGAGTTTTATAAATCCTTGCATTTGAAACCTGAAAGAGATCTCAATTTGGGCCTGTAAGTTAAATAAAGTGACTGAACAAGGCCCCCAGAGAGATGTTTCCAGGTTGTTTTTACAGAGCCCTCTTTTCTCCCAGGACGTTTAAGACTTCTTGCAGTTTCAGTAGTTCAGACAAGTTTCTTAGCGTCCTGACCGCCTGCATAAAAAAAAAAAAAAAGTCAGATCAGTAACGCTGTTGTCAGCCAAGTAAAATCATATGTACATAACTTTATTTTTAAAACATTTTACCTATTGATTTAGGGAATATTTTCTGATGCGCTGGATTTCAGAATATAGGGATTATTCTCTGTAATACCTGTCACTGTGTTTGTCCTTTGATCTCCAAGAGGACCGTGGCATCAGGGAGATGATGACAGGACTTGCAGCTGACTTTGATTTGAGTGAGGGAGGGCTGTGCAAGGTCACGATCCTCACTTTCTCCTCCAGAGCCTTCTGGATCCAGTGACCAGATATTCATCTGGATAACTGGAGATGGTCCAGGATGCAATAGGAGACCCTGGCCCTTTCTGGCTCTGGCCTTTTCATGAACTCATTTAGAGTGAGGTAAAGCCCCATGTCATGGGCCAATTCAAAAATGAAATAAGGCCTGTGAATAGACCCCAGCAGCCTGAAAGCGGACGGGCTAGTTGGGTAACTCAGCTCGTCCTCTCCCTCCCAGTTCACTACAGCTCATAGATTGGGCCAGGCTGTATTTTGGGCCCTCCTGCCTTAGAGTGAATGTTAATGATGACTGTCTTTGGAACAGGAACCCTGAGGTCTTCCCCTCCCAGCTTGATTTTTTTTCTTTAACGCTAAACTAAATGTAAATCAGGCTTGGAATTCGAATTACTTCTCTCATTGTTATGGCAGTAATTTTTTGGTTTCTTTATGACTAGCTGTGTGACTTCAAACAAAACTTTACCTCTTCAATTTACATTACAAGAATTAGCCCCCACTCACTAGCTACCTTGAGAAAAAGTAGTGAACAAAGTTGCCATTAAGTTTGTTCATGGCCTAAATTTTTGAGGCAATATTCAAACTATAAAACATACAAAGATACAATAAACAGGTTATTGAGTGCTAGAATAGTCCATGAGAGAAATATTAAATGGAAAATCTTAATTAAGTGAGCTGAGGACTAAAATGGCCTAGGTGGAAAACAAAAATGCAGAGATGGCCCAACAAACAATAGAATACAGCACTGCCCTGCAAACAATGTGAAAACTACTGATCTCCCCCAAAATACAAAGAAACAGTCCAAATGCCGTATTTAAAAGAACACCACCAGGAAGTACTGTAAATGAAAGTAATGGGGCAGGTCAATAGAATATGCAGAATGCCATCAAAGTGGGGACTTTTAACTCAGAAAAACAGTTACCAAACTTTAAAACTTCAGTGTTAATGAGAGAATCTTACAAACAGCTAAGAGAATGCAGTTCAACTATCAAAGTTCACTGAATCTAATCAAGTAGGATTTCTCAATGTTGACAAGAAATGAAAAAATTAGGAAAGCATGCCCAACAGCAAGGGAAATTGGCTTCCACTTCTAAACTGGCTATCTTACACAACTGAATTGGGCATGGGGGGGGGGGCGGGATTGTTTCTTTAATACTGTTAAAGACTTTTATTCTTTTAGAATAAAAAGTTGAGAAGGGTCTTTAATATGTAAATTGATCTTAGAGAAGAACAGTAAAAAAGTAAGACTTTAAAACCAAAAATAAATGGAGTCCACATACTGTAAGGTCAGGAAAAGAATGTTACCTATTTGAAGGTCATTGAGAAATCAAAGACTAGAAACTGAGGGGAAATTTTCATTGAAGAGGAACCAACAAACAAACCATCAGAAGAGAAGAAGAGAGAATTGTTACTTCTTTTGGAAATTGGGTATCATAGTTAAAGATCAAATGAATGAAGTTGGAGAATAGAGGGTAGAGGGTCATTTTAAAAACTACTACTCTGATCTAGGTGAGAAGTGTGAAAAAGGTGGTATCAATGAAAGTAGATTCCAGGATCTGGCTTATAAGCAGGAGAATAAGGGATGTAGCCTTATCTAAGTTTCAAAATATAAAAAAGATCGAATTGTCATAAGCACAAAAAATTCCTAATTTGTGGCAATTTTTCTTAACAGAATTTAAAGAAGGGAAAACAATTATAACCTTGAATGTCATGGACTGCATTTGCCAATAAAGAAAAGAGTTGCAGCATTGATTTGGAAACAGCCTCACAATATGATGCCTGCAAAATATATATGTATATACACACACATACATACATATATATGTATACACACACACACACCAAAAGCACAGGAATTCACTCAGGAAAAGACCTGGAATAAAATGCATTATATTTTATCCTGAGAGGAAAAAAAAATCAAGAATTTGAAATCATTATTTCAGACAAAACAGTAGCAAAAATAGATAAAATCACATCAAGAAACAGAGGCAAATGACATTCTTAAAAGCACCTCAGATAGTGAAACTATCAGTTTTGAGTATTCTGACACACATGTAGGCAGGGTATCCTTGGGTAAGCTACTTAAAATACAGGTAGTCAAAGCAACACTAAGACTATAAATCGCAGAGAATATGCCGATCTCCATTGCTAGACAAAGTTTCCTCTTCTAGGAGTTTCCAGTATTACAGAAATCAAAGATCTAATTCCTATACCTATTGTATGTGTGTGTGTATACACACGTATCAAATGTCATAGGAACTAAGTGCTTAAAGGAAAGATTAACTGAAAGGCAAAAATACCTAAACAGTAGAATAAAAATTTTCCCCAATCTACAATTTTCTTTTAATTTTCCTTGAATTTTATTTATGTTAAAGTGGTTTTTTTTTGTATTTTTTTTATCATTTTCTCTGGCCTTTGACTGGTTAAAAATTTTCACTATAATTGTGAAGATACGGCATTCTCTCTAAAATGTTAGTTTCATATTTAGATCATTTATACAGGTGAAATTTATTGAATTATATGGTGTAAGACATTTGACCTGTGGTTGTGATAATTACCACTTTATAATACAAACTAAGGTTGCTAATGCAAGACCCATTTTTTTTTTGTTTATTTTGTTTGTTAAGCATCTGATAAACGACTGATAATTAAAATCCACTGGGAAGTGACAAAAACCTATAGGACTAAACCATTTTTTTTTAATAGATAAGAGTTCAAATGATATGAAAAAATGATTTTCAGAAGAAATGTGAACAAGCTACTGGCAATGATATGAAAATGGAAAGAGAATAGTCACAAGGAGAAGCTGAATTTGTAGAGAGAAAAGGAAAGAATAGATCAAAAGGAAAGGAAGAAGAGAAAAACCTTGGGATTGGGGTGGGGCAATGGGAAGAGAAGAGCAGAAATAGAATAGAAACAGGTAGTTTTATTTATATAAAGCACAGATTAAGCAAACTCTCTTTTTCTAAAATTTATTCCTTTAATCTCTTTGTATTATCTTACTCTTATAACTAGTATTTTCTAGTAAAATGTCAAATAATAGTAGAAAGGATATACCTGCTTTGCCTCTGAACTTAGTGCACAAGCTGTGTTACAAATAATAAAAGATAATGGTTTGAATTTTTTTGCCATTTTAAATATGCCTAAGATTGCAGTCTTTTAAAAAGTGCTATACTTTGCAAGTTTTTCATCTATTGATATAATAATGCTTTTTTTTTTTACTTTCTAATGTCATTATGTTGATTTTCCCTGATGTTGAAGCAGTCTTTCATTTCTAGTATAAATCTAATGTGTGGAAATGAATAAAATTTTAACTATATTTATTTAAATTTGTTCACATCACTAGTCAATGGAATTTAGCTCCATTTATTAAGTAATGATAGGAGCAAGAATTTGGCACAAGTGAAGGAGCACGGGACCAAGTCAGAGGACCTGAATTATTTCTCGCATCACAATATGTATATGATCTTCAGCAAGTTACTCTCTCTGGTTCTCAATTTCTTCTTCTGTAAGATGAAGGGGTTGGACAAAATGCCTTCCATTTCTAGATCTATGAACTTGTGATCACTATCTGCTTTATTATTCCTTGATTTGTATTAGTTTTTAGTCTCATAAATATTAGTCTCATAAATAGAATTTGGGAGAGTGCCTTTTTTCTCTATTATTAAAAGAAATTTATGTAGCATAAAGATTAGAGTTCTTTTGTAAATATATTTGTTAGTCAAACATTTATGAAGTACCTACTCTATGGCAGGTATTGCTAAGCGCTTGGGATACAAAGAAACATAAGACAGAACCTGTTCTTAACTGAGCTCACAGTCTAATGGGGGTGGGGAACAACATGAAAACAATTATGTTCAAACAAAGATATGTACAGGATAAGTTGTCACTAACCAACAAAGAGAAGGCACTAATGTTAAGGGGGATCCAGAAAGGCTTTTTGTAAGAGATAAGATTTTAGCTAGGATTTGAAGGAAGCCAGGAGGCAGATGAAATTGGAGAGAATTCCATTCCTGGGGGACAGCCAGTGAAAATGTCCAGAGCAGGGGTGGGAAACCTGCAGCTTCAAGGCTAGATGTGGCCCTCTAGGTCCTCAAGTGAGGCCCTTTGACTAAACAAATCTCCATGATAGAATGATCTATTCTGTAAAACTTGGACTCAGTCAAAAGGCCACACCCTAGGACCTAGAAGGCCACATGTGGCCTGGAGGCCACAGATTCCACGCCCCCCCCCCCCACGGTCCAGATGGATTGGAGATGGATTGTCTTTTTCTAGGAATAGCAAAGAGGTCCTTGTCCTTTGATCACTGCATACTTTGGGAGCTGACGGGGAAGGGAGAGGAAATAAAAGACATAAGAAATTAGGAGGGGACCAGATTATGAAGGGTCTGAATGCTGGAGGTAATATGGAATCACTACATGGTATAGTAGATAGAGTGGTAGGCCGGAGTCAGGAAAACTTATTTTCCTGAGTTCAAATCTGGCGTCAGACACACTTAACTAGCTGTGTGATCCTGAGCAAGTTACTTAAACCTGATGTCTAAGTTTCCTCATCTGTAAAATGAACTGGAGAAGGAAGTGTCAAACCATTCCAGTATCTTTGCCAAGAAAACCCCAAATGGAGTCCAGAAGAGTCAAACATAACTGAAAAAACAACTACAACCAAAGTTTATTAGGCTCTGAGCACAGGCACCAGTAAGCACCCCATCAATATTTGCTGCCAGAAGATTTGCGGGGAGTGGGGGGAAGAAAAGAAAGGGTGAGGTTCCTATTCTTTCCCCCAAGACTATTCTTGATTGTCTCCTCATTTAAACTGTGAGCTTCTTGAGGGTAGCATCTGGTTTTTGTTTCTATTTCGTTGTATTTTCAGTGTTCAGCACATAGTAAGTAATAAATGCTCTTTGATTAAGTGATACAATTATTTGTTTCTATGATTTGTTCTTTGACCTGCTTATTATTTATATATTACCTAATCTCTAGATTTCCTTCACTAATTATGATTTTTATTATATGGCCACATAGGACATGATTTAATATTTGTGCATGTCCATATTTATTCATGATTTCTCAGTCCTATCTCATATAATTATATGCACATGATCAATTTGTGTAAAGGTTACTTGTGATGCTGAGAAATAGCCATAACACTTTAGTAAGGTACTCAAAATGCTAAGCTATCTAGTGATACCTTTAACTCTCTATCTAAGGATTCAGTTTTCTCCACATTTCTTTTAATGTATGAAACCAGATCAGTGTTAGAGAGTCATCTTTTTTTTTTTTAATCTCAAGTAACCTCCCATCTATCAAAACTGGCCATTTTTATTCCTCACTTCAACCAGTGGTATACCAGTCACCCCAGCAAAGTACCTAGATCACCCAACTTCCTTATTATGGCACTAAACCTCTGCAATATTCTTAAATCTTGCTTTGTATATCTATTATTGAGCTATTAGCACACCCAATGATCTACTTTTTCTATTTTACTAGATCTCTAGATCCCATTCTTGCTTTTGATATGTTATTCTTAGCCTGGGTCTTTCTCTAGTGTTTAGATTAGTGTTTTGCCCTTGGTTAGACCACACTTTTCAGTTTTCATATCTTATATTTCTATTTTATTGTTTCTGTTTACATCAGTTCTCAATATAGGAACATAGCTTAAATCCCACACAGATTCCAAAATTTAATAACCCTGTACGACTTTTACCAGACATTTCTGTACTTTCCAATGCTTTCACAGTTATAACTAAAGCAGTAGCCTTCAATACTTGTCTGGCAGGTTACATTTCAATTTTTATTGAAATTTTAAAAACCTGAAGGTCAAAGCTTACAAAACTAGGTACAAGACTTCATTTAAAAATAAACCGCGAAGTGCTTTTATAAGGCTACTCTGATACTGGGTTAAATAAACAGAAGGAATTTTGAGGTAATTACCTCATAATCAGATCATTAACTATTCAATAAATGGAATAATTTTAAAAGGTATAATGCCTTAATTACAGCATACCTAAATAACATACTTTGATCAGTGTTCTTTAAGATTTTTTAGTAAGCAGAAGGAACATAAAGAATGGTATCAATTTGAATTTTATAAATGGCAACCTTTTTTTCTGAATTTAAAAAAAACTTGAATACTTCCTACATCAAGTCGCTGTAGGTGATACTATACCAGTTATGATCTCTCTTTGAAGAGTTAATGATTTATTTATGTATTTAGAGACACCTAAGTAACTGAGTAGATAGAGTGCACTATTGGAGTCAGGAAGACCTGAGTTCAAAACCAGATTTACATACTTGTTAGCTGTATGATTCTGGGCAAGTCACTTCACCTGCCTCAGTTTCTTCAACTGTAAAAGTAGGATAGTAATAGCACCTCCTTTCCAGGCTTGTTGTGAGATAGCACTTGTTAGCATGCTATAGAAATGTTGTTAGCTGTTGTTTGTGGGAAAAAAGGCCTAAATACAAAAGATTAACAATACAAGATTTTAAGTTACAAAGATACCTAGAAATTGATATCGAAGTACATTTTGTTTCCAGACTGTACCTGTGCATTCATCAGCATAGGGAATTACTTCCTTCTGAGGAAACTCACAGTATCAAAGTAGCTAGGCACCAACTCTACAACTTACAGTTGTAAGTCAGTTGCTTGGGAAACAGGTTAAGTAATTTGCCCAGTGTAAAACAGACTGTAAATATCAGATGCAGGACTTGAACCTAGATCTTCCAAGACTGACTTTCTATCCACTGCACTATATTCCTTCTCTATCTCAAATAAACATTTCTAATGAATTTTAATCTTAGTATAAGTCCTTTTTTTATTTTGTAAGCATTTTTTTTCCTAATTCTTCCTGTAAAAGTTCCACTTGAGGCAAATCGATTCTATAAGTATACCAAAGGTGAATTTAGTGGTTGGAGTTATAATCCTCAAACAGAAATGATCTTATTTACTCTTTATAAACTGAATATCACATTTTCCCCTCCATATTCTTCATATGAATAGAAATTGCTGGCTAGCCATTCCCTGCAATAGCTGAAACATCAGCTAGGTAAATTTCCCCTTACCACCTACAGACCACCTTCCTGGGCACTACAGTTTGGCCTGGGAGACCACCTTTGGTGATGAGATAGTCATTCTGGCTTCATGCCCATTCAGTCTTTAATTTCTGGGCTCTCATTGCCAAATTGTAAAAAAGCTAGGGACAGGTGCTAACCTAGAGGTCACTTGAATAAAGTCTTTAAATAAAAGTTATTTTCAACCATTTCTGGTGGATTGAACAATGAACTAGAGGTAAAAGAATCTAACTTTTGTAACTAATCCCTTGAGAACCCCTACCCACTCTCCTTTACATTATAATTTATATAATTCTTCCATAAAATTGCCTAGTCTAAAACATCCTAAACTTGCAGGCATAATTTCAATTTTTGTTTGACTCAGTGTAATAGGTTTCCTGTACAACTTATTTTATCTCTAGTGATTATTTTGAACCTGAAATTGTCAGTCAATAAACATTTGTTAAGATCCCTTAACACACGGCACTTAACATCCTGTTTTTTATTAGCTCATAATCTTTTGGGGGAGACAACATGCAACAATTCTGTACAAAAAAAGTTATATACAGGATAAATAGTAAATAATTAACAGAGCAAAGGTACTACAATTAAAAGAGATTGGGAAAAGCTTTTGTAGAAGCTTTTAAGCTGGGACTTCAAGGAAGTAGAAATGAGGAAGAAGAGCATTCCAGTTGTGGGGGATAGCCAGTGAAAATGCCCAGTCAGAAGATGGACTCTCTTGTGTAAGGAACAGCAAGGCATGCAATATCACTGGATCAAAGAATATTGGAGGTGATGCTAAGTTAGAAGAAGAGTAGAAAAGTAGTGGGAAGGATAAGGTTATGAAGGGCATTGAATGTGAAACAGATAATTTTTTATTTGATCCTGGATGTGATTGGGAAGCACTGGAGTTTACTAAGTAGGAGGGTAGCATGGCTTACCATGTATTTTAGAGAAATTACTTTGTTGTCAATAGAGGATCTTACAATAGGAGGAATTGAAGGCTTTAGTATCAGAGGAAAGATGAGAGTGAATTCGAGATGTTACACATGTGAAATGGAGATTGGATGTAAGAGGTGAAAAATAGGAGTTGAGGAGAACACTATAGGTTGTAAGCCTGGGTGACTAAGAGAATGGTGATGCCCTCAAAAGTAATAGGGAAATTTGAAAAGGGAGGTGTTGGCAGGGGGAAGAAAACAAATTCAATATGGACATGTTGAGTTTAAGATATCTATAGGATATCCAGCCTGATTTGTCTGGTAGATGGTTGGAGATGGGAGACTAGAGGTCAGCAGGGAGTTTAGGACTGGGTAGGTTGATTTGAGAATCTTCAGAAAGGAGATAATTGAATCCATGGGAGCTGATGAGATTACCAGGTAAAATAGTATAAAAGGGAGAAGAGAATAAGGCCCAGGACAGAGCCTTGTGGAAAACCCACAGTTAACAGACATGACTTGGATGAAGATCCGGCAAAAGGGACTGTGAAAGAACAATCAGATAGGTAAGAGGGGAACCAGGAGAAAGTGGTGTCCTAAAACTTGGAAGAAAATATCAAGAAGAGAGTGATTGATGGTGTTAAAGGTTGCAGAGAGGTCAAGAAGGATTAGGATCGAGAAAAGGACATTAGATTTGGCAATTAAGAGTTCAGTTTTGGTTGTATAGTAGTTTAGAAGCCAGACTGTAGAGTCAAGAATGAGAGGAGAGGAGGTGGAGATGGCCTTTGTAGAAGCCCTTCTCAAGTTTAGTCACAAAAGGCAGGAGAGATATGGAGAAATCCTGAAAACCAAAAGGGAGATTAATAAAATTTAAAGTAAAAAAAAAAAAAAAACTATTGCGCCAATAAACCTAGGTGCTGTTTTTAAAAAAAAAATAGCATAAATAAAGCGATTGGTTAATTTGATATAAAAGAAAGAAAAAAACAAATATGCAGTATCAAAAATGAAAAGGGTAAAATCACCACCAATGAAAAAGAAATTAAAGTAATCATTAGGAAATATTTTGCACAATTACATGCCAATAAATCTGGCAATCTGAGCAAAATCAATGAATATTTACAAAAATATAAATTACCCAGATTAACAGATCAGGAAATAGAATGCCTACATAACCCCCATCTTAGAAAAAGAAACTGAACACGCCACTAATGAACTCCCTAAGAAAAATCCCCAGGGCCAGACAGATTCACAAGTGAATTCTACCAAACACTTAAAGAACAATTAAGTCCAATACCATATAAACTATTTGGAAAAAAATAGCCAAAGGAATCCTACCAAATTCCTTTTATGATGTATATCAGTAAGGCAAGATTCAGGGTACCAATAGTGACCATGAATATGCCTGTAGTATTTAGTTCAGTATCACAGAATATGAGACTCTCCATATAGAAGACAGAAGAAGGAAAACACTTATTCAGACACCAGAGGATCAAATCCCAAAACCAATAATTCCAATTCAACATAGCAGCAATTATATCCCCAAATCAGTAAGTCCACTTCATTATAACAGCAAGGAAATTAAAACACAATGTTGCAGCAAGGAGCCAATCCATCCCATAAACTTCCTCTCTGCTGGGCCTTTCCTGTAAACACTCATTCACAAATCCTAGCTGTCTGCTTGCCTGCCTCCTCTCATCCCACAGTTCTGAGAGCTTACAGTTCTGAGAGCCCTCTCAGTTCTCTGTCTTCTGTCTCTCAGTCTCTGAGCTTAATGGCTGCCCTCAGGGTATATATATACCCTCCTTAGGGCCCAAGGACTTTGCACCTAATCAGCAAAAGGGTGTGGACATGGGGCTTAGCACCTAGTTAGCAAAAGGGTATGGGCTTTCCTACAAACAAGCCTCCCCTAATCAAGCTTCCCTTGACTAGCTCCACCTGAGGCCTATTAAGGGATTAATGGGCAGGGAAAATCTTTAATGGCATTAACACCAGGTGATGCAAATATGGTGCTAATACCTAAACCAAGAAGAGCAAAAATAGAGAAAGAAAATTATAGACCAATTTCTCTAATGAATATTCATAAAAAAAATTTGAATAAAATACTAGCAAGGCAATTACAGCAATGTATCATAAGGATTATACATTATGACCAGGTGGAATTTATACCAGGAATACAGGGTTTTTCAATATTAGGAAAACTATCAACATAATTGAATATATCAATAACAAAACCAACAGAAATCATATGATTATTTCAATAGATGCAGAAAAAGCTTTTGAGAAAACACAGGACCCATTCCTATTAAAAACAGTAGAGAGCATAGTAAAAGAGAGAGTGTTCCTTAAAATGATAAGCAGTATATAAAACTATCGGTAAGTATTATCTGTAATGGGGATAAGCTAGAAGCCTTCCCAATAGGATCAGGGGTGAAGCAAGGATGCCCATTATCACCAATATTATTCAATATAGTACTAGAAAGGTTAGCTATACCACTAAGAGAAGAAAAAGAAATTGAAGGAATTAGAATAGGCAACAAGAAAACAAAACTATGACTCTTTGCAGATAATATGATGGTATACTTAGAGAACTCTAGATAATCAACTAAAAAACTACTCGAAATAATTAACAACTTTAGCAAAGTTGGTGTTGTTTGTCCTTTGTTCTCAAAGAGGACCATGACATCAGGGAGGTGAGGCCATGACATGCAAGTAAATTGTATCTAAGTGAGGGAGTACTGTGCAAAATCACCAACCTCACTTTCTCCTCTGGAGCTGTCTGCATCCAGTGACCAGATACAGATCAGGATGAGTGGAGATGACCCAGGATGCAGTGGCCTTTTCAAGTTAAGTTTTAAATTTAGCAAAGTTACAAGATATAAGACAAACCTATATAAATCATCAGCATTTCTTCATATGTTCAATAAAGCCCAGTAGCAAGAGATAAAAAGAAAAGTTCCATTGAAATAATTGGAGATAATATAAAATACTTGGGAGTCCACCTGCCAACTGTTTGAGCACTTTTAAAACAGTTTTCATACAAATAAAGTGAGATCTAAATAATCAGAAAAATATCAACTGCTTATGGGTAGGCCAAACCAATATAATAAAAATGACAGTTCTGCCTAAACTAATTTATTTATTCAGTGCCATACCAATCAAACTACCAAAAAATTATTTGATAGAGCTGGCAAAAAAAAAAGTCACAACAAAATTCATCTGGAGGAACAAAAGGTCAAGAATATCAAGGGAATTAAAAAAAATACAAAGGAAGATGGCCTAGCAATACCAGATCTCAAACTATATTATAAAGCAGTAATCATCAAAACTATCTGGTACTGGCTAAGAAATAGAGTCGTGGATCAATGGAATAGATTAGGAGCATGAGACACACTAGTCAATGACCATAATAACCTAGTGTTTGATAAATCCAAAGAGCCTAACATCTGGGATAAGAACTCACCTATTTGAAAAAAAAAACTGCTGGAAAAACTGGAAAACAATAGGACACAAACTAGGTGTAGACCAACATCTCAGTGATCTCCTTGGGATACAGACCTACCCTCTACTAAAATATAGTCGAAATGGGTACATGATTTAGACATAAAAGGTGACACCACAAGCCAATTAGAAGAGCATGGAGAAGGGAAGAATTCATGACCAAACAAGAGATAGAGCATTACAAAATGTAAAATAGACAATTCTGATTATGTAAAATTAAAAAACTTTTGCACAAACAAAAGCTATGACCAAGATTAGAAGGAAAGCAGAAATCTGGGAAACAATCTTTACAGCAAGTGTCTGTAATAAACACCTCATCTCTAAAATATATAGAGAACTGAGTTAAATAGATCCAAGCCATTCCAAAACTGATAAATGGTCAAAGGATATGAACATATATGAACAGGCAATTTTCAGAGGAAGGAATCAAAGCCATATACATTCATATGGAAATGCTCTAAATCAAGTCTTCTTAAACTTTCTACTCACAACCCCTTCATTGCTTCTTAAATTATTCTAAATCACTTATGATTAGAGAAATGGAAATTAAAACAATTCTGAAATACTCCCCACACCAATCAGATTGGCTAATATGACAAAAAAGGAAAATGACAAATGTTGGAGAGGATGTGAGAAAATTGGAGCACTGAGGCACTGTTGGTGGAGTTGGGAAGCGATCCAACCATTCTGGAGAGCAATTTGGCACTGTGCTCAAAAAGCAACCAACTTGTGCATACCCCTTGATCCAGCAATATCTCTACTAGGTCTGTATCCCAAAGAGATCGTAAAAGGGGGGAAAAGACCTGCATGTACAAAAATATCTATAGCAGCCCTTTTTGTGATGGCAAAATATTGGAAATTGAGGGAATGCCCATCAACTGGGGAATGGCTGAACAAGTTGTGGTATTGGTTGGTTGGTTGGTTGGTTGGTTGTTGCCCTTCATTCTTGAAGAGGACCAAAATTACATCACTATAGTAGAGTCAAGTTTCAGTGTGTCTGTCAGACTGGCTGATCAGACCAACACGAGCTCAGAATGCTCTACCACAGGTTGAGCACAAATAGGCCGTGTGAACATTTGGGGTGCATACTCCAAATTTCCACATCCTGTGTTTCCTCTGAGCTGTTTCAACTGCAAAGCAGTTGTGGTATATGAATGTAATGGAATACTATAGGGCAATGATAAGCAGGTAGATTTCAGAAAAGCCTAGACAAACTTGTACAAACTGATGCAAAGGGAAATGAGCAGAACCAGAAAAACATTGTACACAGTATCAGGAACATTGTATGATGATCAACTATGAATGACTTAGCCATCTCAGCAACACAATGATCCAAGACAAGTACAAAGGACCAATGATAGAGAATGCTATTCACATCCAGATAAAGAAATGATGAACTCTAAATGCATATCATAAATGCTTTTTCCCACTTACTTTTTTTGTGGTTCCCCCCCCCTTTTGATCTGTTTCTTCTTTCACAACTGTGACTAATATAGAAATGTATTTTACATAATTGCATATATATAACTATATCAAATTGCCTACCATTTTAGGTAGAGGGGAGGGGAGAGGGAACAGGGGAGAAAAATCTGGAACTCAAAATCTTGTAAAAATATACGCTAAAACTTTTCTTGACATACAAGTGGGAAAAAATGAAATCCTATTAAAGAAAGAAATATCAATTTTTTAGAGGTTGAATTTGAAAGGGAAGAGAGAAGACCCATTAGGAAGCTATTTCAATGTTTAGGTGAAGGCTGAGAGCCTGAACTGGCATAGAGGCTGTGTGAATGGAAAGAAAGAGAGGGACAACAGAGATGCTGTATAGGTAAGATTGATAAGAGTTGGCTAGGTTGCAAGGAAGTAAGAAGTGAGTGTGGCATTAGAAAATGTGGGTGACAAGAGATATAGGGCAATAACTTCCAAAAATGACAGGATTAAATGATAGACTTTTTAAGGACTGGGGAGCATACTTGTAGGCAGTGTGGAAAGAGCCACTGGATAAGGAGAGATTGTAGATGAAAAAAAAAGGGAGATGATTGAGGCAGCAAGCTCCCAGAGGCGAAGGGAGAGGATGGGATCAAAAGCAAAAGTAGAGGGTTTGGCCTACACATGGAAAAAAACTCATGTCTTCATCAGATACTAGAGCAAAAGACAGAATAGAGGATATCAAAGGAATTTGGATAGAGAAGGGATCTTATGACAGATAGCTTCTATTTTCTTAGAAAGTGAAGTAGCTGAGATCATCTGCTAAAGACAGGTAATAAAGAGGATATGAGAGTAGTGGAAAAGGTTAGAATAGTCACTATCAATACTGTGACAAAAAGTGAATTAAGGCAGAATAAAAGCATTTCTATGCAACTGTTAGGACACAGTTGAGATTAGGTAACATAAATTTGTAACGAACCCTACTGGTATGGAACTTTATTGGTTTTGTGATTTTTCTACTACTTAATGAGCACAAGAGTAGAAAAATAATTATTCATTATCCTATCCTTCCATCTCACCATGACCTTCAGTGCCTCTATTCCTCTCTGTTTCCTAGTCCAGTACTTCTACACTATCCTCCCTTCCTCTTCACAGTTGTTCTGAGCTAGGTCTGCCTCAAGCCAGTGCCTTGTAATTTATGTTTGATATTGGGGAAAAAGTGAGATACTTGTAGATCATTTAACAGTTAACAAAAAGAGGTTTACCTAGCCATAGCAGGAGAAGGCTATTCAACAAGAATATGCATAGAGGACACCTTGAGTTGATTCAGCTGAGCTAAGTTGAGTTGCCCATCATTTTCTACCAGTCAAGAATCAGAAAGAACTCAGAACTCCTCATGCCTATTTTAAATTCAGACAAACAGGAAGTGATATCAACGTCCTGAGCCCTTAGTCTCCTGAGCTAACTGAGTCTTAAGGATAGTCTCAATACCTTTTAAGGAAAAAAAAAACTAGCCTAGCTTGCATGGGAGCAGAGGTTAAGATTTTGCTCACACCCGACTATATGGTTAGGTCAGTCACAGACAATCAGGTAGCCTCGAATTCCTTGTGTCTTGTCCTATTGCCAGTCACACATTGCTAACCCCAACCCTGAATTACTTCATCATTCAGAAGACTTTGAAACATAACTCTTCAAATCAGAATGATTCTTCAAATTAGAGGAATTAGGGAAAGGGAGTATTTTTTCATCTAAAAATTAAGATTCTATACACTCATCCTACCAAGACACTATCCAAAGATCATACTGGTCTCCTTCCTAGAACATAAGATAAAGGAATACAAGGATCAGCTGTTCAATATCTTGGTTATCAAGGACAATTTAGTATTCATTGAAAAAAAATGGGAGAATGTAAAAATGAAGAAAAAAGACCTGAAGAAAAAAAAACATAGGGGAGCTATACCCCATGGTAATTCATCTAACTTTGAACATTTATTTGGCATCTACTATCTGCCAGGCACTGTACAGCCATAGGGGATTCAAAGACAAAAATAAAGCTCTCTACGACCTCAAGGAGCTTACATTTTATAGGGCAAAACATGAACACATATAATTCATTTTAAATAACAGTATTAAACCTGTTACATGTTAACATAAATAACATATTTTTATGAAAAATAACTATATTTTCCAAACTAATAGTCTATTGGTGAATGACTTTTGTTGTATTAATTTGAATCCATTTCTTATATATCTTTATCAGAGAAATTTGCTGCAGAGATTTTAACTCCATGGTTGTACTGATACAAAACTGTTTTAATTTTATGTAATAAAAAATGTTTCATTATATCTTCCATGATCCTTTCTGTTCCTTTTTGGTTATGAAGCTGCCCTCATCCATAGTTATGAAAGGCATTTACTTTGTTTCTCCTCTAAGAAATTTTTTATCTAAGTCATGTATCCATTTGGAGCTCTTGGCATATGGTACGAGAGGTTGGCCTAAACTTTCAAGAGTATCAATTCTTTCTTTTTTTCTAGTTCTGTTGTGGTTTCATTTTGTTCATTTTTAACTTTGTTCATTTGTTTTTCTTTTTCCTTCTTTTTAATAAGTGTGCAGAGGCTAGCTGTAATTGTGTACTTGAAAAGATTAGAGAAAGTTTAAAAAAGTCATTTTGGGGAATGTTCTAGGCAACTGATAAAAAATGAATTTTTTAAAAAAATTTCTAAGGAGCAGTGAGAGCCCAGTTAAAGTTTAGTTTGCGAAAGTAAAATAGAGTTACATAGTATGAATTTGTAGCATGCCATGATTCTCAGCCCTAGTAATGATTGAATTCATAACATTTAGAGCATAAAGACAATGTAGAAATCACCTAGTTAACATCTTCACTTTACAGGTAAACATAATGAAGTTTAAGAAGATAAAATGACTTTCCCAAAGTTAAACAGGTGATTCTCTCTACTAGTAGCAGGGCAGAGTTGTAAACCAAGGTCTTAAAACTTCAAAACAAATTCCTTTCTAATTCAATTCAACACACGTTGATTGAGGACATTCTATACACACAGCTCTGTGCCAGGGACTGAGATGTATAAGACATTCTGTATTCTTAGGTAGCACAGTAGATAGAGTGCTGGAATTATAATCAGGAATACCTCAGTTCAAGTCCTCCTCAGATACTTCCCAGATATGGCCGTGGGCAAGTCATTTAATTACTGTCGGTCTGAGTTTCCTCGTGTGTAAAATGAGTATCGCAAGAGTACCTACTTCTTAGTGTTGTGAGGATAAAATGAGATTACATTTGTAAAACATTTTGCAAACCTTAAAAACTACATAAAACTATATGTTAGCTATTATTATTGTTTCATAATATAGCAGGAAAGGTGAATGTACACAAAACATACAATCAGTGTAAAACAGAATGTGATAAGTATATAAGGAGCAGTAATAGTCCATACTTACGTCATACTTTAAGTTTTCCTCATAACAACAACACTATAAAGCAGGCAATGCAAATGCTATCACCCCTTTTTTACAGATGAGGAAACTTACATTCTAGAAGGGTCAGATGATTAGCCTAGGGTCACAGAGTTAGTCAGTTTTATAACTGGAATTTGAAGCCAGGTCTTTTGATTCCAGAATCATTGTTCTTTCCATCCTACAATGGATGCTGCCTATGATCACAAAGTACTCTGAAAGTTCAGAGAAGAAAAAATAAAGATCACAAGCAGGTAGGGTAACATGAAAGACTCCTTTGAAGAGACCGCTTTCCAGCTGTCTTGATAAATGGGACAGTGAAATAGAAATGGGAGTGAGGAAAGAGGACATTCCCTGGTTAGGGAATACTATTATCATTGTTGTGTTTTTCCTTCATTCTCCAACAGGACCATGACATCGGGCAGATGATGACATGACTTGCAGTTGACTTTGATTCAAGTGAGGGAGGGCTGTGCAAGGTCACCAGCCTAACTTTCTCCTCCAGAGTCCTCTGGGTCCAGTGACCAGATATTCATCAGGATGACTGGAGATGGCCCAGGATACAATGGGATACTCTGCCCCTTTTAGGCTAAGGTCTTTTCAGGTTCTCACTTTGAGTGAGGTAATGCCCATTCAGGGAACAGGACTCCTTAAGAAGGGAGTCAAGGGATGGCCCCTTTAATAAAAAAAAATCAAACTGGGAGGGGAAGACCCCCAGGGTTGTTGGCCAAAAGAGAAACAGTTACTATTTACATTCACTCTGAGCCAGGAGGGCCCCTAAAATAGTCATTAAGTGGTGCTTGGGCAGGGACCTATTGTTGTCCCATCTCTGAGCTCCATAGTGAAATGGGTTTATGACTTCACCCTTGAGAAAGAGATCTAGCCAGTAAAACCCAAGTTAACAAGGCTAAACCATCCAAATTTACCTTCCTTTGCAGAGGCAAAAGCAGATGCAGAGGCAGAGGCAGAGGTGCTGGGCTGAGTTGCCCAAAAAGCAAAGGAGAAGAAGTGAAAAAGCATGTCATGAATTCATGGAATTGCTGTGCTTTATGAGGCTTACTTTAGAACTAATGGGATGTGCTTCCAAACTTAAGGAAGTATGTAGAAATATCTAGTAGGGAGATTGAATGTGGACCTGGAAAACCGGCTAGAAGTCAGGGAGCAAGAATTCGAGAAAGCAGACAATTATGACAATCTAGGGCTGGCAATCATTTCATTGAACCTAATGGAAGACCCATATGGTCTTCCTAAGGGTTTGTGTGAGGTAAATAAAATGTGAAGACTTCACAGGGAAGATATGTATAAATATATATCTATATCTATACTAAAAAAATGTTTAAAAATCAAGAAAAAGGGAAGTGGAAAAACTCTGAGGCAGTGAGAGTCTGATGGCTCAGCCTCTGGGAAAGTTTACCCTGAAACTTTTTTTTTTTGTTGAAGATCCTCCTTTCTTTAATGCTCAATCAAACAATGACAACAATGATAGCAACAAACCATGACAAGAATGATAGTAATTGCAGAAAGAACATTAACAACATTTGTATTCGCAGTAGCCACCAATGGAAATCATAACAAATGCAATGACACTGTGAGATATGGTTCCTATTTATTGCCTGATTTTGCTTATTTTTTCTCCTTTTTTTTTGCAAGAGGAGACAGCTCAGTGGTTAGGGAACAAGGGGATGAGTTTAGTGGTAGGGGAAGGAGGAGGAGAAAATATGGACAAATAACTATGGTATAAGAGAAGATGAAATGAATGTAAAGGAAAGATATAGGCAAAAACTTCCATGAGAATTTAGATGAAGAATATTACTTTGATCTGTGGTCATTTAGCATGGCTTCATCAAAGATTTGGCAGCTTCCTTAAGATATTTTGCCTAATGTATTGAAATGTTCATGGCTAACTTGGAGTCACAGGATCCATTAGTATTTGTTTTATGATTGTAAGTCACTT
>CM053626.1:149475851-149497864 GCA_028646595.1 Phalanger gymnotis | reverse complement strand
CAGCTCAGTATTTCGGGATGCCAGGGCACTCTCCGCTCGTCTCCTGGTCTGGTAGGTCCGCGTCTGGTCTGTTCGCGCCGTGCAAGCTTGTCTCAGCTCCTCTCCCCTCGGCTGGGGGCTGGGAGGTCCGTGTGGGAAAGACCTTACCCAGAGACCATCCAGGCTGTCCTGGGGTGGGGCCCTGCTTCCCTCTGCCACTTTGTGGGTTCTGCAGCTCTAGAATTGGTTCAGAGCCATTGTTTTATAGGTTTTTGGAGGAACTTGGTGGGGAGCTCACGCCAGTCACTGCTTCCCAGCCGCCATCTTGGCTCCGCCCGACCCTGAAACTTTTTGTTCTTTTTTCTGGTTCTGGTTTAAAGATTTGCTTAGTAAGAACAGGGTCATAATGACCTATTTTTCTCTACTGTAAAGAATGGAGAGGGTCTCCCCCTCCCCTTATCCTATTCTCCTTCTTTAGATTTATAGATTTCATCTCAGTTGTAATCATTAACTAATTGGAGTTTCTGGGACTCAATTTCCCAGTTCTTTGTCTAGCTTTCATGCTCAGATTGTAAGCCGACCTCCCAGCCAATGGTGAGAAGGGTCAGAGGTGGGTGGAAATTCTCTTGTGTTAGGTATAATTATGGGCACTTTGCCTTTTGTAAGGTGCCTCCCTTGCTGGATTTGTTCTAGCAGGGGATGCCCAATTCTTGAGAATTGAATAAAATTTATTTCTGTTCCCACCGTGAGATGGCTCCTTATTATAAATATAGTTGGTGAGGGTCTCACATCCCGCACAGGCTGAATGAGAGATTGAATCTAACCCTAAACTTTACTTAGGTGGCTGTGCAGTGAATAGCATGCTTGCCCTGGATTCATGAAGACCAAGCTTCAAATTTGACCTCAAGCACTTTCTAGTTATGTGACTTTGGGTAAATTGCTGAATATCTGTTTACTTCATTTTCCTCAACTGTAAACTGGAGATAATAGAACCTACAATGAGGGGAGAAGTGTTGTGAGGATCAAATGGGACAGATAATATTTGTAAGTGTCTGGCACATAGTAGATGTTTAATAAATACTTGCTTCCTTCCTCATCACCTCAAAACAGGAAGAAATGGAGTTTTTTTTTTAAGTGGAGAAGGAATTCTCACAATTAACAACTCTACTCACACAAACAGAAGAAAACAGGAATTTAATAAACCAAAAAGAATTCCTAGTACAATGAAGAATTACTATGAAACTAAAGAACGTGAGTAACAATTTCCATAAAAAGAAGAGAGTAATACTGAAACTACTACAACTAGAATCACCTGAAAAAGAATGAAAGCGCACTAAGAAATCTCAAAATTGTTGGAGAATTTTAAAAAAATATTAAAGGGAAAGATATGGACTTAATATCATTTAATGCTTAAGAAGAATTTGAAAAATAATGGTTTAGTATAGAACATGAAAAAATCGAACAAAGCAAGACATTGAAAAAATAGCATAGAACCAAGAGATGCAGAGATACTACAAGAAATATTAGGGCAAAATCAAAATAAAGTAAAATTGGAAAAACACATGTTCAATAGACAATTGGAGATGTTGAGACTGGAGGTCAGTGGAGAGATTAGGTTGAATAAGTAGAGATGAGAATCATCAACGTAGAAATGATCATTGAATTCATAGGAGTTGATCAGGTCACCAAGTGAAAATATAGAGGGAGAAGAGAAGGGAGCCCAGGAAGGAGTCCACTGTTAGTAGATATGACCTAAAGGATCAACATTCTCCCTCTTTGGGAAGAACCCCTCTGGTTAGCTTCAGTAATACCCTCCAGAAGATCTTGCACGTCTTTTATCAGGTTCAATGTTGTTTTCCAGTGATTGTCTTCTGTGTGCAACAAACATTAGGTAAGAGAGAGCTAAGGTATTTAAAAGTAAGCTGTCATCCTTCCCTTTACAGAACCAGGGAAAGGGGCTTTTATTCTGTACTCTTAAAAGGACATCATTCCTTTAGGCAATAGTTTTAGCCCCAAACCTCTTTCGGAGATAGGAGAACGAAGAAATAATTGTCCGTCATAGTTGTCTGGAACTTACTTGGTTGCCACCTGGGGCTGTGGCCAAAACTGTCCTCCTACTATGCACAAAAGTAGAAATCACAAACTCCCTAGACCCTTGATGGGCCAGATCTCAGATGACATCTGTTGAAATAAAAAGTCAAGCCACTTGTGAGACAGCTATCTATATTGCACTTACAAGGGACTGTCCCAACCAAAAACCAATTATGAAAGAACGAAATTAAAGTTTGAAAAGTAACAATAGCACCAGCTTTCTTCCTCCAACTCCAACGCTTTCCCCCTCTGTAACCATGATGGAACAGGCCATCTTCTTCACCAAGGACTTCCTGGCCAGTGGCATCGCTGCTGCTGTCTCCAAGACTTCAATGGCCCCCATCGAGAGAGTTAAGCTACTATTGCTGGTGCAGCATGCAAGTAAACAAATTGCTGCAGACAGACAGTACAAAGGCATAGTGCATTGTATAGTCCAAATTCCAAAGGAACCAGAGGTGCTTTCCTTTTGGCGGTAACAGCAAATGTCATCAGATATTTCCCCACCCGGTGCCCTTAACTTTGCATTTAAGGATAAATATAAGTGGATGTTTTTGGGAGGAGTGGACAAGCGCACACAATTTTGGAGGCATTTTTTGCTGGCAATCTTGCCTCTGGTGGTGCAGCTGGAGCCACTTCTCTCTGCTTTGTCTACCCCTTGGATTTTGCGAGAACCCACTTGACAGCTAATGTTGGGAAATCTGACACTGAGAGAGAAGGCCTGGGACACTGCCTTGTGAAAATCACCAAGTCTGATGGAATTCATGGCTTGTATCAAGGTTTCAATGTCTCAGTGCAGGGTATCATTATCTATAGAGCAGCTTACTTTGGAATCTATGATACAGCAAAAGGTATGCTCCCAAAGCCGAAGAACACTTATATTGTGATAAACTGGACAATTGCACAATCAGTGACTGCTGTAGCCCATGTTTTATCCTGTCCTTTTGATATAATGAGGTGGCAAATGATGATGCGGTGTGGGTGCAAAGGTGCTGATATCATATACGCTGGGACAATTGACTGCTGGCAGATTACTAAAGATGAGTGTGGCAAAGCTTTCTTCAGCGGTGCCTAGTCTAATGTTCTCTGAGACATGGGTGGAGCTTTCCTGCTTGTCCTGTATGATGAATTGAAGAAAGTAATCTAAGTATATCCTAACTGAAAAAGGAACCAGTGAATATAGATCATGTAGAATACTTAACCATACTTAGCACTTTGGACCACTGACCTTTAAAAAATTCTTGTTGTCCTTTTATCCAGGCCAGATCACGTTTGTAGGAGAGCCAGGAAAGGCTCTTAGAAAAAGGGACTCATTATTGTGATCCATTATTCACACAGTGGAACTGATAATGATTCTGTATATTGATTCTATTGGTTTTGGGGAAAATAACAGTTACTGTGAGTCCAAGAAGGCAGATCAACTTGGACCGTCTAGTTTAAATGCTCTTTTGTAGGACCATAAATTTGTGTTTAATTGTTTATTTTTTAAAAATTGTGTCTCCCATTTGTACTTAAGCACTATATGTACCATTTTGTACAGCTGACTACTTGGCAGTTATGATGATCTGTGTTGGGCATTCTGCTGTAAAAGAATTAATACACAGAAAACTCTAAAAAAAAAAAAGTAACAATAGCAACATAGATAATAATAAAGGTAAAGGAAAGAAAAAAAAATGAGCTCCCCTTCCAGTCCCCAAAGAGCTCCCAAGGTTCTCTTAAAAATATTAAATTTATTTTACAGTTTTCAACATTAATTTCCAAAAGTTTTAAATTTTCTCCCCCTCCCTAGCCCCTCCCTCCTCAAGATGGCTTGCAATCCTATATGTGCTCTACACATACGTTCCTATTAAACAGATTTTCACATTAGTCATGTTGAATAGAAGAATTATAATGAATGAGAGAAACCATGAGAATCAAATCAAAACAAAACAAAAGGGAAAAGATTCTGCTTCACTCTGCATTCCAACTCCATAGTTCTTTCTCTGGATGTGCACTGCATTTTCCATCATGAGTCCTTTGGAAAAGTTTTAGGTCCTTGAATTGCTGAGAAGGGCTAGACATCAAAATCAGTCCTTGCACAGTGTGGCTGTTAATGTGTACAATGTTCTTCTGGTTCTGCTTACTTCACTCAGCTCCAGTTCATATAAGTCTTTCCAGGTTTTCCCAAAGTCTGCCTGCTCATCATTTCATATAGCACAATAGTATTCCATTACATTCATATACCACAGCTTGTTCAACCATTCTCCAATTGATGGGCATCCCCTCAATTTCTAGTTCTTGGCCCTCCCATGGTTCTCTTAACAGGGATCAGAAACTTGTGGCTAACTGGAAGTCATCTCCTCCTTCTCAGGTAATAAACTAGACTGTCTTAAATGAAAATTCCTTCAGGAGGTCACTTTGCACATAGGGCAAGCCATAATTTTTTTTAGTGGCTCCCTGTCAATACCTAAGGAAATTCAGATGGAGATAAAACTATCTCTGATAGGTCTATATAAATGTGTAGGGTACTCACAATTTCTCAGTGGATGCTTTCAACATATATAGTGCATTCCAAGTGGAAGTCAGTGGAGTCTAGTAGCCAGAGAAGTAAGACTTTTCCCAAAGTAAACCTGGGCCCTGTGGATTGTGAGAAATTCTGACATAAGGGCTACAAAAAGGAAAGAAAGAGAAAGAAGTACAATGATAACATAATATAAAAATATAATAATAATATAATAAGAGAGAGAATAGCAGGAAGTGAAGGGAGTGAGGGAAGAAGGAAGGGCAGGACTAAAGAAAGAGATGAAAAAAGGAAGGAAAACAAATATGGTAGAAAATAATAGCATTGGCTTAATAATTGTGAAAATAGGCACTTGAAAAAGACACAAAACTGTAAATAAATTTATTCCTATACAAGATCAGCTTTTTAATATATTTACCTTCTGTTCATCTTTTTAAACCTTGTTCAGTTTATCTGTTCAAGTAAAAACTGATCTCTCCTTTTTTATGACTACTAGATGCCTGTCATTGTATTGAATTCTCTGAGAAACCACAACCAACTGAAGAGAAACAGCTTTTATGAAAAATAGCTTAATTATAGAGCCGGAAATTGTTAACCCTTCTTTTCCATTGGCAGTAAGAAAGTTATTAGGGCTCATGAATTCTAATGAGATTAATACTATTGTAGGAATCAACAGAATCCATAGATCCTAGAGGAACAATGATTTTTTTTTTAACAAAGAGAAGAGCAAGCAGCTGCTCGTGAGATTCAGTCTTATAACTGATCTGATTTTTCCTTCAACTATTTAAAGATGACAGAAGTTAAAAGACACTGAGAAAGTGTCTCAGATTCAGGCAGCAGCAAGGCTTTAGGGTTTTTTGGACTGATATCATAATAATTAGAAAGCTAATACATGCTGCACATTATTAACATTTTCTAAAAATCTTATAGATCCTTTATTCCAGTCAAATGGATGGTAAGGTATTGGCAAATCTAACGTAAGGAAAGAAGATTACTAAATTAGTAAGTACTTCAGTGCTTCTAGGATCTGACTTGATCGATGTTCAAAGACACAAATTGCAGCCTCTTCTGTGCCTTAATAGATGGTCTTTTTAAAGTTGCTGTGGCTGAAAATTCATCACTTGGTAGCCAAGCTTGTGATGAGCCTTTCTGAATTTAGGTAAACTGATCCTCAAATAACTGACATAAAATCAGTCACCAGAGTCATACTGGAAGCCTTTCTGACATTTTAGGACCTGCCAACTTTGGACTCTACTGGTATAGGCTTTGAAACCCATTGTCACCTCAATGGCAAAATGATGTAAGAGAATAGAGCTGCAGCGGGACACCAAATTGGTAGCAACAGAAAGTAATCAAAATCTGCTCAATGATGCTTAAAAGTAGGAAAAGAGGGAAAGAATGACCTTTAAAAAGTGTAATGAAAGCAGAGTTCCATCCATCCTTAAGAAAATTTGATGTGCCTTTCCACGATTAACTTTTATTTTTTATGCTCAGTACAATATTATTTAATTCATGCCTCCTTACATTAGAACTCACTCTTATTAAGGTCTAGGCTTGAATTTTTCCTATTAGTCTCTAGTTTGTCTGGACAATCTTAATATTCTTGATATATTTGGAGATGCATTACATTTTAAAGTTGGTTAACATAAGAAAAAGAATTCCACATCTTTATTAAATATTAAAAGTTAACTCTGATGTAACCTTAGTATTAAAATTCAGTGAACACTGATTTAACACACATTTATAGTATCACCAAATGTTACTAAGGGCAAACATTCTTCTTTAATGGAAATGATATATATTGCCAGTCACCATTTCCAAAATTCTATTTTAATGAAAAATCAAGTCGGTGTAATCAATGTAGAATTGCCTTAACATTCGTTTTTTAAAACTGTGAGTTAAAAAACCCCCAAAACTTTGAGTTCTGCATTCTCTCCCTCCCTCCCTCTCCACCTACCCTCATTGAGAAGGCAGGCAATTTGATATAGGTTATACGTGTACAGTCATGCAAAACACTTCCTTAATAGTAATGTTGTGAAAAACTAACTATATTTCCCTCTATCCTATCCTGCCCCCCATTTATTCTATTCTCTTCTTTGACCTTGTCCCACCCCAAAAGTGTTTGCTTCTGATTACCCCTCCCCCATTTGCCTTTTTCTATCCTCCCCCCTCTCTTATCCCTGTCCCCCCACTTTCCTGTCTATTGTGCTGTACACACATTGTGTTATTTTCTTTTTCTTCTACTTTTGAAAGTTTTATTTGGCAGCCCTGGGAATTGAACTGATTTCTTAAATGAAGCACAATCTATGCATTAGCCCCTACATATAAAGCAACACTATGTCAGCAGCCCTATTTGTTAAACTGCTAAGTTTCAATTTTGGGAAAGTAACATTATTGTCCAGTAATTTATGATATACACTAATGGTTTTTTCTCTCCATTTTCACTACTGCTTGATTTCTAACATAGTCCCTTAGGATATAAATACTGCCTTGACAATTGAAAACATAAGCATTACATAATCGTTCATAAAAGTCAATCAAGTTGAGTAGAGCTTGCATGGTTGATACATTATCCGATTTTGTAGACAGGTGCTCTTAATCAGACGGTATTTTTGACTCCAAGGGAACTTTCCTTTCCCATAAAATAGTGAACCTCAGATACACTTTAACACTTCATTCATTTGAATAGCCACCTGAGACGATTCAGTTTTAAAGAGTACTAATATTCAGTTTTAATTTTTTCTGTAACTTAAAAGCTCTTTGTGATCCAGTTTTTGAACGGAGAAAAGAAAAAAATATCAGAGCTATCACAAATCTTTCATAGCATGGAACTCTTGCTTCCCATCTAACCCCACAGGTCTCTCATTAAATGCTACTATGTCATTGTAGAAAACTGGAATAGTCATGGAAGCTGCTGCTGTGCCAGTACTTGAAAGATGATACCCTGAAAAAATGTACCCAGCATTTGTTAAAAGAGTAACAGCCTCCCTGGAGATTAATTAGATTACTAATATGAGTGCATGACACAGTTAAATTTAGAAATAGACTTAAAATATTTGTTGGATATTCATTTCAAGGTCATTCAGAGACCATGTGTCCCAAATAATATAAAAGTAATATACTATATAAAAGATTTGAACTACATTGCAGTTGTGAGTGACCTACTACTCTTTCAATCTGTTTTAGGCCTTTTTGAGAGATATCAGTATCCACAGTGTTTCAATATAAAGCTGGGTATAAGATATTCATTATGTTAGTGCTCTGTGAGCAAGAACAATCTTGTATATATGTATATATTCTTCAGCTGATTTTCTTCAGTCAAAATGTCAGTTACTTTGGATGCACTTGGTAAATGCGAATTCGATAAACTAATAGTCTCCTCATTTATCTTCCCTATGTTTTTATGAGATAGAATTACATATTTATGCAAAATCATTAAATATTTCTGGTATTAATTCTACAAATGTGTATACATATTATGTATCAACTATTTGGAAGATACCACATCACAGTTAGCATCATTGTGTTACTGACAAGAGAAAGTCTAATGCTGTGTCCACATAGAGGTATATACTATTTGGTTCCTGGAGATTTTAATTTTAAAAAATTCTTCGTGTGAACTTGACACATATAAAAAAACCACGAAATTTCCTTATGTGAAGAACAGAAAAAAAAGAATGGTATATAACATCATAAATCTTTGTTACATACAGTTTAGCTTTTTGGCATTTTTTATATGTATGTATCCAACTTAACTTGGTAGTTCTAAAACTTCTTGCTTATGTCCCTTTTTGAACATTCTTCTCTCCTCTGTGTATTTTTGTAATATTTCATTAATATTTTTTTCTTTATTTTTTGGTATCATTATCACAACTCCTCTTATCACACTGCTTCCATAAATTAACCCTCATAACAAAAAAGTTATATTTCTATACCATAATTTTTTCAGCTACTTCCCAATTGATGGGCATTCATTTTGTTACCAGTTCTTTGCTCCAAGAGTGTTGCTATTCTGGTACACATGGTACACATCAGTCCTTTCTGTATTCAGTCTCAGGGTTGTTGGCCTAGTAGTGGGTTATTTGGGTTCAAGAGGTTTGCATAGTTTAATGATTTGTTGGGAACATTTCCAAATTGCTTTACAGAATGATTGATAGATGTGATGTGGTACATCAGAGTGTTTTGATGTGCATTTCTCTAATCAGTAGTGATTTAGAGCATTTTTTCGTATGACTATAGATAGCTGTAATTTCTTTATCTGAAAACTGCCTGTTCATATCCTTTGACCATTTATCAATTAGGGAATTATTTGTATTCTTATAAATTTGACTCAGTTCTCTATATATGTTAGAAATGAGGCTTTTATCAGAGACACTAGCTGTAAAAATTATTTCCCAGCTTTCTGCTTCCCTTTTGTTTCATTGGCTTTGTTTATGCAAAAACATTTCGATTTAATGTAATCAAGATCATACCTTTTGTATTTCATACTGTTTTCTAGTTCATGTTTCCCTTCTCCATAAATTTGACAGATAAGCTATTCTTTGCTCTTCTAGTTTGCTTAAAGAATCAGCCTTTATATCTAAATCATGTACCCACTTTGACTTTATCTTGTGTAATGTTAATACAATTTGAAGATCTTCCCTGCCCCTTAATAGGCCTATGTCACCTGCTTTGAACCTTAGTGATGTGGAAGCCTGAGTCACATGAGTCTGGGTCACGAGGGTTATGATGCCCTCTGGCCCTGAATCAGGGTATATATACTCTGAGGTTAGCATTTTGCTTTGGGGCTCACTCATTGGAAGAGTGTTGGTGTGGAGATTCTAGGTAGCCTTTAAGGAGCCTCCTGGCTTCGAAAAACCCAGATGTTGGTGCTTCTCTCTTTGGTAACTATATATATATATATATATAGCCTTTGGTTAAACAGTTGGAAGCCCTGTCTGTTGGTCTTTGCTGTTTGTATTTGCTCTGTTTATATAATTTCTGCTTGTAATTTCTGTTTGTGTTTTCTCTGAAGTTCAGGGTGCTGACTTTTCCTCTGAACTAAGTGAATTATTTATACACACACACACACACACGCACACATACACAAACACACACACACACATGCTTGATTAAAGTAAAATTGTTGGCCCCTTTAAGGTGGCTTTCCTTTAGAAAAGCAGATCGAAGAACTTGTGCTAGCAGCCCTCCTGTGTGCTGATGTTATTGGTCTTACACCTCCATGACAGCTGCAAGTAGTTGTTACAGCTTGGTAAGATGTTGATCTATGCCTAGTTTCTGCCATTCTATTTTCCAGTTTTCCCAGCAGTTTTTGTTAAATAGTGTAATGGTAATTAAGGTGGGACTGTTTTTTGTTTTTTTTTTTACTGTTTTCTGTTTTAGAATGCTAAAGTAATCAAATGCCTCTGATTAAGTCTTGCTAGGTACAAAGCCCCAGGTCCACACTCTCTTGCTGATTAGGTGTGAAGCCTACAGGCCCTAAGAAGGGTATATAAACTTAGAGGTTGGCATTTTGGAAGAGTGTTGTGTGATTTGACCAGAGGAGAATCTGGGTAGTTATTGTTAAGGAGCAACGTGCCCCCCCTCCGCCCCTACTTTGAAAAAACCTGATGTTGGTGCTTCTCTGGTAATTATGTATTGCTATGGATAGACTGATTTGTGTTATTTACTCTGTTTATATAATGTATGTTTGTAATTTCTGTTTGTTTTCTCTCTGAAGTTCAGAATGCTGGCTTTTCCCCCTGAACTAAGTGAATGATATGTGTAGGTTTGATTAAAGTGAGATTGTTAATGCCTTAAAGTTGCTTTCCTTAGAAAAGGAGATCAAAGAATCCGTGGTGGCAGCTCTTGTGTGTGCTGGTGTTGTTGGCCTTACACAGTCACAGTGGTGGCAAGCCACATTGTTGTTACAAATATCCCAGAAGCTGGAGTCTTTGGGTTTATTAAATAGCAGATTACTATAGTTATTGACTATTGTGCCTCATGTACCTAACCTATTCCAGTCATCCACCACTCTTTTTCTTAGCCAGTACCAAGGTGGGAAATGGCCAGAGGGCAATCCAGAGGTAACCAGACTATGGAAGGCTAGGCTAGGCTATTTGGGCATGAAAAGCCAGATCCAGTGGAAAGAATTCAGGGAGAGCTCAAGGGGGTTCCCAAAGTCTATCCCATCTCTATCAGTAACCTATGCCCCACCATTATCGTGAAAATAGCCTAATATATTCTTTTCTCAGGTCTAAAATTGGAAATAAATACTTTAGTTAACTAAAGTTCTTATCACCTATGGTGAAGAGAAACGGTGGGAACTATGGCTTTCTAATTTTACTTATCTTCCTCTCTTTTTTTTTTCTGGTTTCACAGCAGGTGTATATCTCCTTTATTTCTGCTTCTGGTTTCTGTAACTTTCCTCCGTCCATCTTTGGGGAATAAGCTCTTAGCAGTATAATGATTCCATCCTGTGAGGTGGAATTAATGGTGATTTTAGTTGATCTTTCTACAAGATCCAATTTGAGCATATTGGATAATCAATAATTCTTTCATAAATTCATATTCACCATTGTATCTTCTATGTGCACTAAAAAAGATAACAATTCATTGTAAAAATGATTCAAGCAAAGGGGGATTTAAAGTATGTAAAGCATTTAAATAAATGTGCTAATTATTTAAGTTTCATAGCAATTTAGTGGAAAGAACACAATGCTAAGAGTCAGGAAACCTGACTTCTAGTATCACTTTTCCGACTAACTAGCTGTGTGATCTTGGGCCAGTCACTTAAACTTTCTGTTTCAATTTCATCATGCAAAATAAGAGGGGAGAAGCAGAGCAGATAATATCTAAGGTATTTGAGTTGGAAAGATAATAGAGCCAGTGGAGATTTTCTAGGAGAAAATTAACATGGTACTGATGAGGTCAGAGTTGGGTGAGCTGGTTCATCAAATGTGAAAGAATTCACGTAGACCTCCTCTGTAGCCATTGGGAGCTTTATTGATGCAAAAGCAGCAGGCTTGAGATTTAGCAAGGAGCTAACAAAGGCACTGATGTAGGGAAGGAACCAGACTTATATAGACCAAAAGCTATATAGCCCGTAGGATGCTTTTAGGGTTTCTTATGGGGTTTGGCTTACAAGATAAGGACACAGGTAGAGGACAACCGATGACACAAGATAAGGGAGATGGGAAATTTTATGACCCGGGATGGGGAAGAGAAAGAATTCCATGGCCCGGGGTAACAGGAAGTTTGGTGGTATTTCAAGATTAGGAGAGGAGACTTTAGGGTGCCAGGGAAAGAGAAACTCATCCCTTAGGGCACCTTTGTATTAAGAGACTTTAAGATGTCTCCAAGTTAGAGGACAAACCAAGGAAAAGGCAACTTAGCCCTTAGAGCACTATTTGCATCCACATCAACACAAGCTGTGTTTAAGAAGATGAGGAAAAAAGTAGAAAAGAAATGAAGGAAAAGCATTTAAAACAATTTCTAAAATATAGTTGTTTTAGTAGTGATTATGTATAGTGTTCCTCCCCTAAAGTCACAATCTACTGCACCATTATTTTGTAGATGCGTTCTTGAGTTGTAGATATTTCTTCAGACTTTACAAATTCTAATAGATTCTACTAAACTGTAAAGACTGTAAGTATTATTTATATGCCTAATGTTGTTTCAGAGAACTAGTCTATTTAAGTGTAGAGTGGGTAATCATGAGATGTTTGCTACCTGGAAACTTTTATTCTCTTCAGTTCATGAAGATTATTTCATGAAAGCCAAGAAGGCTGTGATCTGTGTCAGCAGAGAGAATACTCAGATGGATGAAACAGTGGATCTTTTGAATTATTGGAATTTGTGTATGTGTGTGTGTATATGTATGTGTAAAAGTATATGTATATGTGTAGTAAGCCCTTCACATGTAGTGAGGGATATCTCTCACAGTACAGCATAGGGGTGTTTATCAGGAGGCTCAAAGTAAGGCCTCTTTTCCCTCACCCTTCTCCAAGGGAAACTTTCATTCCTACCAGGAAGGGAAGCAGCTGATTGAGAGTAGAGGTTTGCTGCACTGTTCTCCTCATAGAGATGCGGCACTGGGCTAGAATTAAATCTATCTACTCCCTTAAATATTATTAGTCAAGGGACTGTGGTTTTCAGGTTCAAGCTAAATTCTGATTACTGTTTCATTAATTGGTGGAGCAGAACCCCACACTTCATATTAAAATCCAAGGCTTGATCCTTTTCCCACCAAATATCAGCTCTACAATGATTATGCATAGCTAAGAAACCCATTTATCCAAATCAGCATCAAAATAGAAGTCAGAGAAAATATACACAATGAGAATAAATACCAGACAATGCAGAGTGAAGGAGCTCTCCTGCAGGGAGTGAGATGACTCAACTCAACCAAAATACAGAGTCCTAGTTCTTGCCAATGGAAAGTTCCTCAGACTTTCTAGTGTAGAAAGCTCAGGATAGGGGCATGATGGATACTATCAACTCCAATCATGTTAGCCTCTTCCCTAGAATCTTTTCCTTCATCAACCTCAAATGCGGTTGGCAATTTTCATCTTCTCTCTTGAAGCTAAATGCCAGAATTTCTCAAAGCCCAAAGAGACTCCAGTACCACTAAGAAAGCTTGAAGCAGACTAAAGAGACTGGAGATCATCTTATCTTGCCAATTCTGTCCTGCAGTCATGGGACATTGATCTTCACCAATAAGGTGATAATCCCATACCAATGGGCTTTGGGACTGGGGTCTCACACACACACACACACACACACACACACACACACACACACACACACACACACACACACACACACACATTGCCAGAGCTAGATCAGTGTTTGGGAGGCTCCAAAGGAAAGTATGAGAGAGAAGACGTATTAGACTGATTACCAAACTGAAGGTCTTCAGAGCTGTGGTTCAGACCTCATTGTTGTATGCCTGTAAAACCTGGACAGTCTACAAGTGCCATGCCAGGAAACTGAATTGTTTCCATTTGAATCATCTTGGGAAGCTTCTAAAGAACACCTGGAAGGTAAGGTACCAGATGCTGAGGTCCTTACTCGAATTAAACTGCCAATCATTCAAACTCTGCTTCAGAGAGCGCAACTCTAACGGGCTGGCCACGTTGTTCGAATGCAGAATGTCCACTTGACAAAAAGACTATTTTATGGAAAACTCACACAGGGCAAATGTTCACATTATGGTGGTCAGAAGAAGCAATACAAGGACGCTCTCAAGGTCTCTCTCAAGAACTTTGGAATTGATTGTGTGATATGGGAGACATTGGCACAGGACCACTCAGCATGGTGCTCCCAGGTGAGAGAAGGTGCTGTGCTCTATGAGCAAAGCAGAACTGAAACAGCTCAAAGGAAACACAGGATATGCAAGTTTGGAGTATCCAGTGCAAATGTTCACATGGACTATTTGTGCCTGACCTGTGGTAGAGCATTCCAAGCTTGTATGGTCCCAATCAGCCACAGTAGGACACATTGAATCTTGACTCAAGCATAGTGATGTCATTTTGTTCCTCTTCAAGAACGAAGGATGACAACCAATATGTATATACATAATATGGTATTAAATATATACTGGTTTATATCTGATGAGCAAGTAGGTAGACAAGAGTATTGGGTCTGTAGTCAGGAGAACTCCTCTTCCTGAATTTCAAATTCAGTCTCAGACACCAGATTATTACTGTGACCCTGGGCAAGTCACTTAACCCCATTTGCCTGTTTCCTGAAATGTAAAGTGAGCTGGGGAAGGAAATGGCAAACTTACTCTAGTATCTTTGCCAAGAAAACCCCAAATAGGGTTATGAAGAATTAGACACAACTGAAATGAACCAACAAACAATACATTTGATGCAATTTATTGTCTAAAAATAGATTATGGGTGACTAGTTTCAAATTCTTTTGTTAACTAGCTATATGTGTAACCTTGAATAAGCAATTTAATCTCTTTTGATCTCAGTTGCCTCATCTGCCAAATGAAGGAGTGAACTAGACGACCTCTAACTCCCAATTTTAGATGCTATGACTGAAGGGCATTTTTTACCTGCTGGCCTTCTTGAAGTATAACTTAAGTCATTCCAGTACAGAAAAAATTGAAAAATTACCATATAATAGAATCCTAGGACTAGAAGGAAATTTGAGAGGTCAACTAGTCAATCCTTCTGACTTTAGGTATGCTAAACTTAAACCATCCCAGGCATATGAGAATCTATCCTGTTTTTCAGTGTCTCAAGGTAAAAATAAGTGTTTCCTGGGCAGAAAGAGATCCAATTACCTCTAATGACCCATTACAGTATATTGAATATGTACCCTCTAAACAGTGTACTATGGGCTAGTGCCAAATTTCATTTTTGCTTGCCCTTAACATGACTATTTAAATTTTCCTGGCATAGAAACAAAGAGAGTGGCCTCTTGACCTCCAGATCAGGCTTGTGACTATGTATCACCTACTTATTCCATTTTTACACAACTTACTGGTAGTGTTCATAGAAATATCTGCAATACTCAGAGGTACATCCAAATCAAATCAAAACAAAAATCTGTTCCATCCATTTACATTATTAACAAAAATTCCAAGGCTTTTCTAGGGTTGGTGGCACACAGCCAAAATCTTTGCTATGGGGGAAAGTTGAGGTTGGTAGACTGCTTGAGTTTGGGAATTCTGAGCTGCAGAAGGGCTAATGCCAAACAAATGTCCTCACTAAATCTGACACCCATATGATGAGCCCCTGGAAATGGAAGGTTAACAGGTTGCCTAAGGTGGGAAGAAATGAACTGATCCAAGCTTCTGTGACAGGCAATACTGGGACTGTGCCTATGAGTGCCTGTTGCAATAATAGCCTGTAGGAGATGGAGAGAAGACCCGTTTAAAAAAAAATATATTTTCAATGGTTTGCTGGGCTGCTTATAGAATTTCTCACTTCCAAATAGCCTTCTCTACATCAACCTGAATACTCAATGGAGCGCTAATGCTTTTAGTAACCACGCTATATCAATTTTATGGACTTCAGGTCCTAGTACACTTAAGCTGACATCAACATTAGATGCCCCCTTACATTAGAAAATTCTATAAATCATACATTAGCCTATTTCCCAACAAAACCCTAAATTTCTATTTCTGCCAGTAATTCTTATCATTTTAAATTACAGTTTATAGTTTCTTCTTCATATCGTTTCTGTTTTAAATGATCTTAAAGATTTTTTTAAAAAGCAGTTAAGCAAAACCATAAAACCCTTGTGAACTCCATCTGATACTTTATATGTAATAGTTCACAAATAGCCCCTCACTTCTGCCAAAAACATAAAGTAAAAGGAGGTAGAGTTTTTTCACTAGTTCTAAAGTTGTGTGAAAAAAAAGAAAGTCCCTACCAATCATCAAGTTGAAAAAGGGTATATTCTCTGCACAATTCTGTCATTTTATACTTCTTCTCTGATGGCCGTTCTATTTCATTCATTTTTGAACAGCTTGAAAACTAAAAATAGAAATAATGACTTAATGGCTTGTCTTTCACAATGCTGAGTCCAAGATGGCAAACAAATCTCTTTTTCTTTCACCTTCACTTGCCTTTTATTTTTAGCCCCAAATTCATTTTTAACAATATCACACCAATCATATACCCAGGGTATCCTACTGTATTTTGCATTTTGTGTTAGAAATTCTAACTTTTGATTATAGATATTTATGTGTATTTTGAGAAGAATAGTTCATTTTGGAAAAGTTATATATGGTTCAGCCCTTCCTTTGGCAATGTTTCCTACATTTTCAATCAAAACCTTTTGAGTAAAGTATCTACATCTCCAAAGGAGATAAGTAGTAATGGAATAAAATCTGAAATTATGCTGTTTCAGTTAAGACTCCTTTGTTCATTAGGTTTAATTGCTGGCTGGATTCATATGAATTTTAATATATTCTTCTTTTCTCAATTCTAGGTCTTTATGGAGTCATTAATTCAGTTCTGGTATTTGAAGTTGCTTATTTTAAGTCACCTAAGGACCCTATTAATCTAAATACGCAAAGTGTGTAAAGGGGGAAAAATTACCTTACATTTTTATACTGTTTTGTGTCTTCTAAAAGTGCCTTATACACATCATTCTTTTAAAGCATTATATTGATATTTTCCCTTTTATATCACTTACATTTCCCCATATATCATTTTCCTTTCTCCTACCCCAGGTTATCTTATTGATAATTAATTGATCCTACAAGAAATCTACATTGGATAAATATTATCCCCATTTTAAAGATGCAACCTGCTAGGAATTGTGGCTAAAATTTAATTTGACATTTTTATTACAGAGTAGCAAAGATTTTGTGCTTTAGGATAAAATTTCCCAGTTAACCTAAAATTGGACTATTATAACCCCCCCACACACGGATATATGCCTTCAATTATGAATTATTCTTCATAAAATTACAAAATCATATATACTGTGCTCCATAAATGTTAGTTTTTGCAGAGATAAAGAATGACACTAAGGAAATAGTATTTGGATAGGAATCAGAAAACCTGAGTTCTATTCTTAGCTCCAAAACTTATTAGCAGGGAGATCTTGGATATGTTTCCTAATTTCTCTATGCCCTAGGTTCTTTATCTCTCAAATGGTCATAATAATATTTTCCTGGCTGCCTTATAAGAATTGAATGGGATTGTATGTGAAAGTGTTTTGTAGCCAAAAAGCGCTATATGAAAACACTAAACTATGAATGAAAACACTACAAACTAAAAAGTATAGTAAAAAGAAAGGATGACTTACAGAAAATATGATAGCTTTTTTTCAAGTCATTAAAGGAGTATTATATAAAAGTAGGATTAGTCTTATTTTATTTGGTTCCAGAGGTCAGAACTACATGGAAAAAAAGATGTAAATATAGGTTTGATGTGACTTCAATTTCTTACACATTAGAACCATGCCAAAATGAAATTGTCTGCTTTGAGAAATAGGAGTTCTTTCAATTGGAGGAAGCAAACGACTAGCAAGATGCTAGGTCTCTAGGGAGATTCTTATTCTGGTATGATTGGATCAGATGAAGTCTGAAAATATTTTTCAAGATTTTGTGATTTTGTTTTTTAGTGATAAAAAGTAAATTTATGAAGAATTAAGACTATTGTGGTAGAGACTATCAACCCTTAATGTAAAAAAATATTTCTTATCTTTAAAGAGATGGCAGTAAGTAGGAGAAATAATTCTGGAAGAGAGGAAGATGATTCTTATCTGGTAGCTAGAGACAAATCTTTAGGAATCTAGGCAAAATGTATTTCCTCAGTTAACAATAAGATCCTAAGAGTATGAGGTGGCCATAAAGAACACAGGAGCTGGCCAGCTAAAAGTGACCAAGAAAAGGAAAATAGAAACTCCCCAGAGAAAGGTGAGCCCGACTGGGATGGTCTAAGTATTGAGAGAATAGCAGGAACAGAGTCAAATGATATAAAGAGATGATGACCTCACTGAACTCTTTAAATAGTTTGAGACTAATATGAAACTGTGAGTTAGAAGGCACAATTTTGAGCCCTTAGTGAGAGAGGAGCTTTCTTGGAAAAGAAAGATACTACTTTTATTTGGCATTTTATTCCTATTGTTAATAAAGGTGAACTCATGTTTTGTTCCATTGTTTTTTAAAGCCCATAGAGAGACACAAGTCAAATTCTGATATTCCCAGGGAAATAACCAGTGGGAGATGGGAGAGAGTAAAGGTTATGGTTACTATTACCTAGTTATTGGAAAGCCACAAAGACTGGATACAATTGGTATAAGCTTAGGTCTGAGATCTTGAGCCATAGATTACCCAATTATTATTCTAAAAGTGTAAGGCAAAATATGGTGTAAAATATATCTTTCAGGAAAGATAAGCTAGTCTTCATGGGCCGATGTGGCTTGTAAGAGGTTTTGCTAGATACCTCTGGAATCTTGCCAAGAGAGGCTGAGATTCCTGCTTGGAGGATAGAGGAGAAAAGTCACAAAGTTAGATACTGTTTCCTCCATTCTTAAGAGAATTACTAGATTAGAATTTTATTGATCTTCCTTAAATGTAGCTGATCTAGGGGCATGATTTTTGTCCAAAACAAAGAACTTCCCTGGGTATTCTTAAAGTGAGTAGGGCTGCCCCAAGCTTCAACCTGCTGGCTTGGTTTCTTCATGCTAAATGCAGGGTATTACACAAAAGACTGTCACAAATGATGAATGATGAATAAATTGATTTGTCCAAGTAGAGAGAATACAGAAATTAAGGAAATTATACAGATGAAAATATTGACCAGAAAATATGAAGAATGAATGACCACTCTCATTAGAGGCAAGTTATCTCAGCTTAAACCAAGAAAAGGGACTTTATCTCATGCTAGGGGAAATTCTCTAAAGTGTCTAGGGAGGCAGGCTAGAAATCAGGAATATGTTAAATATCTGGCTTTGTCTACATGATTGCATTTCTGAAACCTTTCTTTCTATGTGTTTGGTGTTGATTTCAGTTCTTAAAAGGATTCGACACCTCAGGCGTCTTTAAGAAAAGGTATATCTCTCCCCTCCAAAGCTCTCCACCAACTCTGCTCCTTCTACAAGTACACAGTGTGACATCGGCATTCTTTTCACCAATTAGAAGTCAACTTCTGCTTATGAAAGGTCGGGCAAATTGTTCCAGCTTTGAATGTAAACTTGGGTTTGTAATGGCAATGATTTTGATAACCAGGAACTTAGCATTTTCTAAAAATTCTATTTGGGGGTTCATTATGCTCAACAGAGTATTAGAGAATAGATTTAGATAAACTTCTGATAAATGAGACAATCCCATCAAATCTTCTACTCTCCAAAGCTATAATTTCAAAATTGTCTCATTGCCTTTTAAAAATATGTAATTTTCAACTGCTTACTCTTGCTTTGATAATATAGTACAAATTGAGATGTGAGGTGCACAAGTTTAGAGACCTCTCCATTTCAAATGTTCATATGAATATTTGTGCCCAATCTCTGGTAGGGCCTTTCAAGTTCACATTATTCTGATCAGCCACAGTTGGGTACACTGAACCTTGACCACAGCATAGTGATGTCATTTTGATCCTTCAAGAATGAAGGATAACAACCAATCATATACTATCAATGAAATCTTGATATTACATAGGCCCTAGACAGCATGATGCCATTATTATGAAAAGAATTGAAATATCATAATCTCTTGTGTTATGGGCTCCCACCTGATACAAAGGCCCTAGAGTTTTTCACTTCTTTAGTCTATTGAGCCTAAGTAATCTGGCAGTTTTAGTATATAATACTTGCTAATCCTTGTAGCACAGTCACCAGCTCCCTTTAGAAGTATACAAGTTCACAAGAATAAAATATGAACAGGTTTATTAAGAGTACAGGACTCAGTCAAGTACTGGCCAAGAAATACAGTGGTGGATCAGTGGAATAGATTAGATATACAATACATAGCAGTAAATGACCTCAGTACTTTAGGGTTTGATAAACTCAAAGATCCAAGCTTTTGGGATAAAAACTCACCATTTGACAAAAAATTCTGGAAAAATTAGAAACCAGTTTGGAAGAAACTAGGCATAGACCAACATCTCACACTGTATATCAATTTAAGGTCAAAAGGGATAAATGATCTAGACATAAAAAATATCATAAGTATAATGGGGGAGCATGGAAAAATGTACCTGTCAGATTTGTGCATAAGGGAAGAGTTTATGACTAAATAAGAGATAGACAGGATCATGGGAAGCAAAATAGATGATTTTGATTACATGAAATCCAAAAAGTTTTTACAAAAACAAAATGAATGCAACCAAAATTAGAAGGAAATCCAGAAACTGAGAAAAAAATTGCATAAAATTTCTCTGATAAAAGCCTCATTTCTCAAAAATATAGAGAACTGGGCAAAATTTATAAATCAAGAGCCATTCTCCAATTGCTCAAAAGATATGAACAGGGAATTTTCAGAGAAGAAATCAAAGCTATCTAATAGTGACACAAAAAATATTCTAAATCATTATTGATTAGAGAAATGAAAATTAAACATCTCTGAGATACCACCTTACACCTATCAGGTTGGTTAACATGACAAAAAAAAGAAAATAGCATGTTAGCAGAAATGTGGAAAAATTGGGACACAAATGCATTGTTGATGTTACTAACTGGTTTAACTATTTTTGCTGAAAAAATTGTAATTATGCTCAAACTGCTGTAAAACTCTGTATACCCATTGTCCCAACAATACCATGACTAGGTCTATATCTTAAAGAGATTGAAGAAAAAGGAAAAAGATCTACATGTACAAAACTACTTATAGCAGCATTTTTTTTGGTAATCACAAAGAATTGGAAATTGAAGGAATGCTTATTAAATGGGGAATGGATGAACAAGTTGTGGTATATGATTGTAATGGAATATTATTTTGTCATAAGAAAGGGTGAAATGGATGATTTCAGAAAAACCTGTGAAGACTTATATGAACTGATGCCGAGTGAAGTGAGCAGAACCAGGAGAACATTGAACACAGAAGAAGCAATATTCTAACAACAGTCAACTGTGGTGGACTTAACTGCTCTGATCAATACAATCCAAGACAAGAAGCATTTTTTTACTTTATTTTTTCTTGCCTTTTTTTTGTTTCTGCAACATGGCTAATAGAGAAATATGTTTTGCACGACTGCATGTAAATTAGGGAGTATATTGCTTGCCTTTTCCATGGCTGGAGAAGGTCATGAATGGAAGTAGAGAATTTGGAATTCAAAATTTTAAATTGAGTATCGAAATTTTTTTGAGTCAATATTTATTAACAATATTGACCTATAATTTTTCCTTCTGTGGTTTATCTTTCTGGGGTTAAAGTATTAATACTATATTTGTGCCACAAAAGAATTCTTTTAGGATTGTTCTTTCTCAATTTTAAGAATAATTAATGAAGCATGGGTATTATGTTTTCTTTAAAAGTTTGATAGAATTCTTCTGTGAATCTATCAGGAATGAGGTGGCTTTTATTTTGTTTTACTTTTCCTTTAATAGTTTCTTTACAGATAACTCTATTTCCCTTTTTTTGAGGATAGGTTATTTAGGATCTCTATCTGGTCTTCTGATAGTTTGGATATTTTATATTTTTGGAGATATTCTTATATTTCTTTTAAGTTTTCACCTTTCTTAACATTTAACTGTGCATAATATGTTCTCATTTTTCTATTTATTTATTCTAGCTGTATTGTGATTTCACCTTGCTTATTTGTCATTTTATTGATTTGATTTTCTGTCCTCTTCCTTCCAATAAGATTAGTTAGAGACTTATTAATTTAATTAGTCTTTGCAAAACCTCAGCTTTTAGTTCTATATATGATTTTTTGTTTCCAATTCAATATTTTTTTATTTTATGCTTATTTGAAGTTTGTTTATTTGTGGTTTCTAATTTCAATGATGAACATTCAATTTACTAAACTTTTTTTTTCTATTTTTTTTTTTTTTT
>CM053626.1:149456732-149475351 GCA_028646595.1 Phalanger gymnotis | reverse complement strand
TTCCCTCTGCCCCTTTGTGGGTTCTGTAGTTCTAGAATTGGTTCAGAGCCATTTTTTCATAGGTTTTTGGAGGGACTTGGAGGGGAGCTCACGCCGGTTACTGCTTTCCAGTCGCCATCTTGGCTCCGCCCCCCTTTTTTTTTTTTTCTATTTTTAAATATGCTTATAGGGAAATATTTTTCCCCCTGAGTGCTGTTTTGGATTCATCCCATAATTATTGCCCACATTGTTTCATCATTATAATTTTCTTTCACATAATTGTTAGTTGTTTCTATGATTTTATAATTTATGTAGAAAAATTGGGACACTAATGCACTGTTGGTGGAGTTGTAAACTAGTCCAAACATTCTGTATAACGATTTGGAACTATACCCAAAGGATTACAAAAGTGTGATCTTTAGACCCAGCAATACCTCTATCAGGTCTGTATCTCAAAGAGATTAATGAAAAGAGAAAATGAAGTATTTTTACAAATATATTTATAGCAGCTCTTTTTGTGATGGCAAAGAATTGATAACTGAGAGGATGCTTATCACTTCAGCAATGACTGAACAAATTGTGATGTATGATAGTAATGGAATGCTATTGTGCTATAAGAAATGATGAGCAAGATGATTTCAGAAAAACCTGGGAAGATTTATATGAACCGGTATAAAGTGAAGTGAGCAGAACCAGGAGAACATTGTACACAGTAACAGCAACATTGTAAGGATGATCAACTGTGAAAGACTTAGCTAGTCATCAAGACAATGATCTAAGACAATTCTAAAGGACCTGAGATGAAAAATGCTATCCACTTCCAGAAAGAGAAATTATGAACTTGGAGTGCAGATTAAAGCATATTTTAAAACTTCTTTTTCTTGGTGGGTGTGTATGTTTTCTTTTGCCACATGGTTAATATGGAAATATGTTTTACATGACTTCACATGAATAATTGATATATTGCTTGCCTTCTCAAGAGGTGGGGGAGGGGGATGAGAAAGAGAATTTGGAATACAAAATTTTAACAAATGAATTATACTTTTTAAACATCTAATTAGGAAATATTTAACAATATTAATTGAATTATATTTTAAAAGACCAAAATAATACAATCAAACTTTATTTAAAAAATGAGTATAGGATTTAGAACTTATACAAAAGAACAATAACCACCAGACCTTTGTACACAAATGGTCTTCTAGAGAAACAACCTCCCTTTGCATGTTACAAGGTTGTCTTCTCCCTAGGCTGAAGCAGGATTGGGATTTGGTAGCCCTCTGGGTGTTTGAGAAGCCTTTTTTAAGCACCAACTGCTCATCTCCTGGAGTAAGGATAGGGCTAGAAAAGGTGCCCTAAAAATTCTCTGCTTCTAAAGAATTTTGGAATCAATTGTGAGACATGAGAGACACTGTTACAGGACCTCTCAGCATGGCATGCCTGCATTAAAGAAGGTGATATGCTCTATGAGCATAGAAGAATTGCAGCAGCTCAAAAGACATGTGAGATGTGCAAATTTAGTGACATCTCCATTGCAAATGTTTGTATGGACAGTTTGTGCCTGATCTGGTGTAGAGCCTTCCAAGCTCTTATTGGTCTGATTGTCCACAGTCAGACACATTGTACAATGGCTTCAATGCTCCTCTAGTATGAAGGACAACAACTACAGGTGGATCTTTCTCTCTGTCTCTCTGTCTCTCTCTCTTTGTCCCTCTCTCTGTGATATGTAATCTTGACATGCCAGCCTGCCTCATGGTGGCTACTACTATGTGTGTCCTTTCTTGCTGAATCCTAGGGATTCAGGAAAATCTTCCATTTTCCTTATAGGCCAAAAGATTTAGAGGAACACTTTTCTCTGTTCCCAGTTGTCTGTCTATCATGATTTGTCTTAGGGAAATTGGCTAGAATTATTTAAATTATCCAGGAAAAGAGGGACGTGATTTTGTGCTGGGAGAGGAAAAGATTTTTAATTTTCCCTACATTGTTATAGATTATCTAGTATAGCAGTAAAATGGTAGCTTTGCAAGGGATATCATGAGGGGCATCTGAAAACAGGTGTAGAGGCCACAGACTTCATTGTATCTGTGTTTTTCAAGTCAAATCAAATCAACAAACCTTATTCAGCACCTGTTATGTTCCAGGTATAGTAGTAGTAGGAATATAAAAAAGGCAAAACAAAACCAAACTAGTCCCTACTTTCATCTAATGGGGGGAAGACAACATGAGAACAGTAATGTACAAACAGGATTCATATACTGTAGCATAAATTGGAAGTAATCTCAGAGGGAAGGCACTAAGATTAAGAAGGACTAGGAAAGCCTTCTTACAGAAGGTGAAACTTTAGCCGAGATTTGAAGAAATCCGGGGAAACCTTTATGTTAATTGACACATTGAAGTTAATTAGTTACATTTAAAAAGGAAATCCTTAAGTAGGAATTGAGACAAAGAGTTTGACTGTTATTAATCATAGACAAGGTCCTGGCAGTTAAGATATGTCAAATATATCATTTTTTTAATCCAAGGGCTAAGAAGAATTGTGTCAAGAAATTTAGATGCAGTAGGGTTGGGAGAATAGTACAGGGTTCTCTTTATAAGGCAGGTAAGCTCCCTGCACCTCTCTCCCCACTGAGAAAGCAGTTGGGGAAAGGAGTGATTTATTATTTCAAAGGGGAATTAAAGAGATCCAGGAAATAGCTAGACCTTAAAGTATGGTAGGATAGATAATTATAACTGGCATTGGTACAGAGCATAGTAGGGGAGTCAGTGGTTGTGATGAAGTTTTTTTTTAAATTGGACATGAGGAGGACTAGTGAGTGTGGAAGTAGTGGAAGAGTCTGGGAAATGTAGTGGTACTGGCATTTTTTATATAGGCTTTCTTAACCCTGAGTCATAACATCATAGTGTCTGTTGTTATAGGGTATGATGTTAGGGAAGTGAGTGAGTTAGGGAAGTGTTCATTAATGTTTGTGTTAGTTGAGGTTCCTAGCCTGTACTTGTGGAAGTTTTGGGCAATCTTACAGTTGCACCAATAAAAATATTGAGACAGATTCCCTGTTTCCTTTCTCCTGTATAGCTATTTGCTATACCTGCTGCAGACAAATACATGTATTTTAATTTAATTTAATATGTGGCCTGCAAAGATGAGTTTTCACTTGAGTTTGACACTGCTATAGAACAGTGGTATCAAACTCAAATGAAAACTGATCTCTGATGCCACTTATTAAATTAGAAAGCTGTATATTAACATTATCTTTGTTCTATTGTATTTTAATTTATTTTGTTAAATATTTCCATTCTGGTTCTGGCAGTCATATTTGACATTTCTGGTATAGAGTAGTGGTGTCAAACTTGGCACTGTGCCATATTAAAATGCCCATTAAAATGGGCAAAAATAGTTGTTGTTAGTGGTGCTGCTGGTGGTTATGACAGTGTAGAGAATAAACTGAGAAATTATGTCAGAGGAGTGCTGGAGAGGGGATGTTTTGTTTCCTCGGTTACCCTTTTTTGGCCACCCTGAGACTCCACTCCCTCTCCCTTTCTTTCTAACCCGATGGGATTATAGGCTGATGGATCACAAAGTACTAAATGTGGGAATGATCGTGTTCAGATCATCACTAGGAAGATGTCCCCTACTCCTGTGTTCAGATCATCACTAGAAAGATGTCCCCTACTCCTGGGGAGTAGCACATCCTAGAGAGAAGGGAAGCCCAGTGCTAGGTGCCTAGCAGTGCTTTGAAGTAAATTTCTTTTCAATGTCTGGATATGCACACAAGGCACAGAATGCTGTAGTTTATGGAGCATAAAACTAAATTTTGGCAGGTAAGAGTCAATTTGGGCTGGGAAGAGCAAGGATTTTTATAAATTTAAAGAAAATCTTGAGTAAGGAGTTTCAAGATTCCTTGGCAGTGAAGTATTCTAGATAATCTAGCAAAAAAGTAGAATGCTTGTCCAGCTCTGGAGTAAAATTTTAGCTAGGTAGCATAGTGGAGAGAATGCTAGATTTGGAGTTAGGAGAGATTTGAATCTAAATCTGACCTCAGACACTTGCCTAGTTATCCTGAGAATATCACCTCACTTCCTGAGCTTCAGTTTCCTGATCTGTAAAATGGGGATAATTATGGCACTTACATTCTAGGATTGTTGCAAAGATCAAATGATAGAATTTATTTAAAATGGTTCCTAAACATTAAAGTTCTATACAAATGCTACTTATTGATAATAATGGAACACAAAGGGGAAAGAGAAATAATAGTTCTGAGAGGACTAGGTGTTTATGGTATCCATGAGTAACCAACAGAACCTTCCATTGGGAACGAGTTGATAATATTAGGGTTGACATTATAGGGTACACAATGGCCTGTACTTTAGGTGTGGAGCTTTAAGCAAGGCATAATCCTTCCAAGTATTTAGTAGACCCCTCTATGGAGACATCTACAGAGACAGGATCACTCTATTCCTTGGTGGGGGAAGGACAAACAATTGTGATATTATTGGATTGATGTGTTATGAGACCAGGAGAGACAAACACAGGTACTGCTGTCCATGGTAAAGAGTTTTTGCCAAGGCTTTTGTCAATATAGAATCAGGTTTATATGATTATAATTCCATATGGGTATTTAGTGAGGCCAGAGAATAGATAGAGTTATAATGTAAGGGGGAAGATTGAGATCAATGATTGTCTGGAGTATGCTAGAGTGTGCTAGAATAGAAGCGTCAGAAAATCCACAAAGGGAAAGAAGGGTATCAAATACAGCAATGATCAATAGAACAAAAGGTAAACACCAGTTATGTCTTCTATATAGTCCAGAATTACACAAGAAGATGGCCAGAAACTTTATGGCCACTCCGGTTGCAGGTATGCCAGAAGAGTCTGAAGCTAGTGTGCTCTCAGGTGAACTGGGCCTGAAGGCAAAGTGATCTCAACCTTGTTTTTATTGAGCCACTGTGAAATGAAAGCAGAGCAAAAGCTCCAGGGCAGTCTCTGTGAAGAGGAATGAGGCTCCAGGAAAACTGAAGCTAGCATAATCTGCTGCACAAGGAAATCATGGAAACTGAGAGGGAGCAGGGACTCTCCATGTAGAAGGCAGCATGATCTTCACTCTCCAAAAGGAACCTTTCTGGGTTACAGCAGGAGAAAAAATCAGCTCCTAGCTTCTGAAGTCTTCTTGCTTCCAAGTCTAGCATGCTATCCCTATACCATGAAGCTGCTAAATAATATGTATTTATATCAAGAAATGTAGAAAATGTTTTTGAGAAAATAAAATACCCATCTATGTTTTTTTTTCAAAAATTGCTACAAAGCATAGGAATCAGTGGACCTTTCTTTTATATAGTAAAATTTATTTATCTAAAACAAAGAATATATTTATACTTGAAGAATGCTATAGAAGCCTTCCAAGATCAGGAATAAAGCATAGATATCCAATTTTTTTTTTACCACTAATACTTGACATAGTCCTAAAATAGTTTTATTGTAATAAAACAAGATAAAGAAATTGAGAAAATAGACTAAGAAGAATTATCTTTTTTTGCAGATGATATATTGTTTTGTTTACTAGGGATTCAATTAAATATTTATTGGCTCAATTTATAACTTCACCAGAATAGTAGGATATAAAATAAACCTGAAAACATAATTATACTTGCTGTATATTACAAACAAAATCCAGAAGGAAGAGAAAGGAAAAAAAATAATTAAAAATTATTACAGAATGTATGAAATATCAGGGAGGCTACCACCAAAATATACTCAAGAATTTTTTGAATGTAACTCAAAATACATTTTTCCAGAAACAAAGAATGGAAAAGTAATCATTACTTATGGATAGGCCATGCTAATACAAAAAATACCATACAATTATCTAAATTAATTTAAGGATTTAGTGACAGCTGAATCAAACTTTTAGTCAATTAATCAATAAACATTTATTAAGTGCCTACTATGTATTGTGCTAAATGCTGGTAATACAAAAATTAAAAAACAGTCCCTACCCTTGAGGAATTTATAATCTAATGGGGGAAACAATATATAAATAACTATGTATAGGATAAATAGGAAATAATTAACAGAGGGAAGGCACTGGAATTCAGAAGGGTTGGAGAAAGAGAAAGCTTCCTGTAGAAGGTGGGATTTTAGTTGGGACTTAAAGGAAGCTAGAAAAGTCAATAATTGAATTAGATGAAGGAGAGAGTTCTGGGCATGGTGGACATCTAGAAAGAGTTCCTAAGCAGAGAGATATTTTTCATGGAACAGGAGGCCAGTGTCACTGGAGTGAAGATTACATGTTGAGGAGAAAGAGGTAAGAAGACTGGAAGGTAAGAGGGGGTTAGGTTATGAAGGTCTCTGAAGGTCAAACAGTACATTTCGTATTTGCTCCTGGGGGCAATAGGAAGCCACTGGAGTTTGTTAAGAAATAGGAGAGTGGCAGGGGTGGTGACATGATTGGACCTCAGCTTTTCGAAAATCACTTTAATGACTGAATGAAGGGTGAATTGGAAAGGGGAGAGACTCGAGACAGGCAGACCCACTATTGTAGTAATCAAAATGTGAGGTAATAAGGTCCTGCACCAGAGAGATAGTAGTGTGAAGGAGAGAAGAGGTGATATTCAAGAGATGTTGTAAAGGTGAAGCTGATAGGCTTTGGCAACAGCTTGGATATGGTTGTTGAGAGATAGTGAGAAGATGGTGTTGTCCTCTATAATATTAGGAAAGGGATTGGGGGGGGGTGGAATCTAGGGGAAAAGATAATGAGTTCTGTTTTAGACATATTGATTTTAAGATGTCTATTGGAAATCTAGTCCAAGATGTTGAGATGTTCAAAGTGCAGTTGGAGATGTGAGATTGCAAGTCAGCAGAGAATTTGGAACAGGATAGGGAAATTTGAGAATCATCATCCTAGAGATGGTAATTACATTCATGGGAACTGATGAGATTACCCAGTGAAGTGATATCTGGGGAGAAGAAAAGAGGACTCAGGACCAAACCCTTCTGGACATTATCAGTTAGAGAGCATGATCTGGAAGAGAAGCCAGCAAAGGAGACAGGAGTGGTCAGATAGGTAGGAGAAAGACCAAGAGAAAATGGTGTTCTGAAAACTTAGAGAGAAGAGGGTATCAAGGAGTAGAGAGTGATCAACAGTATCAAAGGCCACAGAGAAGTTAAGGTGAATGAGGACTGAAAAAAGGTCATTGGATTTGGCAACTAACAGAGAAAGCAGTTTTGGTAGAATGACAAGGCCAGAAGCCTTAAAGGGTTAAAAAGAGAGTGAGAGGAGAGAAAGTGGAGGCATCTATTATAGACATATTTTTTTGAGCTTAGCTACAAAGGGCAAAAGAGATAAAGGACAAAAGTTATTGAGGATGGAAAGACCAAGTGAAGGCTTTTTTTTTCAGGATAGGGGAAATGTGGGCATGTTTATGGAAGATAGGAAATGAGAGAGTAGAGGGGGAAAGATTAAAAATAAGTGAAAGGTTGGGGATGTTAGAAAGGATCTGTTGGAGGACATGTGATAGAATGGGATCATTTGGGATTAGCCATAGTGAAGAGTAAGGCCATTTCATCATATATGACAGGGGTGAAGGAAGAAAAAGTGGCCAAAAGCATATGAATGATAGATGAAAAAGTGGCAAGAAAAGACAGTTCAAAGTGAACAGCCTCAATTTTTTTCTATAAAAAAATGAAGCAGTATTCTCAGCAGAGAGAGGTGGGGAGAGACAGAGTCATGAGAGGTTTAAGGAGGAATGAAAAAATTTGAAATAGTCATTTTGGAAAGTAGAATAGTAAGTTGGGAGGTACAGTAGGATTGCCAAGCAACAGTGGGGGCCCAGTTGAAATTATGTATTATAAATTTGAGGGGCCACAGGAGGAGAGGCCGACTAATTTACTTTTTTTTGTTGGAACTATGAGCTATCCCAACCATTCTGGAAAACAATTTGAAATTTTAGTCAAAAAGTCACTTAGTTATACATTCTCTGACCCAGTAATAGTGATGAGGTCAGGGAAGCATATGATGAATGTGAGAAAGGAATTTCATTATTCTGCTTCCACAGCACTATGGGAGAAACACCTGAACCTGTAGGCTTCCCTTTATTCAATTTATGGTTAGGGTACATCCTGTCTGAAATAGGGACTGGAGGCTGGGACATGACAACCCCTCAAAACCTGAGAGTTCAAACAAGGGGCAAAGTTCTCTTGCATCTGTGTACTCCTAATAACCTTCATACAGATTACCTTACACATCCATGCATAGATTATCTCTCCATTTTATGAACATGGGACCCATGTTCAGGTAGGTGGAAGAGAGATATGTTAATGAGTAATGTGTGATGAGTGGGCTAGAAAGATTTTAACCCAGAGGAGCTGGGACCAATTCCAGCTCTGAAGGGATAGACTGGGAATAATTAACCCTATATAAGGTTCAGTTTGACTTCTGCACTGTGTGTATCATACACCCAATTCTTACAAGAATTGTAAATAAACACTTCCTTCACTCCAGTTTAAGTTCTGTTTCTTAAGAGAATACAGAACCCCATTTCTAACAGTGAAGTTTAGGGGTGCTTGAGACCCCAAAATATTGATGCACCAAGTCCTGCCAAATGAATTTGACCCAAGCCTTCTTTCAGCCAAAGAGAAAAATAGTTTATTAAAGATCCGCCATATTGGATAGACTATTATGGAGCCTGAGCATTTGTGACTCTAATGCCAGTGGGCCAGATTAGTCTGAGCAGAGGTAGATTTAATCTGGGCCCCTTCATAGAGGCAAGATGGATCTTATATACAGAAAGGTTGTGGGAGGGATCTAGGGTGGTCAAATAGTTTGGGGTGATGGGAGGAGGGTTTTAAGGAGGACTGGGGTAACCGGGGGACTGGGGTGAGGTCAGACTCTAGGAATGGGAATAAGGGTGGGAAATAGCTTATGGCTACCTGGAAATGACAGACAATGGAAAGCTAGGGTAACAGATTTAGGTACAGATATTTTGATATGATCAAGGATGGGAAATGGCTTGAGGCAATCCAGAGGTAACCAGACAATGGGGGTAACAGACAAGATTTGGGCATGAAAAGTCAGATCAAGTTGGAAGATTTTAGGGAGAGCTCAAGGGGGTTCCCATAGTCTATATCCCATCAGTATCAATAACCTACACTTCATCGATAGCATTATTAGACATATTGTGCAAAAAGGTCAAAGATAGAAAAAGGACTCATATATGCAAAAATATTTATAGCAGCACTTTTTGTTGTAGTAAGATGTGAAAATAAAGTGGGCACCCATAAATTGGGAAATAGTCGAGCAAATTATGGCATATGGAACAAATGAAATAGTATAGAGTTGTAAATGCAGTATGATAGATTCAGACTAAGATATTAAATGAACTGAATAAAAAAAGAGAAAAAAATTATATAACTATAATAGTGAAAAGAGAAACAACTGTATTTTTTTTAAACAATGAGAATCATGCCATAAAAACATCAATGAAGATATATTTTTCCTACCTCTTTTCAGAGAGTTTATGGACCAGAGGTACAGAATGAGACCTCATTTTTCAGAAATGACTAGTGTTGACCTTAAAGGAGGCAAACAGGCTAGGTGATATATAAATTCACATAGTTTATTCCCTTAAAGCTAGCAGATACATGATCATGGAATCAGAAGCAAACTTCTGATTGCCTGATAGAAGAAAGACAAGGTTTAAGTAACAATCCCAATTCCAGTTTATGATCTCCATACCATAAGAAAGGAAGTTCTTAGTTGAACAAGACAATTGACAAGATAGTGTCACTTAGAGATTATGACTGCAAGATGCAAATGTCCCTAGAATATCAAGATAAGAGAAATCCCACTGTTCTGGTTACAGACATCCTGTCACCAACAGGAAAGTTACTCCTTGTCAGTCTTATCTGGTCTTTGAAGTTGCTGGCACAAAAAGGTGCATTTTTTACAAAATAGAGCAAAAGCAGTTTGGATGCTTTGGATATTATTGGGGTTCAAATAATCTGAAAGGATTGTCATTAGTAAGTTGATTTGTTTTGCTTGACTACACCACTTTAAAAATGGAGAGTTTCTATTTGCTGTTGGGGCAGTTTTAGGGGAAGGAATTGATGGTGATTCAGAAATGAGATCAGTCTCAAGAAAACATTTAAAGATAAGAAGATGCTAGAAAGTCAAAAGGGGACACAGGACAGTTTTATTACTATTGTGTAAAACAAACAACATATGGTTTGACTTTATATGCAATTCTCTTTGCTACTTTTAAAAAATTTGAATTGTTAACATTTTTTGATTATTCACATTTATTGATATTTGTTTATGCATGGTATATATTTAGATTTATTTTCTGGCTTTGGGCCTGCTATTTGGTATTCTATGTTGGTAAGATGAAAATTCATTGCATTGGAGATCATAGGTTGAATCTCTATCCTTCAACTTCTGTTAAAGTGGGTTGCTTGTACAAGAGTGGAAAAACTATGGTCTCAGCATAGAAATAACACAGCCATCTGGCCTTTTTTAGGATGAGCTGTATCTGTCTTCTCATCTCTTGATGAATGCTTATTCAAAATCCTAGGTGGACATATTTTGTTGGCCTGTATTCACACTAACACAAAATACAAAGCTTCCATGGGTGGAGAAAGTGTAGAGATTGGTTTGGTCTTTTGGAATTTATATCTTAGGAGTTCTGTTTCTGAGATGCTACCTTAATCCTTTGCCCTGGTCCCCCCTCCCCCAATTCAATATCAGTGCCTTAGGGCCTTTGGGCATCATGGTTGGTTGAATTGATGAAAAAAGCTGTCATGGCTTTTGGTTAATTTTGAAAAATTACCATATGCAAAACACAAAAGATATCCCAAAAGTCTTGGTATAGTTTTAAGCTAGTTAAACATAAATAACTTAAAGAAATTAAGGCTTTAGTAGCTTGAAACTACACTAAAACTTTTGGGGTACTCCATATGTGGGAGCTACACTCATATGACCTTGTAATTACCCATTATAGTATACACGAGAATGCCTCTAGGGTGAGGACTTCGTACAGTGAGATCCCTTGCAAAATTAAGGGTTATGACAAGAAAGTAAAAGTCTTATCCTCTGTATCTACTTCTATGTCTTAATGATATCTAGCACTTCAAAGGGCTTTAAGGTTTACAAAGATGTACAGACATAGCTATATATATTACATACATACACACATATATATATATAGATGTGTATATATACACATACATACATGTTTTGCCCAGGAAGTACTAGAGACAAGTTTAGTACACAGGTCTTCTTGACCCAAGTCTAGCACTATCCACTATACTTTCTAGCTGCCCTGTAGCTATCTATCTATGTATCTATATATCCAATTATAGATATATTTCTTTATGTAAATAGCTATATCTGTGTCTATATTTATATCTGTATCTATATCTTGTGTGTATGTTATCTAATTTAAACATTTCCGTCTTTTAGATTTCTTATACAATTCTATTACTCTTGCAGTTGCATGATCTGTATGATCACAACTCATGACTAACTGTACTGTTACTCAGTTTACCTGGCTACTTTACAGTTACTCAGTCAATTGGACTACAATTTTGACCTCCACCACTCTCTGCCTTCCTTACAATGTATGCACATATAGAAGCTCCTCTTCCTGACTCAGAAGAAGGTCACTCTCCATAAGCACTTGGGGGAAGGAGTGTACAGATGTTTTTTTCATTTCTACTTTCAGTTGGAGATCAAGACTTTGGAACAGAAGAATACAAAATTAAAGAACAAGATCTTTTTTTTCTCCAGGTCATGTGTTATTGTAGGGACCTAGGAAAGGATTAATAGTCTCAACAAGGAAATAGTTGAAAATACCCGCAGAATGCACAGAATGATAAAATTGTCACAACAAGATTAGCTACCTCTGGGTGGGACCTGACCTCCAGGTGGGGTCTGCTTCTACAGATAAGAAGAAGGGCATCGGGATGTCCGGACCCAGGAACTGATAAGGTCTGGACCCAGGAACTGATAAGGTCTGGACCCCAGGAACTGACAAGAACGGAATGTTGACTATGCATTAATTGCCTCTTCGTTTCTGTACCCTAATTACCTCTTTGTTTCTGTACCCTATAAAACCTGCCTTAAACCTGGAGTCGGGGTCTTCATCATTAGGATGGAGGCCCTGGTATACCAGTAATAAAGAGCTCTAGGGGATTGCCTAATCCTGTTGTCCCTGGTCTCTTTCCATTCGCGAGCAAACGGACCTAACATTATATTGTTAGAATGATGAGCCCTTGACAAAGAATAGAATATCTCTCATGAAGATTAGGAAGAAAGTAAAACTGCAAATGGTATCATAAAATTTCAGAGTTGGACAGAACTGTTTAGTCCAACCACATTTGAACCCCTCTCTGCTATATCAGACAAGTTATTCATCTTTTCCTTAAAGACCTTTAATGAAGAAGAACTCACAACTGGCTTAGGCAGACCATTCTAGATTTGGATAGTACTTATTATTACATATGTCAAGTTGTTATGTGGAATTGAGGGTACTAGTCACTGGCTCTTTAACAAATGTGGTAACACAGTTGGTAGGGGCTTGAGGCAATGGCAGGAAAGAATACACAGACTCTTCATGATACCCTGAAATTTTGCAGGGGATATATTCTACCTGGCTCTGGGAGAGAAGGCCAGAATGAACTGCTCTACACTTCTCAAAACAAAGCACTATGCTAATTGGAGTGCAACACATCTGATATAAATCCTGCCCTGGAGAGATTTATTATCTGGTACTAAGATAACTATACTGAGGGCAATACAATATGATAAATGTATACAATTTGCATAAAAGAGATACTAGGGGGATTTGAAGGAGAGAGTGATTACATTTCATTGAGAGATATGGGAAGATGTCAGAAAGGAGGTAACATTTGAGTTGGTACTTGAAAGAAGCTAGACATCCTTGGAAGAGGATGTGGGGAGGGAATTCTAGGCATGGGAGACAGCTTTGCAAAGGCAGGGAGTTTGGAGAACAACAAATAGGCCAATTTTTCTGGAAAACAGAACTCACAAAGGAGAGAAAAGTGAAAATAGTCTATAAAGGTGCAATGTTGCTAGATTGTGAAGGGCTTTAAATGTCAAACTAAGGAGTTTCTTTTTTGTTTTGTTTTTCCTAGAGACAAAAAGGAGGAAGCCTCTGAAAGTTCTTTGGTGGAAGGGTAGGGTTTGAGTGACATGATCAGACTTCTACTTTAGGAAAATTATTCTAGCAGCTCTGCCACTTTAGGAAAAAAAATGTTAAACAGGATAAGAGTCATGGATGGATTCTGATCTTCATTACCTAAAGTTCTCTTGTTGTTATATCAATTGAAGTGTCAATCAATTTATAGAGAAGTCTCTAGAGGAAGCCACAGGGATTTGTTCTCTGCTGAATTCAATTTAATGCTTTTCTTTAATGATTTGGATAAGGATAAAGTATATATGCTTATCAAGTCTGTGGATGGCACAAATATGAGGGAGTTAACAAATATGTCAGATAGCATAATCAGCATCCTAAAAGTTTTGAAACAACTGAATGAAGTCAATACCATTCAATTTAAGAAGGATAAATGAAGAACTTGTACTTAGGCGCAAAAAATCAACATCAGAAGTACAGTATAAACTTCTAGCCTGTAACATTAATTTACATCAAAAAGACTTAGAGATTTAGTCTAATTTAATCAATATGACTCAGCAGTGTGGGGCCCAAAGAACGATTGTAATTTTTGGCTAAATTAATGGAAGTACAGTGAACAGAGAAATTAATACTCTATATTATTGAATCCACAGTTCTGTGATCAGATCAAGGTAGCATATTTTAGGAAGGATATTGGTAAAATTGAATGTGTAAAGAATAAAATGTTTAAGAGAATGTAAAGTTTGGAAATCGTATTATTTAATTTGTTTATCTATTAATCATTCATTTATGAGCCCGTTCTATTCCTGAGGCACTGTACTAGGTACTGAAAAATAATTGAAGTTGGAGAAGAGGAATATGATATCTGCCTTCAAAGATTTAAATTATTGTCATTTGAGAAAGAACTTATCTTGTGTACTTGTAGAGGGCAGAACTGGGAACAATGGGTGGCATTTACAAGGATGCAGATTTCAGCTTAATATAATGAAAAATGTTCTAACAATTAAAGCTTTCTTTAAAAAAAATAGAGTGAGCCTCCTTATGAGGCAGTGAGCTCCCTGTAGTCATTCAGGCAGGTTCCAAATGACTTGTAAAAGTCGTTGTGGAAAGGATTTCTACATTTAGCAGGAAGTTGCACTAGATGACCTCTAAAATCCCTTCTTATTCAACCAGGCTATGATTCTATGCATGAAACCACTTCGTTGCATAAACAAATGGCTTTCTTCTTTCAAAAGCTATTTCCTTTGATAGATGACACAGCAGTTGGTCAGTAATTACCATCATAACATTTAAAATTTCACAATGAAATAGGAAGTGGTATGGGAGGAGAAGAAAGGAGAGACTAGAACCATTTTCAATGCATCTATCTAGCCACTAACATTGTGTATACTTCATTGTTTGATTTGAATTTCTTACTTTGTTAGCCAGGGAGGAACATTAAGCACTCTGAAAAGGTTTTGAATAAGCTTTTGGGAAAATGATTTTTTATTTTTTAAAGAAATCCCAGTGCAATTTAGGTATGGTTTAGGGTTTGTTTTGTGAAAGCTTTGGTTAATTATCTGGTCATATCTTGCATGGAAAGAAAGTAATCTCATCTGGAAATTTAATTTATTCTGAATTAGGTCCCCCTCTCCCTCCACAATGTGTTAACATATTGTTTAGGCATTTCTTATCCCAGTAGATAATATTTTTATAGTTAGATCAGAACAAAAGACTTCTTACTCTTTCCTTTTATGTACTAATTCACACTTGCTTCTACAATTAATGCTAACTAGAATATACAGTTAGAACTTTCTGCATAAAATATAATGAATATATGAACAAAGAAGATAAAAGAAACACCAGAATTGAAAACATGGAAAAGTTCTTAAAAATTAAACGGACTCCTATTTTTGTTGTCATTCAAAATCTTTGGTTATTTTTCATTTTGATTTTCTTCCAGGTATCTGGATAGGTAGCAGCTATCCTATGTGATGACAGAACTAGAGAGAGCCCAATTAGCTCCTCAGCTTCACCAATGTCTATTCTTTTCTTAGTAGTAAGTCCACCCAGTTTTGAAGCAGGAGGAAAGTTTCAGAATATTTTGGTTTCATTTTGATGTTGCAAAGGCAGATAGCTGGATTGCCACAAAAATCGAACTTGAATATTTTTTTCACAAAATCTTTAGGCCTGCAGATCTGAATGTTTACATGCATTAGAAAGATTAATGGGCAAGCTAGTGGAGGGGGAAAATAAAAACATCTGAAAAGTGTGAGGAGAAAGGCAGAATAGAAAATGAAGCAAGATTTTAAATATAACTATGTATTTTAAATTTTGTAGTGTGTCTCCCTCTAGAAGCACTTAATTATGTAGTTCATATTGTTCATTATTGTTTTGTCCTTTCTAACTGACTTGTGAGATTCTTAAAGGGAGCAAAATGCATTGATAAAACCCACTATAGTGTTGCTCAACTCATAGTATTAGTCATTTCAATACTTGATGGATTGTGGAATCCTAAATGCAAAACACTTTACAGGAAAGCATTTTTCATGGTTGAAGTGCAAAATGAATATTAAGGAATCAATTATGGGTTATATGGAGTCTACTTTTTTTTTTGGCAGGGCAATTGAGGTTAAGTGACTTGCCCAAGGTCACACAGCTAGTGAATGTGTTAAGTGTCTGAGGCTGGATTTGAACTCAGGTCCTCCTGACTCCAGGGCGGGTGCTCTACTCACAGTGCCACCTAGCTGTCTCTGAGTCCACTATTGTTTATCTCAGCATATCTGATTCATTTATATTTTACTTCATGTGTCAGTTGCTTTATCATCTATTACATCTATTGAGGGGTCATGATCTGCATCAGTGAGAAGACTCAGACTAAGGAAATAGAAAATTTTTGGAATATTGAAGACACTGGTTGTTTTATTTGACATTGACTAAGATTTGGATATGGTTACACTAGACCAGAGGCAATCATCCTGCATTCACAAAACCTTTTCTTTTTTCCATTTTTACCACTTTTTTTTCCTTTTACCACTCTCTGTTTCTTTATTCTCATTTGGACTTTTCACTTTTTGGAACATGGGTATTTTTTTTCCTTACTTTATTTTGGCATGCTGTTTTGGCCCAATAAGTAATTTTTTCAAAGTTGGATCAGAACAAAAGACTTCTTAATCTCTGCCCAATTTTTACAAATTCACGTTTAAGTCTATCATTAATGCTCTTTTGGATTTGTGCAAAGAGAGAAAGAAGCAGATATGCTGTTTTAGAAGTCTTTCTCTTGGTCTTTCCCTCCCCTCGTCAGTCAGGCATAAATTTTTTAAAAGCTGAAGTAACTCCCTCCCCCAAGCCCCACTAGATTTCACAGAGGGAAAATATATATATATATATATATATATATATATATATATATATTGCTTGATAAAGAATTATGATAAACTTAATTTTCCTTCCAGTAGGAATAGAACAGATTTTAAGAAAGTTAGATACACAAATAGCTTTATGACTTACCCAAAGGGAGGGAATTTCTCCTCTTTGGACACTATTATTGCATATATATTGCTACATCGTGTTTTTTTCCCTCAATATAGATCTTGCCACAGAGTACTGTAAAGGGGACATATATTTTCCAAGTCTTCTTATGCTTTGGCCCTTGCCTAAGTCAAGTTTTGGAGAAAAATGGATTTTCTTAACTCATTAAAAAAATTTTACATAACATTCATTTCTGGAGGAAAACCACCTCTACCCTCCCAAATTGAACTCTCTCTTAAAAGCACCTGATACAGTGACTGCATCTAACAGTTTATCTTAACATTCTGTCTTTTTACAGTAAGGAGTGAAGAATGTATGTCATTATCTATTTCCTAGGACCTTCAATTATTTATTAATTGTTTTTTAAAGTTCATTTTCCTTTTCAAGGTTTTTCATTTACGTTGTTGTACTTACATATATTGTTCTTTTGGTTCTACATATTTCACTGTATATAAATTCATAAAAAAAGTTCCCATGTTTCTCTGAATTCTTCATATTTGTCACTTCTTACTGAACAGTAATATTCATTATACTCATGTGTTTATTCCCCTAGCCATTCCCTCAATCCATATGAACCAACTTTGTTTCTAGTTCTTTAATACAAAGAATGCTGTTACTGAAATTTTGGTATAAATTGAAACTTTGTTTCTGTCTTTGACTTTATTATGGCATATAGCCAGTAGAGGGTTTGATAAATCAAAAGGTATGGACAATTTTGTTGCTTATAGACCTGTGATTTTGAAGGTTTTAAATGTGTGTACCACATTTTGTCTAAGTTTTTTTTTTCTTTTGCATCTATTTAAATAAAAATACGAAATACCTCACAAATTTTCTTATTATTTATTGTACAGGAGATGTTCTCTATATCATTGCAGTTTTAGTATATGTTCTCCCAGGGTAAGCATTCTGTCATCTTTAAAAGTAGAACTAAATTAAATTCACACAATTTACTAAACATCTACTGGTGCAGAACACTGTGTTACACAATAGTGGAGATACAAAGTTTAAATAACATACAGTTCTTCACCATATGGAGATTACAGGCTAATAGGAGAAGATAATTACAATATACAATATTATTCAATAAATTTACTAGAGAGCTACCAAACAAAATGCAATGTGAAATTTGAGAGGGAAAGGTGTTAGCAACAGACTCTAAAAAGTAAAAGGAGCAGGGAAAGTATTTTGAAGAATGTGGCATTGAGTTGGGTTTTACAAAAAGATGTATAGGAGTTTAAAAGGTGGAGAAAGGAGTAAATAATTCTCCAAGCATAGGGATAAGCATGAATAAAGACAAAGAGACATAAAAATGGAATGGATATTTAGGAGACAAACTATTCTAGTGTGACTGGAATATAGGGCAGGTAGAAAGGATTCTGACCTTGCCTCAGAATCATTTCTATTCTCTTGCAAATCTCCAAAATCTAAATTACTGAATCCTTCCCTGTTAGACCAAGTTTTTTACTCATTGGTAAAAAAAAAAAAAGGCATTATTTTACCCTTAGCATACTGCTCCAGTTATCATATATCTGTCCTTCCTTTCATGACTTTACTCTTAGAAAAAGTTATCTTACTCCCTTTCCTTCTTCTCCTCTCAGTCCCTTCTCAATCCCTGCAATCTGGCTTTTGACTTACTTACCCACCTGAAATCGCTTTCTCCAAAATTATCAGTGATCACTTCATTGACAAATTTATTGGCCCTGTCACCATCTTTATCCTTCTGATCTCTCTACAATATTTTATACTGCTTACTGGGTTCCCATCTTCTTGGTTATTTTCTCCTTTCTATTTTTTTTTTTTTGGTGACACTTTGTTTTCCTCCTTGCTACTTGTCTGGCTACTTGTCAGTTGTGGCATTTAAAAATATTCTAGAGACATAATTTCTGGGTAATTAGTAATTTATTAATAATACTAGCATTTTAATAAAAAGAAGTCAGTGGCACTCTCAAATGCCAAAGACCATGATGGTGGCAGGCTCAGTACTTAT
>CM053626.1:149425295-149456232 GCA_028646595.1 Phalanger gymnotis | reverse complement strand
GGGGGGGGGAGGAAATGGGGAGAAAATTTGTAATTCAAACGCCTGTGAAAATCAATGCTGAAAACCAAACATGTTAAAAATAAATTAAAAGAAAAAAAGAAAAAAAAATGAAAAAGAAGAGACTGAACTTTGAAATGAGGACTATAGAAAAAGGGGGAACTCTGGATCTCCCCAAATCATTGGTTATTAACAATTATTTCTCTCATAGTATTGCAGTAAGGCAAAATTCATGACCTCAGAGAGGGCCATAGACATGCCTGAGTGGTTTAGAATTGAGAAATATAAGGAATTTGCTAGGTAGAAGGCGGAGGAAGTATAACATTTATTTAGATTCCAGAGGATCAGATCCAAGGACCAATGCCCCCAGTTTAATATAGTAGCAATAATGTTCCAAAACTGCTACACCCACTTCACTGCAGTAACAAGGAAATTATAACAAAATACTATAGAAAGGAATCAAGCCATTCTTGTAACTACCTCTTGGTGCTAGAGCCTTCTTATAAAAGATCACTCACAAATCCTAACTCTCCAATCAGCACTCTCTCCTGCAGCTCTGCTGACTCTGTGTTCCTTGATCTCTGCAACTCTCTCTTGTTTGACACTCTCTACTCTGCACTCTATTTCAATGCTGGCTCTCTGCTTCTGAATCCTGCTGCTCTCCACTCCACTGCTCTCAGTTCTTCTGCACCCAGTTCTGGTCTCTCTTTTTATACAGTCCCACCCTACATCTGATTGACTTGAACTCTGTGTACATACCGTTGGCTTTGGTTGTAGCAACTCTGCTTAGGGCTCTGAGGGCTTCATACCTCTTGCAAACTAGCAAACTAGTTTGCTAACTAGCCTGGGGCCTCACATCTAGTTAGTGAAAGAGTGTGGGCCTAATTGTCTCTAATTAGGCCTCCCTTTGTTGGCCCCACCTGAGGCCTATTCAATGGGCAGGAAAGATCTTTCACTTGCTGATTGACTTTACACACAGTCTTCTTTGTTCATAAAGACAATCACATACAAATACAAATAGGAACATACATATACACATATGTGTGTGTGCATACACATGCTAGATAGTTCAATGGAACACAAGGGCCTGAAGTCAGGAAGACTTGAGTTCAAATGTGATCTCAGATATTTACTAGCTGTGTGAGCCAGTGATAGTCCATTAACCTCTCTTTGCCTTAGTTTACCTATCTGTAAAATAGAAAAAATAATAGCATTGACCTCTTAGCATTGTTGTGAGGATCAAATAATAAAAATAATTGTGAAGGACTTAGCACAGTGCCTGGCACATAGTAAGCACTATATAAATGTTAACTATTATTATTTTTTCCCCTAAAATAAGTGCAGTTATTTCCTCTGACAAAGTTTAAGCTCTTTGAGGAATGAGACTATTGTTAGTGTTTGCCTCCCCTTGCCTAGTACAGTACTAGGCACAAAACAGTCACATAATAAATGCTGATTCATCTTCTTGGTAGCTAAAACAGTATCAATATAATAATGAGCTACGTTATTTGTAAATATAGAAGGGTTCCTGGAAGCTCTGTCGGAAAGAGACTTCCACTGGTGGTTAGTGTAGCTAGCTCTCTTTGGCTATGAATTCAGTTAGTAAAACAGAAAGATAACATATATTAGTCTCTGGGTAAGAATTTTCTGTCACTAATCATTAACAAACTGCATGTTTTCAACCTATAGTAGAGCAAATACTCATTCACATTCTAGTTTTTATGAGATTTCCATACTGCTTCTTCTTTGGCTAGCTAGGTCTAGGTCAGTGTAAAGTGAGCACAGGCAGCACCGGGGAGCTTTGCGTGTTTCGTTTATGTCTTTGAGCTCAATGAATCACTATAACATTTGAACTGGAATCACACTATTTATATTTAGTCAGGAATTTCACAGCATGACATGCTACCAAAACAACCATGCCATTGCAATTTAGTACGCATTTTGTTGACGTGCACTATATCTCATTAAAGTCTCATCTTTGCAGCCTAGTGCCATATGTTACTAGTCTAGAGTAAACCTCTTAAGCATAATGAACAAAGGTAAAATCACTGAAGAGCAAGTTCATAGAAACAGGTGGTCCCAATGTGTCTGCTGTTCTAGAACTTGCAAAACAGTCAGAGACTATGCTTTAGTAATATGTCTGATATTATGTTACTGAATTTGTTTCAATTCTATTCAACAAATATTTAGTAAGCACCTAATGTGCAAGGCACTGAATGGATGAATGGAAAAATAGATGTTCCTTGCTACATGTGAAGCATGTGCTGGGGATGCAAATATAAAGTCAAAGACACCCCTTTGCCCTCACAGAATTTATATTCTAGTAGAGGAAAACAACATATTTTAAGCCAAGGAGGGAAATCTGAGTTTGGAAATTTACCAGGGCAGAGAAATAGAAAGGAATACCCTTTCCAGTAGCATTTTTTTTCTGTTGTTTAGTTGATTAGTTATGTCCAACTCTTCCTGACCCTGGGTTCACCATTTTCTTCTCCATCCAGTAGTGATAACATTATTGAATTGATTGTGGTTTTGGATCTAGGTTTCCAACCCAGGTGTACTGACTCCAAGTCTACCACTCTTTCCGCTCTACTGTGTTCTTATTTTTCCCCCTGAGGGTGTGAGGATGGCAAGGGGATTTAGGAATAAAGTGAAACATGGCTGAGGGCTCCAAAATGATGTGTTGGTCCTTAGCAATTAAGGAATGTATGTTTGGGGATGGGGATGAGGTAAGAGAGAATGAAAGTTCTGAAGCTGAAAGAGTAGGGTCCTCTAAATGCATGATTTCTGCTCTAGGGCCTTATGGGAAGAATCGAAGGTATCAAAACAAAACAAAAGCAACTACGCACTGGAAACACAAAAACAAAAAAATTAAACAGTATCTGTCTTCATGTAGTTTATATTCTACTGAGGAATATAACATATACACAGAGAATGGTCTTATGGGGTGTTCAGAGAAGACTAGTGCCTCTGATGTGAAAGTTTACTAAACCCTTTTCAAGGCTGCTCGTCTGCCTCTGGAGTCTACCTGGCACTCAACTCTCACCTGTGGGTCCAAGAAGCTGTAGCATGTGCAGTAGCCACACTCCAGTAAACTGCTTTAGCAGACAGGCTAAAGTAGGTTGTGGTGATTACAGGGAATGTTTACCCCAAGCATGTGAAGATTTCCCTCAGCAGAATGGGTGGATGAGAACAATTTGTTCCAATGGCCATGAAAATAGCTGAAGCCTGCAGGCACTATTATGGTGCATTTAGAGCTTGGTTAGATGTTGAAGACACCAAGATCATCCACTGCATCTTGGCTCATCACCAGTTGTCTTGATTTTTGTCTTGCCACTGGACTTGAATGACTCTGGAAGAGACAATGAGTCAATACACAAAGAAGTAAATAATAAGTGTATACAAAGCAATATGAAATTGGAGAGAGAGAGAGAGAGAGAGAGAGAGAGAGAGAGAGAGAGAGAGCTATTAATTAGGAGGATTACAAAAAGACCTCATTTGGGAGGTGTCACCTAAGCTGTCTTTTGAAGAAAATGGAAAATGGAGATTCTATTAGAGGTAAAGAGAGAGCATATTCCAGACCCTGCACTAATACAAAGACACAAAAGTACAGTTGGAATGCCATGTAAAAAAGAACGACCATCAGGCCAGTTTGATGGGTGCCATAGAATCACTCTTGATGTGTGTAACTCCATTTTCAATACATAGGATGAACACCCTCAAGCACTCAAGTATGTACCTGTCAGGGCAACTGAAAGAAGAGATGTCAGGCTGCCCAGACCTGTATAATCTAGACATAGTTATTATAACTTAGACAAACAACTTGTTTAAATACCAATGGCCAAAGTTATTGGGTCAACATACAAGTTGTTCTTTAAATATGGGATGAATCATTACCTTGGAGTAGTGATGTCAACACATTAGCATATTGACCCAAACAACCCTGGGCATTGGTTGGTTATGCCACTCTAAACCCAGTTTCACATCCCTGTTTATAGCATTTTGGTCAGTGTAGATTGAAGACTCAGCCCAGCAGTGAAACCTGTGTTTCAGTGAAGTCCATAGTAGAAGAGATCTGAGAGTTAGCCATACTGTGGATTGTCAAGGACTTTTTAGAGGGTATTGACTATAGTTTCATAGTCATAGCTGTGGTCTAACAAGGAAGGGCACAGCTCCATCCCATGTCTCCCTAGAGCCCAGACCTGAATTTCTAGATCCAAACCTACATCCAAATTTATATCCCTAGTTCCCTGATCCTCAAAAGTAATCACCATCCTATAAGTGGCAAGATTGTATTCTGGTAAGTGTGAATTATATTAATCTGGGAATCCTGACAGAATAGCATTAGAGAATTAGGTGATTTTCATGCATGGTGTGGAAATATATTCACACACATTGAGATTGAGAATTATCTGAAATCTGAGTAGGGTTCTTCTCTTCTCTCAATGACTAATTGAAGAACATTATTTAATATTGAAATAATTGTGTGAGTTTATTTACTGAAGTAAACTTAGTGGATAAAGCATATTTAATAGACCAAATTTCTGCTAGTGCTACATTTCCTTGATGGATACACAATGGGTCCTAGTTGCTCTTATGTTACATAATGCTTTGCTTTGCATATTGTGCTCAAGAAGTATAAAGTTAAGCAGGGTGGGACTTTTTTCCCCTGTTTTCTCTTTTAGAGCACTTATGTAATCAAGTGCCTTTGATGAGTCTGGCCTTTGTTTCTTTGATTGAATTGTGAGTCTTTGATGACTTGTTTACCTCAAGGGAAAGCCTAGTTTATATGGGTTTGAGTCGCATGGTTGTCATGCCCTTTGACCCTGAACGGGGTACATAAACTCAGAGGTTAGCATTTTGTTTGGGGCTCTCACTCACTGGAAGAGAGTTGGTGTGGAGACTCTAGGTAGCCACTAGACCATCCCCCCATCACTGGCTTTGAAAAAAACCCAGAAGTTGTTGCTTCTCTTTTTGGTAACTATGTCTTCATTCTTTGGTAATGATGTCTTCATTAGACAAAGCCTGTCTGTTGAATTGTGTTATTTGATCTGTTGAAACTTCCTGTTTGTAATTTCTGTTTGTATTTGCTCTGAAGTTCAGGGTGCTGGCTTTCCCCCCTGAACTAAGTGAATGATATATGTATGTTTGATTAAAGTGAGATTGTTAACCCCTTTAAAGTTTTTTTCCTTAGAAAAGCAGATCAAAGAACCTGTGCTGGCAGCTCTTGTTGATGGTCTTGTTGGGTTTTACATCCCTACAGCATCTGCTAGCCACATTGTTGTTACAAGAAGCCATAAATGTTTTACAGTGAGAATAGAGAATAATATAAGCATAAAACTGAAAAAAAGAGTAAGACTGAAAAGCTAGGTGAGAACCAGATTTTGAAGAGCTTTAAATTCTGGACAGAGAAGTTTTTATTTTGTCCTAAAGATAATGGAGACCCATTGAAAAATTTTCATTGGAAGTGACAAGGGCAGATATGTGTTTTAGAAATATCACTTCAATTTCTAGGTGGAATGTAGATTAGGGAGGAAAAACTGAAAGTAAGAAGACAAATCAGGAAACAATTGCAAAAACTTAGGCAAAAGACTTTAAGGAATTGATCTAAGGTAGAGACTGTGTGAGTGGAGAGAATGGATACAAGACATGTTAGGGTCAGTAAGAATTGGTACTTAATTAAATACATGTTTTGAAGGAGAGGAAAGGGTCAAGGATGAAAATGTGAACTTAGGTGCCTGGGGAGATAGTGGAATTATTCAAAGAAGTAGGGAAGTATGGAGGAATGATGGATTTAGGGTGAAATATAATGTATTCTGTTTTGAATATATTCAATTTTTGATGCTTGCAGTTACCAAACAACTCTTACTGAACATAGAGGGACAAAAGGCCGTTTTAAAATACATAGGTATATATACCAGGATATCCAGTTAAAGATAGAAATGAGAGACCACAGAATTGTATAATTAAAGGAATGTTAGTGATTGTCTAGTTCATTTCATTTAAAGTGTGAGAAACCAAAGAGTTAGAGAAGCTGAGTCCTGCCCAAGATCATGTAACATATTAGTGGCAAAATCAGTACTAGAAGTTAAGTCTTCTGACAAATAGCTATATTAATACAATTTCCCTCTTTTGTATAGGGTGGAATGAGAGGCCAATGTGACATCTGCCTCTGGACTGTTTCCATCACCATTGGGATAATGCCAGCATTTCATGGTATTTAGAATTTAGAAATCATATCTTTCATCCCCTTCATATGTTTGTTTACAACTTTTTGCAGTTTCATCAGCTGCCCACCTAGCCAGATGACATGATGTCGGCTGGATCTGAATATGCTTTCACTGCTGTTTTATCTACATACTTTGGAGATAGGGCAAGATAGAGATATTCTACTAGATAAAAATGTCAACTAGATCTTTCTGTGAAAATATTTAAAGAGGACCCATATCTTAGCATTGTTTTCAAAGAATTTGCCCACTGTCTTGGTATTCCTGAGTCTAGAGTACAGTTTCACTTTCAAAACCAAAGAGCTAGACAACAGAAAAAAATGGTCAAGTTTGCTTTGCAAAGCCTAAAGAAGAAAAATTTGGCATTACTATGTCTGTCACCTATGACTAGAATTGTATTCCTCTATCTTTGCCTCCTGGCTTTCTTCAAGTCTCTGCTAAAATCCTACTTTCTACAAAAAGCTTTTCCCAATCTCCATTAATGCCAATAACCTCCTCCACTAGTTATCTCTAATTCTGTGCATAGCTTGTTTTCATCTAATTATTTCCATACTGTCTCACTTAGATTGGGAGCTTCTCGAAGGAAGAAAGTTTAAACATAATGTTTAGCATAGTGTCTGGCATATAGTAGGTGTTTAATAAATTGACTGATTGGCTGAAAAATGTTCTAAATGCAGCTCTAAATTCCTGAAGAGATCCTCCCAGACTCATTAAGCTATTTCAGATTCAGTCCACTGCCCAACATAATTCTAGGCAGATAGGTTGTGGTTCGTCCTTCCTTCTCGAAGAAGACTATGACATCAGGAAGATGAAGATGATGACAAGATTTGCAAATGAATTGGATTTGAGTGAGGGAGGGCTGTGCAAAATCACCAGCCTCATTTTCTCCTCCCCTCTAGGCAGGCACTTGATCCAGGAATTCCTAGCTTCATGGGGAGAAAGAGTGTAGTTTTACCCATAAGGTTTTCTTTTTATTCCTTTGCCAACATAACCTCGTCAACCAAGCTTTCTGCTGTGATAATGTAGTCTCATCCCTGGGACTCCAGAATAATCAAAAGGAAACCACATTTAAAGTACAACCCAACAGGCTCCTCATACTACAAGGAACAAAGCTGTCAGTGTGACATCATATTTGTTACCTTCAATATCTAGAGTTCTTCCTGTAACACTGACACGGTTTAGGGGTGCTGGAACCCTGAAAGTGTCAGGGTACAGCGTGGTGTCACCTGGAATGAATTCATGCACTCAAACTGTCCTCCAGTCAAGTGGCAAAGTTTAATGTAATGCCAATAAAGCAGCTAAATTCTTAGGGAACAAACTAATGAGGATGGTGCTGGTGTTTATACACAAAAGGAACAGTGAAAGGATCTGGGTGGGATTAAGGAATGGTAAGTAGTTTGGGGTGGGCCAGGTGCTACAGTGAAAGGAATGTCAAGTAGACTACTTAGGTGATCTGGGTTACTTTCAGAGACTTGGTGTTTTCCTTTAGGGGTCCGGGTTCCATCACTCCATCAGCACCACCGTCCTTCCAGTCTCCTAGGTTTGCAACTCAGTTATTCTTGGTTCTTCACTTTCGCTCATCCCACATCCAATCAGTTTCCAAGTCTTGAGAATGAAGTGGCACAGTGGATAGAAAGCTGGTCCAAGAAGACCAAAGTTTGAATGCCACCGCTGATGGCATTGTGAACCCGGGTAAGTTGTTTAAACCCTGTCTATCTCAGTTTCCTCAACTATAAAATGGGGATAATAATAGTGCTGAGAAATCCATGACCCTTGTCCATGTCTCCAAACAAATTTGGGTCCTTACTGTTTGAGGTGGGATTAATGAGGAATGAAAGCCCCCCTCTCTTTTTTCCAAATGAGTTTGGGTGCCTACTTCTTGAGGGTGAAGATACTAAGATTCAAATAGACTGGTCAATGAGAAGCCCAAGAACAATTAGGAGGCTCTTGCAATAATTTAGGCAAGAGGTAATGAACTAAGGTGGTGGCAGTATAAGTAGAAAGAAAAGCTTGGATACCACCTATACCTATCAGATTGGCTAATATGACAGAAAAGGAAAATGATACATGTTGGAGAAGATATGGGAAAATTGGGACACTAATGCATTGTTGGGGGAGTTCTGAACTAATCCAGCTATTCTGGAGAACAATTTGGAACTATGCCCAAAGGGAAATCAAACTGTGTATACCCTTTGATTCAGCAATGCCACTACTAGGTCTGTATCTCGAAGATGTAATAAAAAAGAGAAAAAGACCCATATGTACAACAATATTTAGAGTGGCTCTTTTTGTGTTGCCAGAGAACTGGAAATTGAAGGGATGTCCATCAATTGGAGAATGGTTGAACAAATTGCAGCATATGAATGTAATGGAATACTATTATGCTATAAGAAATGATGAGCAGGTGAATTTCAGAAAAACCTGGAAAGACTTACATGAACTCATGTTGAGCAAAGTGAGCAGAACCAGGAGAACGTTGTACACAGAAACAGTAACATTGTGCAGTTATCAACTATGATTGACAGCTTTTCTCAGCAATACGATGATCCCAGACAATTCCAAGAGTCTCGATGGAAAATGTTATCAATATCCAGAAAAAGAACTATGAAGTCTAATTGCAGATCTAAGCATACTCTTTTCTCTCTCTCTTTTTTGTTTTTGTTTTTTCTTTCTCATGGTTTTCCCTTTTGTTCTACTTCTTCTTTCACAATATGACTAATGTGGAAATGTTTACATGCTTGCACGTGTATAACCTATATCAGATTGACTGCCATCTTGGGGAGGGGAGATAGAAAGGAAGAAGAGAGAAAAAATTGAAAACTCAAAATTTTATAAAAAATAAATGTTGAAAACTAACTTTGCATGTAATTGGAAAAAATAAAATACTATTTCTGAAAAAAAGAAAGAAATGTGGAGAATCTTGCATACTTTGTGATACAGAACTACATGGACATATTCACGATTATCTTTGATGTTGTGTTTACTGCATTACTGATACATTAATTTTATGTGAAAAGGATATAATAATAAACGCATGATTTATTATCATGAACGTTATGTTGTGATTGATTTAAAACATATCTGTCAAGAAGTAGACTAATTTCTTTTATCTAAAAATATTTTCAATATTCTCCATATTCTTTACTCATTATGGTGATTATCTAAAATTTTGTTTAACAGATAAGAAATATGAAGACTGTTGTTTAATTTGTAAATTTTGTTTAATTTGTAAAATTTAATAAATAAAAACATTAATTTTATTTAAGAAATGTTACATTGTATTTACAAAGAAAGGTAGCCTATAAAAATATGCAAACACTGGAAAATACCAATAAATTTTACTGGGCAATATCTGAATAATGTAACATTCAGATTTACTAGTAAGGTTAACAGTACTACATAGACTTTTGTATCTAAAATGCCAACTTAAGAACTTATTTTGCTTCCAAAACCTTTTATTTCTTGGAACACCATTCGTATGATTTGTATAAAGTGTACTACATGTATTAACTTATTAATATGTATTCTATTTACAAGAATGGCTCATACTTGGCAGTAAAAAGGGCCATGAACATGTATTTATAAAATGGCAACAGTAAAAGCAAGACTGACTGATTAAATTGTGACTGCTTCTTTTGTGCTCCTGTCCTGGTTCTTGGATATATTAATCTGAATTTTTGACTCAGTGTAACATTTTTTTCCCGTTCTTGCTTTCAACTTGACCTCAGTAGATTCCTTTGAGTAGTAATTGTTGATTGTTAAACTTCAATTTTTGCAGGAAAGTTATAATACCTTACCCCCATTTCTAGATTAATTTACCTCAGGATTTGGAAAAACCTATAAATTTCCCAAGAAATGAAGGGCAATAATTTTTTCATGAAAATACTGCTGGAATGGTGACTATGCCCAAGAAATTCAGGTAGGAAATAGCCCATCTGAGATTTGAACCTACGTCTCTAAGTTCCAAATCCAATGTTCTTTTAACTTTCTAGGCTCATGGCTAATGTTCTGAATACCTTTTCCCTGCTTCCTCATTAGCTCTTAGATTTGGTTACTTCATGGACTTCGTCTTTACTCAACAGAACATCACAAAATCTCAGAGTTAGAAAGGATTTCAGAAGCCAAATATTTAGACTAAAGCATACCTCCTAATCCAGTTTAGTTACCAAAGGTCAGGATCTGTCACCCAGATTTACAAAAAATAATTAATGATGTTCACTATATTATACTTGTTAAGGCAGCAAAATTTTCTAATAAATTACTACACAATATACTACTACATATACTAATAATTGTAGAAATCTTCAATGATGTGAGCTTCAGCTAGGTGATATGGATAGAGTAGTCGCTCAAATTTGGCCTTAGACCCTTAATAGCTGTGGGACCCTGGGCACTAAGTCACTTAACTCTGTTTGCCACAGTGTCCTCATCTGTAAAGTGCACTGAAGGAGGAAATGGCAAACCACTCCAGTATCTTTGCCAAAAAAATCCCACAAAAAGGAGTCATGAAGAGTTGTACACAAACGAAAAGGACTGAAAAACAGCAAAACTATAAGCGCTAAAGACGCAGAATGTAACCAAGTATAAAGTAGGTATTAAGGAGTTTTTTAACCTTAGAACAAAAAGATAAATCCTTAATCAATTTGAGAGGATTATAAGGCATTGTCTATTAGATGATGACAACTGACACCACAAAAGGGACATTTTGAGATTGGCTGAGAGTATCAGTCATGATCCTTTGATCTATGTATAAGACACAAGCCATTCAGCAGTTGACTCTAGTCCCCACCATACTTTTTGAAGGCAGACACCTTTGTCTATGACAGAGAGCACCAAAGAGGGTTGAACACTTTTTTCTCCTCCTTACTTCCCCCATCCTCTCATAAAACTTGCCATCAGAACTACTGTATCAATAGGAGACAAAGCATCCAGTCAGGAACAGAGACATACAAGGGTAGACATTGATTCAGAGGGATAGGATCTGAGGGAAGAGGCATCTTCAAAGAGAAGCTTCATTCCTTGAAGAAGAAAAGAATGCCAAACTGGGAACACAGCTCTTCTAAAATGAAATATCCAAGGGGAGTTTTGTGAAACTCTATAGAGAAAGAATTTCCAGGTTCTATTGTATCAGGAGTTATGAAATAATTTTTGTTGTATGCATTGACTTATTATGGAAATATTTCTGTGTAGTAAGTAGGCTTGTGGCCTCCCTTTACCAGGACAAGGCTGGTTACATCTCTTGCTTAGGATCCAGGGGTACCCCCAAAGGGTTGAAACACTGCTTCTCTAATGCTACTGTCATGAGTCCCCCTTCAAGTGGTTTTCCCCACTCTTGGAGGCTGCTAGGTGGTAAAGTGTATAAAATGCTGGACCTAGAGTCAAGAACACCCAAGTTCAAATCCTACTTTAGAGATTTACTAGCTGTGTGACCATTGGCAAATCACTTAACGTCTTCTTGCCTCAGTTTTCTCATCTGTAAAAAGGATGCAATAATAACATCTACCTTCCAGGATTGTTGTGAAGATCAGATGAGATAAGTGTTTAAAGCACTATATTAATAGTAGTTACAGTATTTTTATTAGCTACCAGTAATTATTTCCATTTGACCAATTAACATATACTTACTTGGTAAATGTTTTTTTTGTTATGTAGTGTTAGTACATTCTTGCTTTCTTTTTTTTTGTCCCAAATTTCTTTTCATTTGTTTTTGTCTTTTTAAAATTAATTTTATTTTGTAATAAATAAAAATCTACCTTTTTTTCTCCCACTCCAATCCCCAAATGAAAAAGAAACAAAAGCAAAACTGCTGTTACAAATGAAAAAGATTTTCACATTGACCATGTCCAAAATATATGTGTGTATGTATATGCATATATGTCTGTATGATTCTACATTCTGAGTTCTTCACTCCTGTAGCAGGAGGTGGTAACATGTTTCATCATGAGTCTTCTGGAATTGTTGTTGGCTATGATGCTGATCAGAGTTCCTTTCAGTGTTATTTGTTTTTATAGTATTGTGCTCATAGTAAAAATTGTTTTCCTTGCTCTGTTCACTTCATTCTGCATTTGTTCACATATGTCTTCCCAGATTTTGCTGAAATAGTCCCATTTATCATTTCTTATAGCACAAAAGTATTCAATCATATCTGTATACAAAACTTTTCATCCATTCCTCAATTGACAGGCACCCCTCAGTTTCCAATTCTTTGTCACTGAAAAAAGCTATACATATTTTTGTACATAATTAGAATTTGTTTTGAATAAGACTAATCCCTCCCTTAATCTACCCTTCTTCCCTTTCTCCTTTTCCCTCTTGTTTCACTCTTGAGTGAAATGTATTTCTATACCCAACTCTCTTTCTGTCTCTCTCTCTCTCTTTGTCTCTCTTTCCTTCCTTCCTTTGACCAGTTGAGATGAGAGTAAGGTTCAGGTGTCAGCTACAACTCCTACTCTTTCTTTCTTATTTGTATAGACTTTTACTTGCACATTCTGATTATATGAGATAATTTTTCCCTAACTTGCATTTTCCTCCCTCCATCCCCAGTGTGTTCCTCTTCTCTTTGTTTTCAATCCTTTTTTATAGTTCAAGAAATACTTATTAAAACTTAGATTCTTGTTCTTTTTTCCCCTCTGTCCTCTTTTTTATATTTAATTTATTTATTTTTAGTTTTTAGCATTCACTTCCATAAGATTTTGAGTTTTAAATCCCCCCTTTCCCTCCTCTCTCCCCAAGACAGCATGCCATCTGATATAAGCTGTACTTACACATTCATTACTTCAAAGAGGTGGCAAGAAGTATAACATTTCCACCAGTACCTTGGGAGCACATTCTTCTCTATACCACCCTGGGCTCTGGGGAAAGTGGGCTCAGACTTAGCACAGTTTCTACATAATACTGCTTAGAACTGACAAGTTCTTAACCAAATAAATCCTCTTATCGGCTACTTTTGGACTGGATCCTGAAAGTTAATCCTTAATATTTGTGCATTAGTGTGGGGCTGGCTACAAAACCTGACATTGACTTATGGATTCCTGAATTCCCAAACTCCTGTATTTGCATTGCAAGATGGCTTATTCTCCTTACCTTTTGAAACTTGTAATTTTGTAGCCCCCAAATTATTTCACCTAAAATCAAAGAGAATAAACACTCAGGTAGCAAAAGAACTGAGGCCTGTATTTACAAGTCACATGATGGCCTCAATGGAGAAAGGGCCCAAGGCTTTTCTCCTCACATCTTTGTCTCTCACTAGAGTGAGTGAAGGGGTCAAGGCAAGAGAAATTTAACCAAGGGAGGGACCAAGACTGACAAACACCAATTGGGCAATACAAAGTTGCCATTTTGGTACAGATTATAAAAAAGCTGGATTATGAAAAGATCAGATAACAAAAGTATGCATCTACTTTTTAGACAGTAAGGAGTCACACTTATACCTTACAGTTTTTGGGGAAGCCAGATTGAAGTTCAGATCTCATTGTCACTGTCTCCATTGGCATGCTTGTCAAAAAGTTATTTTGCCAAACTGGCATAGCAGGGTCCCCATTTTACACAGGCAGGTTACATAGTTTTCTTCTTCTTTTATGGACTTAATCTGTTTATCCAGGTAATGGGTTTCAAAATCGTATAAATGGGGATCATTTTTGTTAGTTGCTAGCTTGTGAAATTCCAGTGATGACTAATAGACATCCCCCACACCTCCAAGTAAGAGCACACTCCACTGTATTTAGCCACTTTCTCAGTTGTGGTATTCTAATGTGTTGATGTCCTGAAGGAAAATTTGGCTACCTTATTGGTTTTGAAGTTCAGCTTCTCTTTATGTTCCTTCTCTTCTTGGGATTTGCATAGAATATCTTTGGCAAAGTCCTGAAATGTTACATCATCCTGGTGAAAGTAACAAGTCATGGACAGGTTGATGTAGGAGGCGTAGAGCTCCACATTGATCTGCTAGCTGATGGTGGCCTCCTACTCCTGATAGCAGTTTTATTGTATTTTGGTGGGGGTGACAATGGCTTGGTGTGGTTGGGGCTGTCAGGGGCTGTGCAAACAGTCGGACAGAAGAATATTGGTTAGTTGAGTTGAAGGTGGAAAGATGGCTAAGGGTGTCTCAGTTTAGGAATCCAACAGCAATTTTGCTGAAGCCTTGTTGAAGCTCCAAACCACCATGACTCTTCTTCTCTTCTCTTCTGAATTTTAAGTAAGGCCTTTTGAAGGTTCTCCTAGTTTTAATTGCACAACTGCACCCAATCAAAGTGGTTGCTGTTTACCATGTGGTTAACAGACGTGCTCCAAAATCTCTCCAAACCGCTTCCATTGCACAACTTTCCAGAAAACAGTCTCCTAGCCTCTTCCACTTGGGAAATTTCATCAGCCAAGCATATACACTTTGTCTAAGATCATAAGGTCTAGAATATTGACCAGTTCTTCAATACATCTGAATAACTTTAAGTTCTATTTCCTCTTATTTTCTTACTGTTAGTTAATAGCTCATAAATTTTTATTGTTCAATAATTTTTCAGTCTTGCCCAACTCTTCACTCTGTTTAGGATTTTGTTGGCAAAGATAATTTGCCACTTACATCTCCAGCTCATTTTATAGGTGAGGAACTAAGACACACAGGGTGTCATGCAATGTATGAATTTTGTTAGATATAGTTTGGTTGTTTCGTAACACGGCTTTTTTTTTAAGTCAGGTGACTGACTCATGCTAAGCTAAGAGATTACATAGGGAGGCATTAATTAGAAACAGCTAAGATAGATACAATAGCTTCACTGGCCTCTATTATAAAAGTCATAGGGATCCCAGAGAGGAGGAAGGCTGTTCCAGAATAATCACAATTATAATGCCTCTTCCTTTATACAGTACCTTAAGGTTTACAACATACTTCATATATATTATCTCCTTTGACCCTCATAATAACCCTTTTGGGGAAGTGAATTAGCCCCATCTTTACAGATGAGAAAATTGAGGCTGAAAGCAGTTAAATTACTTGTTCAGTGTTACATAGCTGGTAAATGCTTAGACCAGGATTTGGACCTAAATTATTGAAACTGCAGGTCCAGTGCTCTATTCACTACCCTATGTTGTCTCAGAAGATGGGAACTCTATCTACCTTATTGGCTAAACTTTCATAAGTATTGAAGCCAGCCTAGAGACTTAATTGTCTTCAGAGAATAAAGCTCAAGCTATTGACCTTTCTAGTGACCTAAGGACAAAAGCAAGATGATGAGGAGGCAGAAGTTGCTCTTCTTTGGGCTAGTACTGATATACCACTGTGGCCCACCCAGATGCAGGAAAGCTGTGCTCAACTGAATCAATCCTGTGTCTTAGTTGAATGCCCTTTCCATGCTGTAGCTGAATCACCTTTTTTTTGTTAACTGCCAGATGATCAATGATTTTCTCCTTTCGTTTTCCTTTTTTTCTTGCTTCTAATTCTGAGCCTCAAGCACTAAATTGGCCTGAATCAGGTCAGATCCAGAATAATGGGAAATAACTGAGTGAAGAAGTTAGTGAATAAGCTGTGTATATGGTAAAGCAGCCAAGTAGATGAATTCAGGAATGATGGCTTCAGTAATGTTAATGTGATATGTAAATATTAGAACTTTGACAGCTAAAAATAAATGGACCATCCGTTAAGGCAGAATTATCATAAGTATCTGTCTGTGGATGGTGTTTACATTATTTCTTCTGTACTTCTCTTCCTTAGTATCCTACTCATGCTCACCATGAGCTCCTCCTTTACTCTGTAGTTGACCTGAAATTGTGATTCTCTGCAGATTGTGGTATTCCACGACTCGAAGTGGTTCAGCATCATTGGATGAATATTACTGTTTAAAGAAATGCTTTTGTTTTAGGGGGAAGCATGGGGCTGGTAATGCACGGTACAATTTCCTAAAGGAAATCCAAGTCTGATCTTCACTTTCTTGTTCAATCCTGGATTCAGAACATTGTCCATTCACAGTAGTGTGTTTAAGATACGTGCATTACCGGACCAGCTCTATAAACATTCTACACCTACTTGGTTTTTCCTCTATGAATAGCTAGGCAGAGCTCTTTTGAGTGATCAAGGATTTCATTTAAGAGACTCTGCAATATTCTAGAGCTCGCTGTAATCAGTGTAGTACCTCCCACATAGAGGAGCATCTGGAAGATCTCTACATATATATAGGGAAATATCGTTGATTTGGATTCTGTATTGAACTTGATCTACAACAGTGGCACATGCTTTTTAGAGAAGATATTTTTGACTTATGCCTTGCTTGATATGAATTTAACTTGGAGAGTCAGATAACTTAGAAGAGAGCCTTTATAATGACATCATCTAATTTCCCAGAGTCCTCTCTATAGCAAAGCAATCCTTTAATTTCTTTCTAAATGATCGTTGCCACAGAGGCTGTTAAAAACTTCTTCTTTCCCCAAGTTTCCCACAATAGTCCCTCCCTCAACCCTCTCAATTGAGGACCTTGCCTTATATGTTATTAAGAAAACTGATGCCAATCCGCCAGGATTTCTCTTTTCTCTCTTCATCTTACAAGCATTTGACTTAACTTCATACTATCTCCTCTTTTAATACAGTCTCTGATGAAAACAGTGAGTCCTTATTCTTGCCAAGGCAACTCCTTCCACATATGCCTTAACTTCCATACTCTCTCATTTCCTACCATAGATTTTATCACTTCCCTCTTCCATCATCTCCCCGCCTCAATCATAGCTCTTTTCCTATCCACTGGTTCCTTTTCTGCTGCCTGCATACCCAGACACCTCCTTAACTATTAAACAAATAAAACTTCACTATAGCCTACCATCCCTACTGTGATCCTTTCTCTCCATTTCTCAGCCAAACTTCTTGAAAAAGCTTCCTACAGTCATTGTCTCTCCACTTTCTCTCCCTTTATTTAAACTCTCTATAATCTGGCTTCCACTCTCTTCACTCAACTCAAAGTCCCCTCTTCAAGGATAAGTCTTAATGGTCTTTTCTCAACTCTCATATTTCTTGACCTCTTTTCAACATCTAACACTATTGACGATCTTCTCTTCCTGGATATTCTCTTCTCTTTTCATTTTCACATCAGATACAAATCAATAACTCCCAATTGTCTCAGTGTTAAGAAATACAAAAACATTCCACTTTATCTGCCCCATTCAAACAAAGGCCAGAATCGTTAAAGGTCAACAGCAAAAAGTCCCACCTTAATTACTATTACACTTTCTTACTAGCTTCCTCTGAATTCCCTTCAGCAAGGGATCCCGTCTCTCCCAACAGTCTCAGTCTTTAATGCAGCAATAGTCTGATGCCAATTGACATTTCAGCCAATCAATCAGTAAGCTTTTTCTAATCAACTACTATCTGCCAGTGCTATTCTAGATCTTGAAAATCTGAAAACAAAATCAAAATAATCGCTGGTTTTAAGGAATTTACTTTCCAATGCAGATATTTCACACACACACACACACACACACACACACACACACACACACACACACACACACACAAGCTTGTGTGAAAGCTACATGTGTCAATATGTACATGCATATATGTATATGCATGTATGGGCAGCCAGGTGGAACAGTGAATAGAGCCCTGGGCCTGGAGTCAGAAAAACTCTTCTTCCCAAGTTCAAATCTGTCCTCAATTTCTTCATCTGTAAAATGAGCTGGAAAAGGAAATGGCAAACCACTCCAGTATCTTTGCCAAGAAAACCTGAAATAGGATCATGAGGAGTCGAACAGTACTGAAAAATGACTAAACAAACATGCATATATGTATCTGTATACATACCATCTTCATGTCCTCTTTCCTATTGGAAATGAACTACATATGTAAATACATATATAGACATATGCATATGTATATGCATATATGTATGCTTACTTATCTTCACATACCTATAAAACATTTGTATGGCAAAGTGAATTATTTCTTTACTAAACAATATACCTTGTTTTTTATCCTGGTACAGAGCTTCTAGTGAAGCTTTGAACCAAGATACTAATAATGCTATCCTCATTCTACCCAGTATGACTACACAGACTTCTCTCACTTTACTGTTGACCAGTCCTTCAAAAGAGTATAGTAGATAACTCTTGGTATTTTAGTCCTTATTTTCTCCTCCAGGTGACTGACCTTTTCCCTAGTCCCATTCTTACTTGCTCTAGGAGCCCTACAAATTTTATTGTGATTCCTGGTTTAGCCTTTGCTCAACACCTCTGTCACTCCAGCTCCCCAAAATTTATTCCTAGTTGTTGGTTTTGATTTGGAAACTCTCATTTCCTTTATGTAGTAGCAATTAAATTTGAAGATCTTCCCCACCCATTAATAGGCCATATGACCTGCTTACATCACAGGAAGCCTAAGACATATGTGGTGGGAGGAGCTTCCTGACAGGAAAAGGAAGTTATGTCACAGAAAATGCTGAGAGGGGGAGAGAGAGAAAGACATTATGGCTATTAATGGCTGCTAGTGGCTGCCCTCACGATTGTTAGAGCTGAACAGGCTGACTTAGCTGTACTGTGAGTTTGTTTTGGGGAAGACCTCAGCAGGGGGTTGGAGAGGTTTTGCGATGGTGAATTTCCAGGCTGTTACATGGTATTTTAAGTTCCTTGCTGTTATGATAAAGTGGGCTGATTGGCTGTGGGAGCTGAACATTTGGTTATGGGATATAATTTTCTGGTGCCTGAATAAATGTTTTGCTTCTTTTACCTTCTTTATGGAGAATCTCTCATACTTTGCTATACAGAACTACCTAAGCATATTCATGATTGTAGTTGATGTTGTGTTTATTGCCTTACTGTTTCACTTAAACATTACCCAAACTTGGAATCTGTTCAGCCACAGACCATGATAGCTCTTAATGGCCTGATGCTTGGTAGATGCAGCTCTTTGTCAACACTCAAACTTCAGAATCAGCAAAAGCTACAACTCAGTATTGTTATTATTTATTTTGTTATTTACTGTTAGTCTTTTTGGTTATTGTGGTTTATTGTTATTATTGTTTATTTTTATTGTTATTTATTATTTAGTCTTTTCAGTTTTCTCCAACTGTTTGTGACCCTATTTGGAGTTTTCTTGGCAAACATTCTAGAGTGGTTTGCCATTTACTTCTCTAGCTCATTTTATAGATGAGGAAACTGAAGCAAACAGGGTTAAGCAAGTTGCCCAGGGACACTCAGCTATTAAGTGTCTGAAGTTGGATTCAAACTTAGGTCTTCCTGACTCCAGGCCAGGTGCTTTATTCACTGTGCCACCTCGATGATTGGAAATGATTATTAAACATTTACTAACATAACCCTTGCCTGGCGAAAAATATATTTTTTTTAAAGGACAGTCTAACTACTAGTTAAAATTGCTACTGACTGGCCTTCTTGATTAACAAATCAGCTAGCCTATACTGAGGGGAAGAAAGAGTCTTGAATTAGATATTCTTCTAGCTCTTATATTCATAGTATGCACACTTACACACAATTTACATATATATATATATACATACATATATGAAACACTTAATGTTAAACAGTTTGACCAATTCTATGAGTGTAAGGCCATCTTTAGTAAGCTTTTTTTAAACAATGAGCTGGATACAAAGGGGTAGAAAACATTTTCATTGTCTCTTTGCTATCAAGGGATTTATTACAGTAATGTTATAAGATTCTGCTACATGGAGTGAGAAGGGGGTGGAATTTCCCAATGTTAGGGGTAGAATTTCCACTCTTGCACAGCAAAAATATCAACTGAATCTGAATTTACGCCTAAACTCAAAAGAATCTGCAGTGTTTTGGAGCGAATAGATTTTGGTTAATAGAAGCGGGAGAAAGGTCCTTTGATCCGTTTGCTTTAGGCATTGCTTTCTTTCCAGCAGTTTTAGGTAATCTCTGCCCCACTCTATGTTGCTAAGGGTGATACTAGAAAGAAAGCACACCAAAAGTGAGGAGTGGCAAACAGTCATGTGAGTACAGAGAGGAAGTAATTGCACCTCTTCTTCCCCCAAACATCCTCTGTTACACCCAAGTTTATATTAGACACTAATAATCATGATATTTCATTACCTTCAAGCTTGTGAAGATTTTGATGGGATACATTCAAAAAAGTGTAAATAGTGTGACAATTTATTTAACATAGCCACTTCAGTGCTTTTCATATGCTTATGAGAGTTACAGAAGAGCAAAAGTTTCTAGTCTCTAAGCACCTCTGGTTTATTAAAGATACAGATCTTAAGGAAGGTTGAAAAATATGAGACTTTGAACTTTTCATCTTGTCAACACACCTGTATAACTTCAGGTTAAGGACCAATCTTTCCTGTACCAACTTCTCTGTCTTTCACACCAATTAACTACATATTGTGCCAACAAATAAAGATAACTTTACAAATAGTGGACAATTAATGAATGTTGAATTTTCGAGGAAAGGAATGTTTAGCCACAAATTACATGAAGACAAAGGTTGCCTCATGTATATGTAATGTTTAAGTTTGTCATGAAATCATTAATAATTACTTTAAATTTATTTTTATTTTTGCTAATCATGACCTGGATTAGATTTCACTCTTCTCCTTCTGATTTTTAGTGTTGCTGTTGATTGCTAATGTCTGTGAAGTTTCAGATTCTCAACTAGATTATTTGTTGACTGTTTATATTGTTGATTGGAGAGATTCTCATCTTTGTTTTTCTAATAAAACCCAGGCAAAATATCCTAGTATTTCTGCTTGTGTTGTCCAAGAGCAATGAATTAAGCTATTACTCTTGAATGCTATTATCCATGACAAAGGAGCTAACTGCTTAATTCCATGGGTCTGTTATTATTTGTAAACCGGTTCTTAAATAAATAAGGATACTTACAGATGCCTCTTGCTCCAGATGGTACCATTTAACTGCCTATGTTACTCATGAGTGGTTTTCTGCTTCAGCTTTAAACAAATACTTAACACAGTAATTCTCTTATCATGAATTCTCTTCTCTCAAAATTGGAACAAAAACCTGTACTGCTACTTGAAGCTATAAAATAAGAAATTTCCACCAGTGTCAGTTAAAACACATTGGATGGTATGTGGGGATGTGTGGGAAGAAGCATTACAAATTTAGATATAATATTACAAAACCACCTGACATATATATATATATACACATATGTATACATACATACATATATACATACATTTACATACACACACATCCCAGTTAGTTATTTAGATTTTGGATGTTTATCTTAGCTTCTGCAAGAGACAGAGGCAGTATAATCTACTTTTCTAATAATAGTCTGCATATTATTTAGAAATGTATTTGTGCCATACTTTGCATTAGTTACTAAGTGAGCAATTATTGAGTGCTTACTGTGCCAAATACATTAACCAGGCAGCTACATTTTTCCTTCCAAGAGAATACCAGGACTCTGTCCAACGAGGGTGAATTTAGAGAAAACTATAAATATGTCTTGCCTCCTTGAATTCGTTCAAGCTCTGTCGTTCATATGGAATGTTCTCCATTCCTTCCCCTTCTTCTCTCCACTCCCCCACCAACCTATCTCTACCTGTCCCTGTTTATCTTTTAAGTCCCAGCTCAAATGGCCCTCCCTCTATGAAGCTTCCCTGTCACACAAGGTACACACAGAAGCACTGTTGGTGAGTTGTAAATTGGATCAAACTATAACGGAAAACCTTTTGAAGCTATATCCTAAAAGTCACTAAACTTTATATAACCTTTAATCCAGTGATACAATGTACACACACACATATACATATATATGTGTATATATGTATGTATATATATGTATATATATACATATTTATTCCAAATAGATCAAAGATTGAGAGAAAGGACCCATATATAAGAGGATATTTATAGCAGCACCTTTTGAAATGGGGCTGAACAAGTTGTGGTATGTGAATATAGTGGAATATTAATGTGCCATAAGAAATGTTGAATATGATAGATTCAGAGAAACATGGAAAGGTTTGTACAAACTGATGCAGCAGAAAATGAGCAGGACTAGAAGAACAATTTAGGTAATGACAAAAACAATAATGTGACAAAAAATAACTGAAAGAAAAATGACTTTGAAAGGACTCAGCACTCTGATCAAATCAACAAAAAATAGTGACTTCAAAAAAGTGATTCTGAACCATCCTTCCAGATCTCTTGACAAAGAGGTAATAGACTAGAGATGTAGAATAAGATATTCTCAGACATGATCAACTCTTTTTTTGTTTTGTTAGATTATACATATTTCTTACAAGGGAACAAAAGGAGGAAATAGGGGTTAGAGGTTACGGGTAGTAATAGATATGCAAAGAAAAAGCATTAATAAAACATTCAAAATGTAAAAGAGGGAAAAAAAGGAACAGGAAGGGACATGGAGAGAAGAAGAGTTTTGTTATTTTCCTATTAAATTCTCTCTTCTTTCCCTTTCCCCATGTGCATGTACACTTATGGTCTACATATGAGAAAAGAAAATTGGCGGCATGTACTTCTTAAAAAGCAAACTGTATATAACAGTTCCAGTTTCAAACATGGAAACTGAAAACATGGACGGAGTTCAAATAAAGTCTCATTTTTTTTGTGAAAATAAAAATGAAATAAAATGAAATGAAAGTGAAATAAATGAAATGAAAAGGAAAATGAAAAAGTCTTCCCTGATCCTTTCAATCATTAACTTTCTGCCTTCTAAAACCTAACATTGTAATTGTATCTCTATTATGAAATTTATAGTCATTTCTTTTTTTGTTGTATACTTTTTAAAATCACTTATTCTAGTTCATAAGTTTCTTTAGGACAGGGACTGTGTGTTTTTCTTTGTCTCCTATGGAGCTTTCATTAGAATTTCTTGGACAAAATCTTCTTGGTGATGATGATGAATAATTAATTTCCATAGTGTTTTAAGATTTACAAAGTACTTTCCTAAAAACAGATCTTTGACAACCCTCTGGTATCACAATGTAAGAATAATGTACCTTTCCTATAGGTACCCCTCTTCATTTTAGCCTCTTTAGGAGCTACTTTTTTTTCTTAATGAGATCTGGCCTTGCCATAAGGAAGACCTGGGTTCAAGTCTTCCCTCTGACATAATCTGGCTATGCTACCCTAGAGAAGTAACTTGACCTTCATGTGCCTCAGGAAGTTTTCAAAGATTAGGCTATAAGAGTAGGTGCTGATCTGCATTGATGTAGAGAGTTCCTCAATAGAACCTCCCTAAACTTATAAAACCACAAATCTGGTAAAAAAAAAATATAGAGCCCATGCAACAGCTAAGCAGCCTGTTTGACCTAGCCCTTGACTGTAGTGACCCAACAAATGAGATGATGGGCTCTGGAAGAAGGCAGCTCTGCTGAGCAAGGGAGCTCCTTGACTCAAGCAAATTCATATAAATGTACATTTTCCAATTTTCTTAAATCTTATTATATACTCCTTTACTTCATATAAGCCATACATAGGGATAAACACCCTGGATGTCATCACTGCCCACATGTGTTCTACTTCCTCAGTAAAGAATGCTGACCTTCTATCTGACTTTAACCTATCATTTCTCCTCTCCCTATTTCCCCTCCTAATCTTCTTCTTGAGACCTCCAATCTCTTCACTCTTCAGTACTTTCTCAGGACATTACCCTTGCTCTGGCTTTCTTTTCTTTGCTTTCCCGTCTTGACTTGGTAGTCAGTCAACTCAACTTCATAGTCTCTGCTCTTGAATCTCTTATCTCCTTATCCTAGCACCATGAATCTCTTGCCAAACCTCAGCCCTGGACAGTCCCCTTGGACAGTACTGCATTGCTGAAGAGAGCTAGAGGAAGTCATGTTCTGTTGCAGTTTTCCCACATCATTTCCAACATTCATCATTTTTCTTTTTTTGTCAAATTAGCCAGTTGGACAGAATTGTTTTAATTTGCATTTCTTTAATCAATAATGATATAGATATCTTTAATTTCTTCCTCTGAAAACTGCCTGTTCATATCCTTTGACTGTTTATCAATTGAGGAATGACTTGTATTCTTAGAAATTTGAGCCAGTTCTCTATATATTTGAGAAATGAGGCCTTAATCAGAAACACTGGCTGTAAAAATTGTTTTCCAGCTTTTTTGCTTTCCTTCTAATATTAGTTGAGTTGGGTTTTTTTTTTTGTGGAAACCCTTTTTTAATTTGTTGTAATCAAAATTATCCATTTTGCTTTCCATAATGTTCTCTATCTCTTATTTCGTCATAAATTCTTTCCTTCTTCATAGATCTGATAGGTAAACTATTCCTTCCTCGCTTATTTTGCTTATGGTTTCACAATTTATGTCTAAATTATGTGCCCATTTTGATCTTATCTTGGTATATGGTGTAAGATGTTGGTGTATGCTCCGTTTCTGCCATATTATTTTCCTGTTCTCCTAGCAGTATTTGTCAAATAGTGAATTCTTATCCCAGAAGCTGGAGTCTTTGGGTTTATCAAACAGTAGATTACTATAATCATTGACTACTATTTCTGGTTTTTTTTTAAAAATTTGGCTTGTTTTTTAAATTCTTTAAATTTCAGGTAGATGTAGTATATATCCTACAATTTGCTAAAGTTGTTAATTATTTCAAGTAGTTTTTAGTTTATTTTCTAGGATTCTCTAAGTATACCATCATATCACCTGTAAAGAATGATAGCTTTGTTTCCTCATTGCCTATTTCAGGGGTGAGGAAACTGTGGCTGCAAGGCCACATGTGGCCTTCTAGGTCCTTGGGCATGGCCTTTTGACTGAGTCCAAGTTTTACAGAACAAGTCCTTTTATTATGAGGATTTATTCTGTGAAGTTTATATTCAGTCAAAGGGCCACACTTGAGGACCTGGAAGGCCCCATGTAGCCTCAAGCCTGCAGGCACCCCACCCCTGTCTAATTCCTTCAATTTCTTTTTCTTGTCTTATTGCTAAAGCTAACATTTCTAGTATAATATTGAATAACTGGTGATAATGGACATCCTTGTTTCACCCTTGATCTTACTGGGAAAGCTTCTAGCTTATCCCCATTATATGTAATGCTTGCTGATGGTTTTAGATAGATACAACTTATTTAAGGAAAACTTTTATTTCTATACTCTTTAGTATCCTTAATAAGAATAGGTGCTGTATTTTGTCAAAAGATTTTTCAGCATCTGCTGAAATAAATCATATGATTTCTGTTAGTTTTGTTACTCATATAGTCAATTATGCCAATAGTTTTCCTAATGTTGAACCAGGCCTGCATTCCTGGTATAAATCCCATCTGGTTATAGTGTATTATCCTCATGATACATTGCTATAATCTTTTTACTAATATCTTGGTTAAAATTTTTTGCATCAATATTCGTTAGTGAAATTTTTAGCCTATCTTTGCATGATCCTTTATTACATGTAATTTTTATTGCATCATGATCTGAAAAGGATACATTTAATATTTCTGCCTTTCTGCTTGGAGTTGTGAAGTTTTTATACCCTAATACATGGTCAATTTTTGTGCGGGTACCATGTACTGCTGAGGAAAAAAGTATATTCCTTTGTATCCCCATTCAGTTTTCCTCAGAGGTATATCATATCTAACTTTTCTAAAATTCTATTCACCTCCTTACTTTTAACTTCTTTCTTCCGTGTTTTGTAGTTAGAATCATCTTGTTCTGACAGGGAGAAGTGAGGTCCCTCGCTAGTTGTACTGGCAAGCAAAATGGGACTTTTTGCTATTTTTTCTTTTGGAGTGCTTCTCAGTACTAAGGCAATCAGATACCTTTGATTGAATCGAGTCTTTGTTGACCTGCTTAAGTTAAAAGAAAGCCTAAGTCACATGAGCTTGAGTCACATGGTTGTGATGCCCTCTGACCCTGAAGAAGTGTATATATATTCTGGGGTTAGCATTTTGCTTGGGGGCTCACTCATTGGAAGAGTGTTCATGTGATTTGGCCAGATGAGACTCTGGGTAGCAGTTAAGGAGCCGCCTGGCTTTGAAAACCCAGATGTTAGTGCTTCTCTCTCTGGTAACTATGTATGTATTGCTATGGACAGACAGAAGCCCTGTCTGCTGGTTTGTGTTATTTGCTCTGTTTATATAATTTATGCTCGTAATTTCTGTTTGTGTTTTTTCTGAAGTTCAGGGTGCTGACTTTTTCCCTTGAACTAAATGAATGATATATGTATGTTTAATTACCCCTTAAAGTTGTTTTCCTTAGAAAAGCAGATCAAAGAATCTGTGCTAGCAGCCCTGCTTTGCACCTCCACAGCAGCTGCAAGCAGCATTGTTGTTACACTTGTATAGTTTTCCTGTCTATTTCTCCCTGAAACTCACTTAACTCCTCCTCTAAGAATTTGGATACTATGCCACTTGGGATGTATATGTGGTATTGATATTGCTTCATTTTCTATGGTAGTTTTAGCAAGCAAGATGTAGTTTCCTTCTTTATCTCTTTTAATTAGATCTGGTTTTGCTTTGTCTGAGATCAGGATTGCTACTCCTGTCTTTTTTTTTTAAATTTCGGCTGAAGCACAATATATTCTGCTTTTACCTTCTACCTTTACTTTGTGTGCATCTTTCTGCTTCAAATGTGTTTCTTGTTAAAAAAAGCCATATTATAGGATAATGGTTTTTAATCCACTCTGCTATCTACTTCTGTTTTATGGGACTGTTCATCCCATTTATATTCACAGCTATGATTACTCTATCTTCCTCTCCATCCTATTTTCCACCTGTTTATACTTTTCTCTCTCCTTTCACCCTCTCCCTCTTCGCTAGTGTTTCGCTTCTGACCACTGTATCCCTCAAACTGTCCTACCTTCTATCCTCTCCATTTTCTTTCCCCTACAACTTCTGCCCTCCCTTCTACCTACCCACCTTCTTTTTCTTTCCATTTTCTCCTCCTTCTTCCCTATAGGGTAAGATAGATTTCTATATCCAACTGAATGTGTATGTTATTCCCTCTTTGAGCCAAATCCGATGAAAGTAAGGTTCAAACAATGCTCACTCATCTCCCTTCTTTTACTCTACTGTAATAGGTCTATTTTGCCCCTTATTTCCCCTATTTCATTAACCGTTTTTTCCCCTGAAGGATTATACTCAGTTTTGCTGGGTAGTTGATTCTTGGTTGTAATCCAAGCTCCTTTGTCTTTCCAGAATATCATATTCCAAGCCTTCCAAACCTTTAATGTAGAAGCTGCTAAGTCCTGTGTAATCTTAAATCTGGCTTTACAATATTTAAATCATTTCTTTATGGCTGCTTGCAGTATTTTCTCCTTGACCTGATGATTCTGGAATTTGGCTACGATATTCCTGGGAGTTTTCATTTTGGCATCTCTTTTAGGTGGTGATCAGTGGATTATTTCAATGACTATTTTATCCTCTGGGTCTAGGATAGTAGGGCAGTTTTCCTTGATAATTTTTTGAAATATGCCGTCCAGGTTCTTTTTTTTTTTTCCTCATCATTTTCAGGTAAGGTCAGTTGTTTTTCCAATGAGGCATTTTACATTTTCTTCTATTTTTTCATTATTTTGATTTTGTTTGATTCATCCACTTGCCCAATTCTAATTTTTAAGGAATTATTTTCTTCAGTTAGTTTTTGTACCTCTTTTTCCATTTGGCCAATTCTACTTTTTAAAGAGTTGTCTTCTTCAGTGGAATTTTTCCCCATTTGGCCCATTGTGTTTTTTAAGCAATTGTTTTCTACAGTCAGTTTTTGTCCTTCCTTTTCCAAGCTGCTGATTCTCTTCGAATGTGTCATTTCTTTTCCCTATTTTCTTCTACCTTTCTTATGTAACTTTTAAAGTCTTTTTTTTGGAGGGGGGAAGGCAGGGCAATTGGGGTTAAGTGACTCGCCCAAGGTCACACAGCTAGTAAGTGTGTCAATGTCTGAGTTTGGATTTGAACTCAGGTCCTCCTGACTCCAGGGCCAGTGCTCCACTCACTGCGCCACCTAGTTGCCCCTAAAGTCCTTTTTGAGCTCTTCCGAGACAGCTTTTTGGACTTCAAACCAATTCATATTCCCCTTTGAGGTTTTGGCTGTAGGTGTATTGACAATGTTGTCCTCTTCTGAGTTTGTGTTCTGATCTTCCATGTTGCCACAGTTATTTTCTGTGATCAAGGTTCTTTTTTACTTCTTGCTCATTCTTTTTTTTTTTGCCTATTTCATGACTTTTAAATTTGAGCTCTCCTCCTGAAGTACATGGGGCACTGTCTCAAGCTTCTCCTTGGGCCCAGGGGCCTGGTTACTGATTTGTGAGCAGGGGCCTCAGGTGCTGGTGGTTTGCTTATCAGGTGCTGGTGCCCTGGCCTCAGTGTGCCTGTTGTTTCCCGGTTTCTGGAGCTGGCACCTCGCTTTCTGCACTGGGGCTGGAAGCCTCACAGCTGGCCTGTAGTGACACTGACCTCTTGAGCCAGGGCCAAGGGTCCTAGGTTTCTGATCTGTGCTGTAGCTAACAGCCTCCCTCTGACTTGCCCACTCACTGTCTGCACTGGGCTGTGCTCCCCTTTTACTCAAGTGAGACAAAACTTTCCTGAAGTCTTTCGAAGTTATCTTAAGCTGGATAATTGTTTTCACTTCCTCTTTTTGTAGGTTCAGTCACTCTAAAATCCCTATAAAGGCTTGATTTAATGTTGTTTCTGAGGGAAAATGGGGAGGGCTCAGTCAGCTTCCTGACTTCACTCTACCATATTGACTCCACCCCCACTTTTTCCTTTTAATTAATCTCTTTGGGATACAAACCTAGTAGTGGTGTTGCTGGATTAAAGGGTATGCACGATTTTATAGCACTTTGGACAGAGTTCCAAATTGCTTTCCAGAATGGTTGGATCAGTTCACAACTCCATCAACAATGCATTAGTGTTCCAATTTTCCAACATCCTGTTCAACATTTATCATTTTCCTTTTTTGTCATATCAGCTAATCTGATTGGTGTGAAGTGGTAGTTCAGAGTTTTAATTTGGGTTTCTCTAATCTGTATTTTGTAATGTTCTATATATCTTGTTTGGTCATGAATTCTTCCTCTCCCCATAGATCTGACAGGTAAACTATTCCTTGGTCTTTTAATTTGATTGCTTCCTTGTCTATGGCACCTTTTAGCTAGATGTAGTTTTCTTCCTTACCTCTTTTAATTAGTTCTTTTTTGCTTTTACTCTGTCAAAGATCAGGATTGCTACCCTTGATTTTTTTTTACTTCATCTGAATCATAATAGATTCTGCTCCAGCCCTTTACCTTTACTCTGTGTGTGTCTCTCTGCTTCAAGAGTATTTCTTATAAACAACATACTGTAGGATTATGGTTTTTATTCACTCTGCTATCCAATTCTGTTTTATAGGAGAGTGGATCCCATTCACATTCACAGTTGGGATTACTACCTATTTCCCTCCATCTTATTCTTCCTCCTGTTTGTTCTTTCTCTGCTTTCACCATTTCCCTCCTCAGTGCTTTGTTTCTGTCTAGTACCTCACCTGATCAGCTCTCCCTTCTGTCAGTTTCTTCCTCTGTCATTTACTTAATCTCCTCCCCTCCTACTTCTCTGTTGCATAAGATATATTTCTACATTCAATGGACTGTGTATATTATTTCCTCTTTGAGCCAATACTGATGAGAGTAAGGTTCAAATAATGACTGTCATCCATCCTCCCTTCATGACCTCTACTGTAATAGGTCTTTCCTGCCTCTTCATATAAGATAATTTACCTCTCCCTACCTCTCCCTTCCTTCTGTACCCGTTGAATTCCTCTTTCTCATCACTCAATTTTTTTGTCATTCCCTCAAATTTACCTTATACGCATACCTTCTGTTTATGTAAATTCCTTCTATCTGTACTGTTAGTGATATAATTTTTAAGAGTAACATCTATCATCTTCCTACATTCCATAGGAATGTAAACAGTTTAGCTCTGTTGAATCCCTTATGCTTTCTTTGCCCTTTTTATCTGTTTATGTTTCTCTTGGGTCTTGATATTGCAGGTCAAATTTTTGGTTTGGTTCCGGTCTTCCCCTTATGAAAGCTTGAAAACTTTTCAATTTCGTCGAATGACTATTTTTTCCCTTGATATATTTTGCTTAATTTTGCTGGGTAAGTGATTTTTGGTTGTAGTCCTAGCTGCTTTGCCCTCTGGAATCTCATGTTCCATGATCTCTGATCCTTTAATGTTGCAGCTGCCAAGTACTGTGTGATACCGTGACTCCCAGATATATGAATTGTTTTTTTTTTTTCTGACCACTTACAGTATTTTTTCATTTACCTGGTAGTTCTGAAATTTGGCTACAATATTTTGTGGGATTTTTATTTTGAGATCTCTTTCCTGAGGTGAGTGGTAGATTCTTTCAATGCCTGTTTTGCCTTCTGGTACCAGGACATCAGGGCAGTTTTCCTTGATAATATCTTGAAAGATCCTGTCCAGATCCTCCTTTTGATTATGGCTTTTAGGTAGTCCAATGATGCTAATATTGTCTCTCCTGGATCTATTTTCCAGGTCAGTTGTTTTTCCCATGAGGTATTTTACAGTTTCTTCCATGTTTTCATTCTTTTGAATTTGTTTGATTGATTCTTAACGTCTCCCACAGTCATTAGCATCCACTTGCTGAATTCTAACTTTTTTTTAAAATTTTTTTATTTATTATTTTTTTAAATTTATTTTTCACATGTTTGGTTTTCAGCATTGATTTTCACATGCGTTTGAATTACAAATTTTCTCCCCATTTCCTCCCCCTCCCCACTCCAAGATGGCATACACTCTGGTTGCCCTGTTCCCCAGTCTGCCCTCCCCTCCGTCACCCCAGTCCCCT
>CM053626.1:149381133-149424795 GCA_028646595.1 Phalanger gymnotis | reverse complement strand
CTGATCACCTCCTGAGAAAGATCCCAAAAAGAAATCTTCTAGGAATATTGTCGCCAAATTCCAGAGCTCCCAGATCAAGGAGAAAATAGTGCAAGCAGCCAGAAAGAAACAATTTGAGTATTGTGGAAATACAATCAGGATAACACAAGATCTAGCAGCTTCTACATTAAGGGATCGAAGGACTTGGAATATGATATTCCAGAGTTCAATGGAGCTAGGATTAAAACCAAGAATCATCTACCCAGCAAAACTATCATGCTCCAAGGCAAAATGTGGATTTTCAATAAAATAGAGGACTTTTGAGCTTTCTCAGTCAGAGCTGAATAGAAAATTTGACTTTCAAACACAAGAATCAAGAGAAACATGAAAAGGTAAACAAGAAAGAAAAATCATAAGGGACTTGCTAAAGTTGAATTGTTTTGTTTACATTCCTACATGGAAAGATGGTGTGTATAATTCACGAGACTTCAGTATTAGGGTAGCTGAAGGGAACATACATATACATATATGTATACATATACATATACATATACATATGTCTATATATACATATACATATACATATACATATGTCTATATAGACATATACATATGTCTATATAGACATATACATATGTCTATATAGACATATACATATGTCTATATATATGTATACATATATATTGAGAGAGAGAGAGAGAAAGAGAGAGAGAGAGAGAGGGCATGGGGTGAGTTGAATATGAAGGGATAATATCTACAAAAATAAAATCAAATTAAGGAATGACAGAAGAATATATTGAGAGAGGGAGAAAGGGAGAGGTGGAATGGGGTAAATTATCTTGTATAAAAGTGGCAAGAAAAAGCAGTTTGTTGGAAGGGAAGAGGGGGCAGGTGAGGGGGAATGAGTGAATCTTGCTCTCATCGGATTTGACCTGAGGAAGGAATAACATACACACTCAACTGGGTATCTTACCCCACAGGAAAGAAGGAGGAAGGAGATAAAAAAGGGGGGACGATAGAAGAGAGGGCAGATGGGGGAGGAGGTAATTAAAAGCAAACACTTTTGAAAAGGGACTGGGTCAAGGGAGAAAATCGAATAAAGGGGGATAGGATAGGAAGGAGCACAATATAGTTAGTCTTTCATAACATAGTATTGTGGACAGGTTTTGCATAATGATACACATGTGGCCTTTGTTGAATTTCTTTCCTTCTTAGGGAAGGTGGGTGGGGAGGGAAGAGGGGAGAGAATTGGAACTCAAAATTTTAAAAGCAGATATTAAAAAAAAGTTTTTACATGCAACTAGCAAATAAGACATATGGGCAATGGGCAGAGAAATCCATCTTGCCTTACAAGAAAGTAAGGGAAAAGGGGATGGGGAGAGTGGGGTGACAGAAGGGAGGGCTGACTGGGGAACAAAGCAATCACAATATATGCCATCTTGGAGTGGGAGGGAGAGTAGAAATGTTGAGAAAATTTGTAATTCAAACTCTGGTGGAAATCAATGCTGAGAACTAAAAATATTAAATAAATAAATAATAATTTAAAAAAAAAGAGTTTTGCCCATTGGTGTTGACATTGTTGTCCTTTTTTGAATTTGTGTCTTGTTCCTCCCTTTCACCATGATAACTTTCTATGGTCAGATTCTTTTTTTGTTGTTTTTGCTCATCTTGGTTTTTGTACCTTTCTTTTAAATTTGAACTCTGTTCTCATGCTGGAAGGGGAATTGTCTCAGACTTTTTGTGCTAGTGGCTACATGCTCTGGCTGCTTACCTGGTACTGCACTGATGTCGCCCTGAGTTCTGTGGGGGACCCTTGTGTCTGGTGCTGTGCTGAGGGGTGGAGTCGGCTGGCACTGCTGGAGTCTATAGGGGTCTGGCAGCTTGCCTTGAATCCTAGCGATGGAGTCTGGTGTGGGCTGAAGACGAGTGGAGTATTTCTGTGTTTCCCCATGGCTTCACTGATGCACATAGTGGTGTGGCTTCTGGAGTCTGCCTGTTTGCTGGAGAATATGCTGAAGCATAGCTGACCCATGATATCTGCAGGCTGCCTGTTTGTTTAGGCACCTACCAGGTTGGCATGTACCTGTTTTCCAAGCATTGTGCTGAAGCATGTGGGAGTCTGGCCTCTGAAGAACACCTGCCTGCCCAGAACTGCACTGAAGCATGTGGAGACTTGACTGCTGGAGGATGCCTCCCCACCTGGGCCACATGCAGAGGTGCAGTCACTGGAGGATGCACATCTGCCTGGGCTGGAGGATGACTGTCTGAGCCAGTACTGCAGCACTGGAGGATGTATATCTCCCTGAACTGGAGTCTGCCTGTTCCCCTGGCTATGCTAAGGTGTGTGTGTGTGTGTGTGCATGTGTGAGTCTGTGCATGTGTGTGTGTGTGTGTGTGTGTGTGTGTGTGTATGTCCTGGTGTTGGTAGTCTCCTGTTCCACCACACTGGAGCTCAGGATATCCTGGTGGTTTGTTGAGGTGGGACTTGCTGCTGGATTGCTGGTATGCTTCCCATTCTGGACTGTGCTCCTCTTACACCTGAGTGAGACAGCCTTTATTGCTGATCTTCCGTTTCTTAGTTTGTTGGTTCTGCTGTTCTAGGATTTGTTTTGGGACTCTATTTTATGGTTGTTTGGAGGTAAGTATGGGATAGTTATAGCAATTTACTATTTACTCCACCATTTTGGCTCCTGGAAGTCAACCTTTATATTCTGACACTCTTTGGCAAAGGCCCTAGTTATCCCATCCTAGTTATAGCTCTACATAAGACCAAATTTTGCTGTCCTTTCTATCCTAATCATGATATAGTTTTCTATGGTTAATTTATAGCACACATACGCACACACACACACACACAAACCAGGATCAGGTATGATTTAATATATCATAATATACCCAGGAATCCCAGGAATGAATGGCACTTAAAATTTCTAGCCTAAGTTTGTAATATCTTTATGCTCGTTAAGTTAGAGAACCTATATCCTCTCATTGTCCCACAAGAGAATATCCACCTCAGAAAATCTCCTAAATGATTTGGGTATGTCGGACCAAGTTCATTCACCTATTCTATAATTTCTGGCTCACTCCTAGTTAATAAATTAGTCCACTGATTTAGTTTTCTGTTGTTTTTTTCTTCAGCTCATATAACTATGCTATAACTTAGCTAATTAATTTCCAAACCCTCCCTCTTTTACCCTCAAGGGACAAACAAAATAGGTGATGCAAATGAGTAAACAAGACAATGTCCTCATCACTTCAAATATCGTATTATAAACCTATATTTGGGGCAGCTTGAAGTTTACACACTCAATAAAACATCTTTTCCTTAGAGGCTAGATGGAAGTAAAACTTCTCACCAATAACTGAAACGAGTTAACAAGGTATTTTAAGGAATTTTCTTTTTTGTAAAACTCTTGTAAAATACTCTAAATTCTCATATATTGGGGAATGTTAAATGTAGGTCAACTTAAAAGCAAGGGCTTGGGCAAATGATTAAAATTTCCTTTCAATTTTATGTGCAATTCTGTTCAGTAACTTTTTAATATATGTAGAGTCACTGCAAGGCCAAAACCTAATATGAAGCTGTATTAGCTGGTGAAAAAGAATTATATAAATGAACAAATTCCATGTTGGTTCTGTAGGTGATAAACTCATGGTCGGAAATATAGGTTTCATTACCCATATCATTTTCACAGCTTGAATAACAACTGTTTTTAATGCTGGTAATTAATTCAGCCATATTTTTCAGTATGAGATTTTCTCTACGCATCTAATAGGCCCACAATTTGATCTCTCTTAAATTTGATAAAAGAGATGTAAGCAGGTTGTGTGACAATATGTCTATTGATATGAACTTAGAAAGATTTAACACTAACATAGTAATAGGACACTGCCAGAAGAGCACTAGACGTTGAAATGCACTAAGTACACAGCAACTGTGCCTACTGGCCTTATTGAATAACAATGACAATTCTTTACATCCAAAGGAATGTGTTTTATTTTTTTAGCTGTAATAAGAAAAAAATATCACTATAACTGGTAATTATGTTGTATTTAAAGCAATTTCTATTCAGTTTCATTGAATCTCAGAACCTCAGGTTTGGAAGGGTCTTTGGGGCTAGTAAAATTTATTGTTTAAATACATTTACTTTAGTAACATACTGTTACTTGCAGGACTACAAATTGGAGAAGATTATATTTAAATTAAAGGCAAAGCAACTCATCCAAGTTAAGTTATTTTTATAACTTTAGAGGTAATTTTTAATTACAGTAATTTTCTGTGACAATGAAAAGTAATAATGGCATGAATTCAAGAAGCTACTTGCCTTCTAGAAATATCTATTAAGAGGGATTGTCTACTAAAAGTTTACTCAGTGATAGAGTTTCCTCCCACCTGAGAGTTTTCTCCCTATATGAAATTGCAGGTCTATTTCTTTCTTTCTTTTTTCTTTTTGGCAGGGCAATTGGGGTTAAGTGAGTTGCCCAAGGTCACATAGCTAGTACACGTGTGAAGTATCTGAGGCTGGATTTGAACTCAGGTCCTCCTGACTTCAGGGCCGGTGCTCTACTGACTGCACCACCTAGCTGCCCCTTGCAGGTCTATTTCTAATCTTTGATCCTATCCCTATAAAATTGTTGTATTAAACATTAATAATAAACTTATCACCATAAGATTTTATTCTTGCCTTCAGGTTGTGGAATCTCCACCTACATACCCTAGTATCTTGGACAAAAATTAGGTCTCTGACCAGTTAAATTTCTGTGTATTTTCATGTAGTCACTGCTATCCCCTGTTTGTCCTCCCTGTATTTAAATTCAGACATGCAGAATGAAGAAATAGTAATCAACTATAGATATTTTTTATATGAATAGGAAGCAGAGCTTAAAGAAAGAGTGAGAAAAATAATATAGAATCACCTGTAAACACCAGACACTAGATAGAGTTGTCTGGGGAGGGGAATAGAATAATTTTTAAAAAATCTTTTCTTTGAGATTTAATGGGAGACTTAACCTTCAGCCTCAGCTTGAATTCTTTGCTCCATCGTGTGAAGTTTTGGCTTCTGAAACCAATCTACTATGTTTAGTTTCTAGTCCCAAAACTCATATTGCAAGATAACTTTAAGGGATCCAGGGGGCACTGTGGTTATCATGTTACTCCTGCTAAAAGATGTTTGTTTGCATCTCCATCTCTGTTTTTTACCACTCTTATACATTAGTAACTGCTCCACAAGCTTAAAACTTGTTATAGTGCCTCTGTTTCTCAGGTCAGAAAGAAGGCTCTTTTACTGGGTTTATTATTTCTAGTGTTTTCAGTTAGGAGTTCAGAATATTTTTTTCCTTTGCTCAGTGGGAAATCAATCTACAGCCTGGCTGCAAAATGATCCCATAGCATTAAGAATTCAGTATTTTCAATGGTTTCTTGCCTAGAAAATGATCATATTAACTTTATAGTTGTATAGCTTTATTATAAAAATGTTGAAACAACAAGAATTGCTGTGTTGTGCTGCAGTTTCATAGATACCACACGTAATGCATATGGTATATTGTGTTTGGTTTTAGGCAAACTGCTGCATATGCTGATGAAGGTGGCCTAGATAATGATGGGACCTTAAACCCTGTTATATGAGGAATGGTTGAAGGAACCAGGGATGTTTAGCCTGGACAATTCACTAAGATGGAGTCACAATATCTGTTTTCCAATAAATGAAAAGCTGTCATGCTAAAAAGAGATTAGGCTAATTTCATATATTTCCAAAAGGCAGAATTAGAATTATTTCATAAAGTTACAGGGAAACATATTTAAGCTTAATTTATGGAAGAATTTTCTAATAATTGGAGCTGCCTGAAAATGGAATGGCCTGCCTCTTAAGTTAGTGAATTTCATGTTTTTGTAGTAGTTCCAACAGAGACTGAATTGCCGTTTCTCAGAGATATAAGGTAAGGTTTGGAATGGATGACCTATAAAGTTCCCCCCTTCCAAACCTAAGTTACTCAAGTTAAAGAAAAAAGGTAAAAAAGATCAAGGACATGATTATGATATTATTAGAAGCTTATAAGGACTGGTCATCAGATTAGACAATGTGCATGGGAAGAATGTGGCATACAAGAAACAAAGGACGAATAGACAGGACTTGGTGAGTTATTGAATATTTAAAAATGAATGTGAAATAGAAGTGAAAGGTGATACCTAAGTCAAACCTCTGTGATTTAGAAAATGGTGGTGCCATTGAGGAAAATAGATAGTTTCTCAGGGGGAAGCAATTTTGTGGTGAAAGACTAGAGTTGGACATGCTTCAGTTTGGGATATATTGAATTTGAGGTGAAGGTGGAGCAACCAAGAAGAATATCCTATAGATTTTTGGAAATACAATGAAGATGGGTGACAGGTAAGCAAAAAGTACCACATGTAATCAATAAAAGTCTTGTCCACCACGAAAGCACATTTTCAATACAAAGAGATAGAACAAGAATAGCACTGACAAAGAGAATCTAGGATCATTGCCTGAGGGAAGAAAAGAGGAAGATATAGAAGACAGTAACAGAGATATAGTGAGGTTGATGATTTATTGATGTGATCACTTGTATTAGTACGAGCCAGGACAATAGTAAGTAAACTGCTGCTCAATTTGCAGACAACAGAGTTGTACAAGGCAAAAAACTTTGGGAAACTCATTCATGCTGGACTTAGATGGTCAGAATGCTTAGTTCCATAAATTTATGTGTCTCCTTGGATTTCTATTCTGTGAGATTTGGACACTTGGAGGATCATTATGTTTCAGTATTCTCAGGACAGTAGAGATTTCTAGGTAGATGTCCCATTTCCTTTCCTTTCCTTTCCTTTCCTTTCCTTTCCTTTCCTTTCCTTTCCTTTCCTTTCCTTTCCTTTCCTTTCCTTTCCTTTCCTTTCCTTTCCTTTCCTTTCCTTTCCTTTCCTTTCCTTTCCTTTTTCTTTTCTCTTTCTTTCTTTTTTGTGAGCAGAGAGAAGGAATTAAAGAAACAGTCTTACTAGTTAGGTCATTTAGGGGGTCAACCATTAATGGATCCTTTGACTGTGTATCCTAGAATGTGTCTCTGAAATTTCTCTTGACATTACTCTGAAGGAAAAAAAAACATGGAGGAGGAAACAGTACCCTTATAGGCTAACAGTAAAAATTAGATTTGTGAGTCATCAATACAGCAATACAGCAAGACAGTAATTAAAATCATGAGAGGACAATTTTGTCAAGTTTATCTAGGGCCAGTAAAGAAGGAAAATGCTTGAGCTTTGTAGTATAGCTATAAATAGATTCTAAGAAGACTAGATGACCTTTTAGGTCTCTGAATTCTCTGATTCTTTAGTTCATGATTATTTTGAATAATGTCTTGTTTAGTATTACAAATAACACCCAGAGAAGAAAAAGAAAGGCAATAGAGTAGCTTTTCATTCTATTCACAATTTCAAATAAACTTGGTATACCAGGCTTTGTTTCTCTTTGCCCTATGTGGTTCAAAATTCTTCAAAGTTGACCTGGGTTTAAATCTCAGCTTTGCTATATACTGTATGTGTGGCACCTTGTGCAACTCTCTTATTTTTTTTTAAACTAACAAACATTTTTTCCACCTTTTACCTTTCCCTCATCAGAAATAAAAGGAAAAAGAAAACAAATCCTTGTGACAAATATGTAAAGTCATTTAAAACAATTTTCTACTTTAGCAATATCCAAAAATGTATGCCTCATTTTGTATCTTGAGTCTATCATCTCTCATCAAGAGGTAGGTAGCATTCTTTATCACCATTCCTTTGGAATTGAGATGATTAGAGTTTAAAAGTCCTTCAAAGTTGTTTGTCTTTACAATGTTCCTCTTGTTCTATTAGTTATTCTCCTGGTTCTATTTATTTTGCCTTGAACAAATCTGCAAACTGCTTTGGGCCTTAGTTTCCCAATCTATGAAATTAGGAAATTGGATCAATTAACTTCTATGGTCTCATTCAAATTAGGCCTCAGACACTTACTAGCTGTGTGCCACTAAGCAAGTTGTTTGCCTCAGTTTCCTCATCTGTAAAATGAGTTGGAGAAGTAAATGGCAAGCTACTCTAGTATTTTTTTTGCCAGGAAAACTCTAAATGGAGTCATGGTTAAACACAATTAAAATATGGCTGAACAATAAATGGTCCCATACCGTTATAAAATTTGTGATCCTAAAAGGATGACTAAAAAGGAAGATAATACATTGAATAAAATAATCAGTGTATTATGTTAGTAATTAATTTAAAGAGGGAAGGAGTCATGAGTAATTTTAAATATTAACAGTAGTTTAAGGATAATGATGACTGAGTGAAGAGCATTGGATTTTCCTGGAAGGATAGCAATGGAAGGACACCAATGATTTTTACAAGCAAGACAGAATTTTTTCATATCATTTTTTTCTTTGGTAAACACCAGGTTTCTTCCCCTGGTGAAGAGTTCATTCTACTTATCAAAAAGGGCCATTAAGAAGTTCAAGAAATCCAGTGTCTCCCTGAGCAACAGACAACTTAGATTTGAGAGATTTCCCACAAATGTTAAAAACTGATTTTAACTTGAAAAAGAAGCTGTCATACAATGAAAATACTTAAAAATCCAACTACCTCCTTGTTTGTTCTTACAGGCAAAATAAATCCTCATTAAAAGGGTTCATCTTCAAATTAAGACCTTTCAAAAATTCCTAGGGACTTGTTCACAAAAGTTCAGATTCCTCAGAAATGCTCATTGCTGCCTCAGAGAAAGAGAAAAATAGCTACTGATGAGATTCAAATCATTCTCTATCTTCTCATTCATTAATTTGAAACATAATTCATCATCCATTATGCTCTGGAAATCAAAAGAATTACTTGTTATTGTAGCCCACCATTTTTCATCATTATATGCACACAATGTCCAATTTCACCCCACTCATTCAAAATGATGCTAAAGGCAGGCAAAAAAAAAATAAACTCCAATATTCACACTTGGCTTTAATTCACAGCTTTATAAAGCATTTTACTCATCTAAATATGTATTTATACAATAGAATACGATGAGTCACTTTTAAAATGTAAACATACTGGTTCAAAAAATGCTTAAGTGTGTATTTCTGCTTGAGCCATTCAGGATATTCCTAGGAGAGTCACTGAAGATTTTTTTAAAATAGTGAATAGTTCTATCGACAATTCAGTACATTACACAGAAAGAACAGAAAGAGGGGGGTCACAACTACCTTTCCCTAAACTCCAGACCTTTTATATCTACATTCTGATTTTGTATTGCTAGAGGGTACTAACCCTGGTTGCAAATGGAATCACCTTCAGACTCTTCTGACATAGATTTTAATAGTTCTAAATGAGTTGCTGTTTAAACACTCTAATAAACAAACAGAAGTCCAACTAATAGGCACCAGGACAGATGCTTCAGACAGTAATCCTGTGCTCTTTTTGTGTCTCAGAAAAGAAAAAAAATGGCTTAGCACTTTGGCATCTTTACTTGGCTAAACACTCATTGCTTTGAAATTGTTTGCTGTGCCATTAAATAAACAAACAAAAAAGTCTCCTAAATTTTACTCTTTGTTGCTATAGGATGTACCGGTGATGGTGTAGGAGATCAAATGGCAGCATCACTGCTCCTTTGTGGCTGCCAGCTCTGCTCTGACATACCCTTGCCAGAGCCTATTTCAGGCCAGGTTTTTTTTAAGCACAGGTTGAATAGCTATGCCACTTTCTCCTATAAAAGCAGGGAGCTGAGTGGAAACAGAAGGATATTGGAGTCATTTGGTATTCATCCACTATTTTTGTAATGATAATGGTTGATGCTCTCCTAAGGGATAAGATTAAACAATTAGGAATGCATTGGTTAGTTTCATTTATACTAAACCTGAGTCTCATTCTAGTACCAAAGTGGGTTCCTAGAATCCACAGTTATTCTGGATGAGAATGTTATAATTATCTATGACAAGGTTGTGAGCATTTCAGGATGTAGATTGGACAGATTATAAATCAGACAAGATCTCAAAGAATTTCCCATCTGGTCCTTTTTTGTTCATGGACAAGTGGATCAGGGCCTGGGAAATTGCCTTCAGCTACTATTGAGGAAGCTGATGATACTCTGGTACTTGAAAATATTAAAACTGCTAATGTTTCAAGGATGAAAAGTATACATTAAGTTTCCCCTGTTATTATATGGTTATTCCATATCAAGAAAACATATTATTACAGAAAAATTCTCATTACTTTTACGAAAAAGCATTCCCCCCACCTCTTCCAAGTCAATTTCATTTACTTTGAAGAAAAATGTTGAAGTTACCAAAAAGATATAGGTAGGCATACCTAAATTGATAAGAAGAAAGAGGCAGGGAAAGTCGAACTTAAATGATATGTGAGAACAGTTCTTTGAAAACAAAGCAGCTGAGGTGATTTCAATGTATCTAATATATTTATAATATCAAAACACCTTTGATGAGGTTTCATATCACCAATCAGTGGCTAAATTAGAAAGTTATGAATTAGGAAGGAAAGCAAAAGAGAAATTTTGCTCATAAATGGATGGAAAATGGGAACCCAATCTAAAGACTTTGATTTTCGAAATGAGTTATTTATGAGTCTCAGCAGCTCGGTATAGAAATGATGCAGACAAGGGAACGAGGTGAATGTAAGAGGTGGGGTGTGGGAGTGAGGGGGGAAGTAGAGTTTATAGATATGACTAAAATAGAAATAACAAATAATTTAACAAAATTCAAAGCTGTGTACTGATTAAGGATATTGAAATAACATAAGGTAGAGATTAGTGAAGAAAAATACTTTGTAAAAGAAGCATAGCAATATAGAACTGCAAAAAAAGGGTGATGGGAGTACATTTCATTATAATCATTACTTTGAACACTGATTAGGGAAAATATCTAAGGGATTTTATCTCATTATGAGGAAACTAGCTAAGACATGAAAAATACATAAGAAAAAAGGATTTAAAAAAGAAAAAATAAAAATGTGTAAGAAAACAAGGTAATAATGGTATAATAATACAGATTTTGGTTTGACTAGCATAGATATTATTAAATCCATAGAGGCTGATATGATCTCCAAGAAAGCTAGAGAGAGAGAGAGAGAGAGAGAGAGAGAGAGAGAGAGAGAGAGAGAGAGAGAGAGAGAGAGAAAAGAAGAAGAAGAAAAAGGAGGAGGAGAAAGAGGAGGAGGAGGGGCATCTGGCCCACATCCCTGAGAGCATCCATGCTAAGATGACGGGAGATTGATGATGATCCAGTAAAGGAGACAGAGAAGGAACAAGAAGAGAAGTGGCATCAATTTCAGGAGGGGAAACGTGACTCTTGTCAAGAGGCTGAATATTGGAAGAATGTCTCATAGGAAAGAAAATAAAGGGACAAGCAAAGACTTGGTCCTTAAAAAAAAATCTGAGACTCCTCTTTAAGAGGAAGAAGCTGGATGATCTTATGAAGAGATATTGTTCATTTCCCAAAGATTATCATAGTAAAATCACAGAAGATCCCACGTAGGGATTTTCTGGTGAGGGTCAGAGGAAGAGAAGTACATTTTTGGGGATTCTCTGTATTGTGCTTTGTACAGAGAACTTTTTACTGATCTGAAAACAACAGTGGAAAAGTCATGTCTTTCTGGAATCAAGAATCCAAGATGTAATAGAAAACCTCTCAAGACTTGCTGTCTCATATGGGCATGGCTCATGGTGCCCCAAAACAACTAAAACAGTAACATCGAAGACCATTGATCACAGGTCACCATAAAAGATATAATGATAGAGAAAAAGTTTGAAATATTGAGAGGATTACCAAAATGTGACACAGAGACACAATATGAACATATGCATTTGGGAAAATGGCACTGATAGATTTACTCAACACAGCGTTGCCACAGATCTTTAATTTGCAATAAAGCAAAGTGAAATAAAGGGAAGTATGCCTGTAAATCTTTACATTCTTATTAAAAAATAAACCAAACTACAAAGGAAGTTACAACAATGTGGAAAGTAGCTCATGTATTCTCTTTGGAAGGCAAATTGAGGAACTGTCAGTTAGGCTTATTATGCCTGCAAAGACTATAAGAAACATTTGCTCATCTCATATTGCAATGCTCAAGTCCTTCCACCTTGCTCCCAGAGACATATTTTCCTATCCAGAGACATGCCTTCTGACTAAACAAGATAAGTTATCTCTCAGTTCCACGTATTCTTTCTGGTTACTCTTCCTGCCTGAAATGTTCTCCCTCCTCTGTTCCAACTACTGACCTCCCTTGCTTCCTTTAAGTCTCAGCTGAAGTTCCATGTTCTACAGGAAGTCTTCTATAACTTGTCTTAATTTCAATTAATTTACCTTTGTTAGTTATTTCCCATTTATCCTGTTCATATCTTGCTTTGCATTTATTTGTTTTCATATTGTCTTCACGTTAGATTGTGTGCTCCTTGAGGGCTGGTGACTTGTTTTGTTTGGACCTTCTTTGCCTCTTTTTATATCCTCAGCACTAAGCACAGTATCTGAGCAAATACTAGGTCCCTAATACGTATTTATTTATAAACTGATGGTAAGAGTGTACATAAATATCATCAAAGAAATTATTGCAGCTTATGAACTTTTGAAACCATGTTTCAAAAGATGAAGCAGGGGCAGCTAGGTGGCACAGTGAATAGAGCACCAGCCCTGGAGCCGGGAAGACCTGAGTTCAAATCCGACCTCAGACACTTGACACGTACTAGCTGTATGACTTTGGGCAAGTCACTTAACCTCAATTGCCTTGCCTTCGCCCCTCCAAAAATGATTAAAAAAAGATGAAGCAGTCAAGAATGCATGAAGAACTTCTTAAGAGTTTCCTGTGGGGAAGAGGGGGGCAGAAAAAATATGCTAAGCCCTATCTTCATGAAATTATGCTAGTTTCTTTTTTAAAAGTTATTGAAATCATCTTCAAGGCTTGATTGACTCAGAGGTCTAAAGAGTCAGGCTCTTGACACACTTCTTGGTCACCTGAGAACAAAATAGCCATGAGAAGCTTTAGGTACACTCTGGTATTTGGTTAGTAGACCATGATGGGCAACTTGGCTGAATCAACATAGGGTGTCCTTGCTGCAAATTCTTGTTGAATATCATTCTCTAGCTATGTTTAAATAAATCTTTTTTTTATGAGTGTCTCATTTCATTCAATATTGAACATAAAACACCCTGAGACTAGCTTCAGTCAAGGCCAAACCCAAACACCACTAGATTAAATCAGCATATACTTTAATAATTTATGAGTTCATTGCAGAGTTAGGAATAGGGAAAGATGATGAAAAAATAGGGAAGCAGCAAGATACTGAAAAAAGAGCTCTGGGTTTGTAATTAAAGGACCCACATCATTTAAGCTTTCTAGGTCTTATTTTTGTCATCTATAAAGATAAAGGGGTTGAACTAAATGATGGCTATATTCTTTCCAGGTACAAGTTTATGATCTTATAATCCTGTGATCATACTGAGAAATCAAGATTTCTGATTTATATTGCTTTATATAATATACTGGATAAGGAAAAAAGAATGAGAAAGGCCAAAGTCTCGTAAACTACATAAAAGCTTCATGAATATGATGTGTTCTAGATAACACCAGACACACAAAATAAATTGATTATATTTTAACAAATCAGAAATGACTCCCTATTAGATACCAAATTAGACATTTATACTTCTTTAATGAATGATTTCCTATTTGTTAAAATATTATCAATTTCTTTTGCATATCTGATGCTACTTAGCCATATATATAATAAGCTGTTTATGTCTAGTCAGACCACAACTATTTTTTGTTTTTTTTCAGACCACAGCTTTTAAGAGCAAAAATTAAAACTAATATAAATTAGAAAAAAAGAAAAAATATGGCACGTAATTAAAACAACTCAATCCTGACCTATTCAAGCAGGCCATAAATAATTAAGAATATTTAATGGGAAAATGATTAAAGATAAAGACTATAATATGTTTATCAATTTCTATAGCAAGAACCTAAAAAGAATTATAATTAGCAAACACTTGACTTACTGGCCAGAGAACTGTGGTAACACCACAGAGTTGTAGAGTATGAACTAATTTTATCTTAGATAGATGAATGAACGAAGATTATCATCAATATATCATAAAATAGAGGCAGTGGGAGAATAAAATTACTTTAAAAAGAGCTTAGTGAGAGAACTAAGTAAGATAAAAATCATCCTGAAGGTACCTAATGATGAAAATGGAAGGATAGCCAGAAGAAAAATTATCAGAAAATCTGAAAAAAAAAATTTAACAATTTTTTTTTAACAGCTGAGGAGGTAGAAAAGGCACTAAGAGCTGAAACCACCTATAAGAGTTTGGCTTAATCATCCATCCACAAAGAAATAAAATAACTAGATAAACAATGTCTATTGCTTAGACTATTACAATTAGATGGAGAATCTTCAGATCTTGTTCACCACTATATATAGATATATGCATATCAATCTATTTCTCTACTTTTCTATCTATATCTGAGATGACACTACGAATGGACAATGAGTTCAGTCCAGAATTAAGGAAGAGGAAAAGAGTACTTTTAGGAGTCAACAAGCATTTATTAAGTGTCTGCTGTGTACCACCCAAGCATTCTGCTAAGCACTGGGATTACAAAGAAAGGGAAAGACAGCTTTTGCTTTCAAGGTATTGTAATATCAATTAAGTTAGGACCTTCTTAGTGTTTTAAAATGATTAATTAAGTGTCTTTGATTGAGTCTTACTAGGTGCTAAGCCTCAGGCCCAAACCTCTATGTACCAGGTGCTAAGCCCATGTGGGGATGAAGCCCTCAAGGTCCTAGGGGAAGCTGCTAACTCCAGAGCCAATAGTAAGAGTCTAAGTTCTTGTCACTCAGATGACATTTGATGGCAGCTAAAGAGTGCATAAAAAGGGAAGACAGAGCTATTTGCTTAAGGCTCTCACTCCTGGAGGTGTGGGACTCTGGACAACTGCTGTAAGGACCTTCTGGGCTGAACTTCATAACTATGAATTGTATTTGGTCTGTTGATGTTTGTAATTTGTTTGTACTTGCTCTGAAGTTCAGAGTGCTGGCTTTTTCCCCTGAACTAAGTGAATGATATTTGTATGCTGGATTAAATTGGGATTGTTAACCCCTTAATGTTGCTTTCCTTAGTAAAGCAGATCGAAAGAACCTGGGTTTGCAGCGTTCTGTGAGCTGGTTGTTGGTTTTACACCCCCCACAGCAGCTGCTAGCCAGATTGTTGAAATGGGTATTTGTTATCTAACAGAGAGACAACATGAAAACTACAATCAGTCCTCAACATTTGCACATTCAACTTTTGAGACTTCAAGCATTATCATAATTTTATTAGTAACCTCATCTTTACTTTTGCATTGGCAGTCAAAAACAGTCATGGCTAGAGGAAAAAAAATGAAAGTCCTGATGCACAGGTTTTTGGAGCGGCTCTTATCCTATTAGTCATTTCTCTGGTCTTGTTCACCCTGCTGTTGTAAGGCCCTCTCCCTGCATTTGATGCATACTTTCATTGTTTGCCTTTAAAACTCAAACTCTGTGTTGCAATTATGCCCCAAAGAATAATATAAGTCTTGTGGGCTCTAAAAAGTGATGCCAAGACCTTGCCACTGTCTTCAGATAGTAAGGACTAAGTCTAAAAACCTCTCCCTTAGTTTTCAGAGGGTAACAAAGGAAGAGAGATTTGAAGCATTATAGTATACACTACAATATTTTTATGACACCATCTGACACAGCAAAATGTAAGATTCAGGTTAAAAAATGTTTTATTTTTAAGAATTTTATTTGCTGTACAATATTTATGGTACGATAGATTCTATGTGTTATGAACAGTGAATATTGTCTGAAATGATTTTTTTCCTTATTGAGATGTTAGCACAAAAGGTCATAGAATTTTAGGGAATTATTAGCAAGAAAAAATGTTTTGGACGTTACCAGTTTTATTTTGTGTACTGCATTTTATCAGTTATTTCATAGTTACAGTGACAGGAAAAGTGTATATTATCAGTTAATGTTTTGTTTTAAAGAGTTGTATGCAGGAAAGTGTATTTTCATCAATATCTAATGAAAGATTACACTTTTAGGTAGTTGTGGGAACCTCACTCCCTATTTCTCAAAGGTTTGATGTATCAATGTTTGCATTTTTTACTTTTGTGCTATTTTCTAGAAACATTACTCCAGTGAAAGTTGAGGATTGACTGTAAAAACAAGATGCTTACTGGATGAATTAGAGGTAAACTCAGAAGGAAGTCAGTAGCATTAAGAGGAGTAGAGAAAGGGCTCTTGTAGAAGGCAAGATTTGAGCTGTAGAAGGTAAGATTTTAGGGGAAGTTAGGGAAGCCAGGAGGGAGGTGTAAGAGTATTCCAGGTATGAAGAACAGCTAGTGAGTTGAGCAAAAGATTGTTTTGTGAGAGGAATTGCTTACCATCTTAGGGAAGGGAGAAGGACAGGAAGGAGAGAGGGAGAAATTTTGGAACTCATAATTTTATAAAAAATGAATGTTAAAGATTATCTTTACATGTAATTAGAAAGAGCAAAATACTATTAAAAATAAAACTACATACTATTGTTATAGCTTGGCTGTGAGTACTGGAACACTATAGTTTCTGAGGAATTAAAATCGAATATCAAACAGAGGGTAATAAAGAAGAACATGAGGAGTTTTTGCAGGCTGCAATGTGTAACATGTAAAAAAGGTTGGAAAAATAAAGGGTGTCTTCAAGGAAATGAATAGTGAAAAAATGAGATGTCCTGGTCACGTGGGAGGAATGAGACATTGGTGGACAGCCATAGGTCTCCACTGACATCCATCATCCTGTTGTCAGGAGAAACTGCAATGGCTCCCATTGTGGACCCCAGTGGTGAACTTAGGAGATGACATAGACAAAAGTTGCACTGGACAGCTGCCCACTGCTCATTTGTGGCTTGCATTGTGGGAAGGAACATCCAAATTAGGGAAATCATGAATCCATTTGAGTATTTGAGTTTGGCTCTAAGTCAGGGTGCTGATTATATATACGATTATAAATATGATTACGTAGACTCCCACATCGATAGTGAGTCATTTCCTGTCAGCTAAAAATATAATAAATCTCATTTTTATGAAGCCACTAGGTGGCTGAAATGTTAAAAAATTATGATTTCATTTTTTTTTCACAGAAAGCATTCATGCTTTTTAGGTGAGGTGAGGATCTTGTGTTATCTACTTTTCTTTGACTTCCTTAATTCCTTCTTATTTCTGAACCATCTTTTCCAACATATCCTTTTATTCATATGATTTTTAAAACTTTTCAGTGCTTGGGACTATTTGGTTTGTGATAATGATAGTTAAAAATGGGTTCAAAGAATGGTAGAATGACTGGGGTGGGGGGAGGCAAGAAGAATTTAGATGAGGATAAATTTGACTGTCCCTTCTGCCTCCTTTCGCATCATTTACCAAGTTCTGATAATCAGACACTTATATCATTAAGGCAAAGTTCATGACTCCGAAGAAGATCATGAGCATGCCTGAATGGTTTGGAATTGCAAGATATAAGGAATTCTTTAAGTAGAAGGTAGAGGAATTAAAGCATTTATTCAGGCTCCAAAGTACCATACCCAAGAACCAATGCCCCCAATTGGATATTGTGGCCAAAACCTTCCAGAACCAATAAGCCCACCTCATGATAGTAACCAGGAGGTTACAGAAAAATATTATGGCAGCAAGCCAAACCATATTTGTGCTTCCCCTCAATGCTAGGGCCCTCCTGTAACATCGCTCATGTGTCCCAAGTCCTCAGTTTCTGCTCCTCTTAATCCTCAGTTTCTCCAGCCTCTGCTACTCCTCCAGCTTCTACTGCTCTGGCTTCTGCTGGTTCTCCTTCCACTGCTCCTCCTTCTCCTGCTTCCACATGTTTGCTTCTCCAAGATCTGTTCTCTCTTTTTATACAGTCCTTAGATGTCATCTGATGCACTGGAATGTCATCTGATTGACCAGAACTTAGGCACATACCATTGGCTCTGGTCTTAGCAACTTCCCTTAGGGCCCTGAGGGCCCACATTGGCTTAGCACCTAATAAGTAGGGTTTTGGGGCCTACTTAGAAATAAAGATCCATTGAGACCTGCCTTTGTAGGCCCCACCTGGAGCCCCACCTGAAGTCTATTCAATGGGTAGAAAAGACTTTTTCACTTACTGATTGGCTTTACAACACTCAGTATTTATGAAGTGCTTACTATGTGCAAGGCATGGTGTTAAGGGCTAGGGATACAAAAAGAAGCAAAAGACAGTCTTTGCTCACAACTAATGGATAAGAAAACAAGCAAACAAATATGTACAAACAAACTATGAAAGAGATAAATAGAATTAATTAGCAGAGGGTAGGAACTATTTTCAAGTGTTTTTGGGAAAAGCTTCTTATAGGAGAGAGGATTTTAATTGAATCTTGAAGAAAACCAGAGAAGTCAAGAGGTGGTGATGAGGAAGGAGAACATTCCTAGCCCTGATTATAGTTCATCTGGATTATTGCAACCAGTGAGCTTTATTTAGTTATTTAAGAGTGTACCAATAATTGTCCTTGATGTCAGGATTCAAGTTCTATCTTTGTAACATAATGGCTGAGTGACTTAACCTGTTAGTCCTCTTTTAACCTGTAAGTTGTAGAAAAAGTACTGATCTGCTCTAGTAGAGTTTCCTGACCTGGGAATTTTCCATAGCAATACAATCACAGGTCCTGTTCCTACTCCTATTTATTTATTTGTGTATTTTCTTATTTATTACAATAGCCTCCTACCAGATTCTCCCTACTTTCTCTTTTCCAATTCACCTTCTACATCTATTGGATTAAATCCTATGTTTTCACAGATCTGTTCATGTCATTTTTCTGCTAAAAACCATATTGTCTTTCTATTGCCTAACAAAGAAAATTCAATCTCTGTAGCCTGGTATTTTTGATCTCCCACCATCTGGGAATAATGATAACACCACCACATTTTCTCCAGGCGAAAGATGATGGATGTCTGTTGAGTACTGTCCACCAATGTGTCACTATTGACCTGTGACCATATGATCATACACTTCCTTGATAACATCTTTCACTTGACTTCTTTTTCAAACTTTCTTGTTTGTTATATATTGAACCTGATCTTCCAAATCCCTGTTCCATGCTTTTCCCCTTACACATATACTTCAGTCAAATTGTACTTCCTGTCCTGTTATCCAATGCAGTTTTCTGTATTCTACACTTTTGCTCATGTTGTCCTTTTTTCAGGAGTATGGGCTAGAAGACCCCTCAAGCTTCTTATTCTTTTGCTCTTTAGTAGAATCTCCCTTTCAGTACTATTCTTCTATGCTTTCTGCGGTAAAAGTTTAATTTAAAATAAGATAGTTTTCAATTTGGGAGAATATGAAGAATGACTTTTTAACCTTCAAAATGAACTTTCATACTATGACTGCCCGTATTTCCAGATGTGAAAGATTTTATGCTTTCAATTTGAAATCATAAACTTTTACTATTTTTGGCTATTGGGTGCTTTATATCTCATCCATCTGCTATATAGAAATATTCTCTTTCACATTTGAAGATCTGAGAAATTGAAAGAATGGAGATGAGTTTTGAAACATGCATGTCTCACCAAAAAAAAGGTCAGAATCAACAATTTTGGCTTTAATGAAATAATCTATAGCTGGCCATACTAAATAATAATAATATTTAATAATAATAACTAGCATTTATATAGTGCCTACTATCTCTAAGGCACTGTGTTAAGTACTTTCCAAACATTATCTTATTTGATTCTCAAAACAACCCTAGGAGGTAGGTGCACTTTAAGTCCACTTTACATTTGAAGAAACTGAGACATACTGACGTTAACTGACTTGCCCAAAGTCACATGTGTCTGAGGCTAGTTTTAACTCAGACTTTCCTGACTCTAGGCCCAGTACTCTAAGCACTATATCACCTAGCTGCCTCTAGATGAGTTACTTATGCATTTTTGATATTAAAAACAGCTTTTAATTTCTACCTATCTGCTCGTGTTTATTATATCTTTATTAGATTATATGTCTGTGGACTAACTGATTTGGTAGATTTATAATCAGTTGAATGGCCTGGTTGAATGTCACTAATGAGACCTCTAGTAGAATGCTCCAAGGGTCTCTGCTTGACCCTGTGGTGTTTAATATTTTTCATCAGTGACAAATGGCATCCTTATCAAATTTACATAAAGCTGGGTGAGATAACTAACAACGCTGGATATTAGTCATGACCCAACATGTTCCTCATTATGTCTGAACATTGAGCCCTATCTAAATAAGAGGAAATTTAATAGTAATAAATAAAAAATAGCTTTACATATACAAGAGAGACATGACTAGGTAACAACTGTCTGAAAGAGATCCAGATATTTTAATAGATTAAAAACTCAATGAGAGTCGGCAGTGTAATAAGACAACCAAAAACATAATGTAACACAAGTTGTGAATGTTTAGTCTGTGCAAGATAAGATTTTGGGATTATGTGACAGCTGACTTTAACTATCTGTAAGTTGGTCGCTTGAAAGAGGGATTGGACTTTTTCTGTTTGGACCTACAGGGCAGAAGTATGGGTGGGAATTAAAGAGAACCACATTTAGGTTTGATATTAAGAAACTTAGCAATTGTTAGAACCATCCTAAAGTGAAATGGGCTATTTCAAGTGGGGGATACTTTCTCATTGGAGGTCTTCAAACAAAGGCTGGATGACCATTCATTAGTTATATTGTAAAGAAATTAATATTTAACTTGGACTAGATGACTTCTGAGGTTCCTTCCATTTATGAGACTACACAATTCTTTGAGAAGGGCAAAGAAGATGTTACAAAATCAAACAAAAGTAAGATGTCACAACTTCAAAAAGTTTTGGAGTCACTGATTTAGAAGAGCGGTGATTCACGAAACAGAAATAGTGCACTTATTTTTTAAAACATAAGACAGTTTGTGGCTTGGCAAATACTAAGAAAAAATTCAAGTATTGGAGCTGACTTCTTGCTGTTTTGTATTTTGTATTTCCTCCATATAAACATACAAAATATTATAAAGGGGTGCCTTTTTCAGATGTAGACAGTTTGGCTGATGGAAAGGGGTAGAAACAAGGATAGCTGTCTGAAAAACAGTGAAAAACAGTAATACCACATGGAAAAGGTACTCAGGGTAAAGATGGCTAATATGGTTTGTTTCCCAGAATCTAATTCGCATATGATTGACATGAAGTCATGAGGAAACTCTGACTCCTAGATATTTTGGTGACTGTGAGGCAAATTTATATTTATGATATAGATAGGTGGCAGAAATGTGGATTTTCATTTGTTATCATGACATAGATGTGATTGGTCTTACTGAAGAAACTTTTGCTTTGGGCCAGTACAGTTTAGCTAAGTTGAATTGAGCTGAGGTTAGGTTCTTAGAAGAGCTCGGAGCTGAGAGCTGATCTCAAGAGAGACCCCTGGTTGGGTCTGGGAAGAGAGACTGCACTGCCATCTACTGCTTTGAACATTGGACTGGAGGAAGAAGAGATTTGCTTTTGTTTTTTCCAACTCTACAAAAATTTTATATGAATAATTTGCACATGGATCTGGGACATTCTTAAAGGAGAGAACAGGCAGGACTTCACAAATGATATTCTGTAGCAAATCATATCTTTAAAGTCCCACAATTGACTAAAAGATGCAGAGAATATATGATCCCACTGTGATTTGTTTGTTGACTTTAAATAATATTTGATTCAGTAGAGCAAAATGCATTTTAAAGGTTCCTAACAAGGAAACAAGGAACTTTGTTCGATGACCCTCAGACCATCAATATTGAGCTACTGAGATATACTGGCCAAAGGCATTTGCCACTGTCAGTGGGGATGTCTGAGCATGACTTAGTGGAGCCAGGCTTAGAGTTAGAGAGAGTTGGATTCAAGTCATACCCTACACATAATGATCACGTGAACCTGGGCCGATCACTTAACTTCTCAGGCCCCTAATAAGACTGTATATTAAAAAGCAACTACTAATCTGCATTAATAGAGAGGGTTTCCTCACTAGTAGTTCTCTACAACAATAAAAATCACAGAACCAGACCCTCTTTCCAAAACAAGTAAATAAATAAATGAGAGCTGTCTTATGCAGCATCACAATGGAAGAGGAAGACTTGATTAAGAAAGATATTTTGATTCCTGCTTCAGATACTACTAGTTATGTGACTGTGAGTAAGTCACTTAACCCTCTTTCCCTAAGTTCCTCATCTATAAAATGAGCTAGAGAAGGAAATGGCCAACTACTCCAGTGTCCTTACCAATAAAACCCCAAATGGGGTCATGGAGAATTGGACATGAATGAAATGACTCAACAGCAACAGCAACAGACCTCTCTCAAAGGGCAGTGGGAAGGCAGATGGCCGATTGGGAAGGAATTGCACAACAGTAGCAAAGTAGGTAGAGAGCACTTTAAGTGGTTTTCCTTAAACTAATCCTCTGAGGTGGGTGTAGGGGCAGGATAAGTACCCCAATTTACAGATAAAGAAACAGAGGTTCAAAAAAGTTATATGAACTGTCCAGAACTGTTTAGTGTCAGAGTGTCTCCTGACTTTAGGTCTTTCTACTATGGTGTATTGCCTCTGAAAAATGAGGAAGTTGGACTGTATGATTCCTAAGGTCTTTGGTGGCTTCACCTTTCAATGATTCTCTCACAAATATGACTCCTATTCCCTCTGATCTGAGGGTTTGAAGGGGTGATCACTAAATTTTTCTCAAAGCCTTCCTTCATAGAGAGAGGGCAGCATTTGAACCTTCCAACTCAGTCTGCTCTCCGTCCACAGCTCTGCTTGGTTTGAACTCCATGAAATAAGATGTTCCCTGGGGTCCCTCTACTCACCACTAGTTTTGTAGCTTCCTTTGTTGTACTGTTTCCCCTAGTTAGGTTCTAAGCTCCTTGAGGGAAGAGATTGTCTTTCTTTTTCTTATTTGTATCTTTAGCACTTGACACAGTGCCTGACACATAACAGGCATTTAATAAATGTTTATTGTGTTGTGCTGAATTCACAATATGTGCATTTTTACTCTCACCATTTGTTGATAAAGCCCTGGCTTTTGCTCATTCAACAATAACTAATGGATGATTTTTTTTTTTAGGTCAGGGAGGAGGTGAGATACTTTTGTACTGTCAAGACTTTGTATCCTTCAAATAAGGACTCCATGTAGACACTGCTGGCCTATGCTCCCTATGCACAGGTTTGGCAGCATTCTTTTGTAATCACCTTTAACAGTTATTACAGGCATTTCAATGGTGGGTGTGTTTCCTATCATTTTTTTTCTTTTTTTCATTTCTGTAGCCTACCTTTCCTTTTCAGCATTTCAACCGTTACCAACCATGATGTGGCCTTATTGATCCTACTCAATTTTGTTAACCTACTCCTTGATTGTAAACAGATAGCTTTAGTATATTCTCTGATGCCATCAATATGTCATCTGTTTGGTAATAGAAATGGTCCTTTAGTGACTTGAAACAAATCCAGATCATATTTCAAAAGAGATGAAATTTGGAAAGCTGGAAGAATCAAATTTTTTTTCTTTTACTATTTTTTGCTTTATAAATACAATGCTTAATTTTAAGTATCCTGAAGCATCCTGTCTTTATGTTGTACTTTGTTAGGCACTATTGATCAAGTTAGGGGGGCCCAGTCTTTCCCTGCAAAGAACTTAGCATCTAAGATGGGGGATTTTGCTTTCTATAGTAAATTTCCAACAAAAAAAATTAAAGGAATGTTCAAGTGCATTTTTTGCATACTTTCAGGTACTTATTAAGAAGTAATTGCCTTCAACTAACAGAATCACATTCATCATTGCCACTTAATTTCTAAAAGAGAGCATTGTAAAAGACTGAAATGGTAAATAATAAAAATGGTGAAAAGGTTTAATCTTTTTGATGAATACTCCAATAGACATAAATGGCTTAGAAAAAAATGATATAGTATAGTGACCTAAAAGTAGCAAACCTGATGCCCATCTTGAATGTTGTATTTTCTTAAGTGTAGAAAAATATACTTGAAATATGACTTGTAAAAATCCAGTAATTCTAAACTCTAGCACAATTGCACATAAACCTATTAAAATATCACAAGAAACAGAATCAGCATCTTGTAGAAACTAGTAAAGACAATTTCACTGCTGAGTAGAATATCTGTGACCTGGAAAACAATTTAAGGATTTTTTAAAATGAGTCTCATCAGTTTTTTTAATAAGCACAGGTAAATTGGAAATCAAGTATGCAATATGTTTCTTCCTTTTTCTTTTATATCCTGTCTTCACTGCATGAAAAAAATTAAAATGATATTTGCAATAACACAACATGAGCCAATCTATGAAATTTAATGTCCCAAAGCAGGTTCAGCATGCCTGAACAAGAATGCGATGAGGAAAAAGTTATTATAATTATAAAACTTATGACCATTAAGTTATTTATGTTGCATCTATTTGCTGCATCTTTTTGTAAAGCTTTAAATATGCAATCTAAGAAAATAATTTTCTGAAAAATGACTGAGATAACTAGTTGTAAGAAATTAAAATGAATTACATGGCAGCTCCTGTATGATAACGCTAGATCCAATTCTGTTATTGAAATTGCCTTTGCATTATAAGCAGTGATTTTTTTTTTGGCAAATGATTTGCATCAATTTTTCGACCTGTGGCTGTGGATAATATGTATAGTCACAAATGATCATTTATTTCCTTCCAAGAAAAAGTCTGAGAAGAGACATATAAATGAATAGATGGCTTTTAATAAGTCAAATCGCAGTTGCGAAGCTGGACATAATCACAAACAATAAAAAGTACAGTCCAGATATAAGGCAAAATGAAACTTATTGAACTAAAAATAGAAAGGGTTCTAAGGTGTTGGGAGTCAACAGGATGTGTAGAATTGCATTTAAAAGATAGTACTTCTGACAGCTAACATAAAACTGGTCTTATTATTTTTCTGTAATTTTGAATTTCCTTTCTAAAAGAATTCTAAAGAAAGGACCACTGGCACAGCTGAATTAATCTGAAATTCTTCCCCATCAAAAGTTCATTATAAGTGCCCTTGGCTCTCTGTTCTCATGTTTTCCTACATGCCTGCACATCTCTTCCGCATTACTTCAAAAGGAACTCTCTACAGGGGCGATAGGAAGGGGTGGATAAGGGATGAGAATAGGGCCAACTCTGTAAAAAGAAAGGCTTAATTAAGTACATATTTGAAAGGTGCTTTTGACAAGAAAAAGCAATATTGAAGTTCAGTACCATTAGCACATCTTTCTAAAACATGCAAAATGCTTGGTTCTAGAAGCTGTGGCTTATAGAGATTAAGGAAAGAATTCACACCGTCCCCCTCCAGGCAAACACTTTTCAGTGGGGTTGTTTAGCATTGATCTGTCATTCTAACAGACTATGAATCTAGCTTCTTAGTAGCTGATTGTGGGAATGGAGCAGAAAGGTAAAATATGTATCCTTTTCAAATCAATCAATAAGCATTTATTGTGATAATGATAGGTGCTGTGGTAGGCACTGGGGATACAAAAAGAGGCAAGACAGTCCTTGACCTCCAGGGGCTTATCATCTAATGGGGGAGACAAACATGCAAAGGAATACATACAAGAAAGTTACACACAGGAAAAACAGGAATAATTCCAGTGAAGACCCTGGAATTAGGTGGGGTTGAGGAAGGTCTCCTGTAGAAGGTGAGATTTTAACTGGGACTTAAAGGAAGGCAGAGACGTCAGCAGTAGGAGTGGTGGAGGGAGAGCATTCCATGCATCCAAGACAGAGAGAATGCCTGGAGGTGAGAGACGGAGTATTTTGTTTGTGGAACAGTCAGGAAGCCAGTGTCACTGGATTGGAGAGAATATGTCTGTCACGGAATACTAGAAAAGTGGGAAGTTATGATGGGCTTTGAATGCCAAACAGAACATCTTTTATTTGTTCCTGGAGGCAATAGGAAGCCACTGGAGTGTTTGTGTGTGTGTGTGTGTGTGTGTGTGTGTGTGTGTGTGTATGTGTGTGTGTGCATATATGTGTGTGTGTGTGTGTGTTGGGAGTGATCAGACTTGTGCTTTAAATCACTTTATTGTCTGAATGAAGGATGGACTGGAGCAGGGAGAGACTTGAGGTGGGCTGACCCACCATCAGGCTAGTACAATAATGCAAGTTGAGGTGATAAGGGCCTGCCCTAGAGTGGTGGCAGTCTCAGAGAAGAAAAGGGGACATATTTGAGAGATATTGCAAAGATGAAATCAGCCGGCCTGGGCAATAGCTTGGATATGGGGTTAATGAGGAGGCCAGGATAATTCCTAGTTTGTAAGCATGAGGGAATAGGTATATAGATGGTGTTGCCCAAATCTGAATAGTATAATCATGGATATTTCTAAGTGTGCACAGGCATTTGAATTTGGAGTAAGATTTTGCATTTTGCAGACACTTAGTATCTGTTTACTCTGTTGAGGCCTACAAATCTGCATATCTCCGCCTCACTTAAATTCAATTTATGAGCAAGTCAAGGCATCATTGGTGGTGTCATTGGTCCTCTTTAAAAACAAAGGACGAACAACAATAAGAGTTTGGTCCTGAACAAATCATTTGACTTATCCGAGCCTAAATTTCCTCCCCTGAAAAATGGGCAAATTAATCTACTTCAGAGGGTTGTTGGAAAGCTTATAGGTGTTGAAACTTCATAGCCCAGGCCCCTGGACACATGCAACCTATGAAGTACCTTGAAAATAATAAAGTTGTATATAAATGTGAGCCATTATTATTATTAATTCAGAAAAAAGATCAGAGGAAGTAATATGATAAAAAACCAAACGAATCAATGAAACAAAATTAATTAACAAACATCTTCTCTAGATCTATGATCCTATGAGCCTAAGAGAAAAGAGAAGACTTGGGCTCAAATCTTGTCTAACACTTATTAGCTATGTGATGCTGGGTAAATCACTTGATCTCTCAGACGATTAATATCCTCATCTGTAAAATGGGAATGATAATAGCTCCTACTTTGAAAAGTTGTTGGGAAGATAAAATGAAATAAACTCTACAAAGCTCAAGTTGCCATAGAATTGCTATTTTATATACTAGGGTGGCAGAAATATGAAAAGTCCAATGAAATTGTTACTAATCACCCTTTGTTGGTATGGCCAGCTATATTTAGGCATATATCAATAAATCAGAGATCTGTGATGTCATTTGCAGGGCATTACACTTCTTTAACTTAGTAGATAACATTTTAAGGAATGTTATCCTAGGTTCAATGACTAATTCATGACCACAGAGCTAGTAAATGTCAAAAGAGGAATTTGAATGCAGCTCTTCCTGTCTTGCACTGTGCCACACTGAGGGAGGGAAGAGGAAGAGAAGGGGAAAGTATTTGTTAAGAACCTACTATGTGCCAGACACTGTATTGAGCACTTTAAAAATATTATCTCATTTGATGCTTAAACAACCCTGAGAGGTAGGTATTGTTACTATGCCCATTTTGCAGTTGGGGAAACTGAGGTAAACTGAAGCTAAGCAATTTGCCTATAGTTACGTGGCTAGCAAGTGTCTGGGTCAAATTTGAACTTGGGTCTTCCAGACTCCAGGTTCACTATTCTATCCACTGAGTCACCTAGCTGCCTTTCATATTTCTACATACTAATGGAAACGTACTTTACATTTGTTTGTATTTTTGCATATGGGTATTTCTAAGCAAGATGTATAGAACTGCAAAATGATTGCTATAGATATGCTGTAGTTGCTATTATAATCATGATCCCGATATAAGGAATTATATTCCAAATACTTCCTCTTTATGAATACTTAATAAGTTAATTGTTCTGTTTGGTTTCCTTTAAAAGACACAATTGAAGTGTGTGGCTTTTTTAAAAAAACTCATTTAATTTCTGTATAAGGGTTAGTTTTTGTGGTCAGATTCTGAAGAATGATTAATATGATGATGATGACTAGTGTTTACACATTCTGCTAAAGTATGCAAGGTACTTTATATATATCATTTCATTCAAACCACGCAACATTCTGAGGTTGGTGCTATGATCATCCTCTTTTTACAGATAAGAAAACTGACGCTGAGAGAGCTTGATAACTTGTCCGAGATCATTTGTAATCATGCCTTCTCGACTCTGGGTTGAGCTCTATATCTACTTTGACATGAACTACCTGAATCTATAATTTGTTTGTAGTGGTGAACTTGGAGACCAGAAGACTTAGGTTCATAATTACCACAATAATATAAACAGCAGCAATAATAATAACCATTAACATTTCTGTAGCATTTACTATGTGCCAGGCACAGTGCTAGGGCCTTTACAATTATTATCAAATTTGACCTCAGACACTTGCTAGCTGTGTATCTCTAGGCAAGTTGCTTAGTTGCAGTTTACCTCAGTTTATTCAACTGCAAAATGGGCATAGTAACAACACTTACCTCTCAGGGTTGTTTAAGTATCAAATGAGGTAATATTTTTAAAGGGCTCAATACAGTGTCTGGCACATAGTAGGTTCTTAACAAATACTTTCCCTTTCTCTTCCTCTTCCCTCCCTCAGTGTGGCATAGTGCAAGACAAATTCAAAGAGCCACATTCAAATTCCTCTTTTGACATTTACTAGCTCTGTGGTCATGAGTTAGTCATTGAACCCAGGATAACATTCCTTAAAATGTTATCTACTAAGTTACAGAAGTGTAGTGCTCTGCAAATGACATTACAGATCTCTGATTTATTGATACATGCCTAAAGATAGCTGGCCATAGAGGAAAGGCTGCTTAGTGACCTTTTAAATGACCTTTTTGTATTTCTGCCACTCTAGTGTATAATGTAGAGGCAGTTAGATGGCTTAGTGGATAGATCACAGAGCCTAGAATCAGGAGGACCTGAGTTCAAATCCAGCCTCAGACACTGACTACTTAACTAGCTATGTGATTCTGAATAAGTCATCTAATCTCTCTTTGCCTTGACCTACTGGAGAAGGAAATGTTAAACCATTCCACTATCTTTGCCAAGAAAACTCCATAGACAGTATGGTCCTTGGGATCACAAAAAATCAGACACAATTGAACTGCTGAACAAGTGTCTGATGTAGATTTTAAGTACCCAAGTAGGGTGGGAACACTGGTAAGTATCAGTTTGATTTGATGAAAAGACTAATGGATCTAAAGTTTTGAAAGGATTGTACATCTCTGAGAAAATCATTTAAGTTTCATAGGATTGTAGATTAAGAGCTGGAAGGGACTTTAGAGATCATAATGTCTGCCCTCTTCCTTTTGAGAGTAAAGAACCTGAGGCACAGAGAGGTTGTCATTTGTCCAGGGTCACACATGTAGTAAGTGTCTGAGACAGAATTTAAATCTAGGTCTCCCTAACTCTAGTCTAGTGCTCATTCACTGTATTAGGACAATAATCTTTGTCTCCTCTGGCACTCTCCCTTTCCCCTCTTTGCCTGAAGCAGTACCCTCCAGCCACGACCTCCAGAAACTGTGACTCCATTCCCTTCCCTGAAGGAGACAATTTGTTCAACTTTTGAACTGTCTTGAGCCTGTATGGTCCTGATTTGGGAACAAATTGGTGAATTTAACCCACTCTAACTGGCCCAGACCATGCTTCACATCCTATCCAACTTGCTCTTTTCCTTGTTTGTCACCTTCGTGTTTCCTTAACCACATCTCCCCTGTCCCTTCTGTTTCCTGCTTCATGAGCAATTATCAATTCGGCATCTCTGATGCTTCTAGAAAGCATTTGACTATCAATTCTAATTGCTCTACCACCCTTCTTTTTCAGACTAAATCTGCCTTCCCTAAGCCACCGTTCTTCTATATGTGTGGTCTCCTCTTTAGAATGTAAGCTGCTTGAAAGCAAGGACTGTCTTCCTTTTGTATTTGGATCCCTAACATTCTAGCACAGTGACCGACATATAGTAGGCACCCCATCAATGCTTTTTCATTGATTCAGTTAACGTATCTCACAGGATTGTTGTGAGGAAAGTGCTTTATAAAAAAGAAAATACTCTAGAAACTTACATTTTTATTGATAATTTAAATTATTTTTTGTTGGTCTATTTTTATGGATTCCATTTTTTTAGATTTTTTTGGCTGAAATTTGTGATTTCTTTTGAGATGAAGCAAAAACAACACCAGGCTTTAGAGTCAGGAGAAATCTGGGGTCAAACACTGGCTCTGGCACTCACCTGTGTGATCATAGGCATATTGTTTAACATCTCTCAACCTAAATGTTCTCATCTCTTCATGGGAATAATGCCAGCTGTACCTACTCCACAAGGCTGTAAAGATCAAATGGGGTAAAGTACATAAAATGCTTTAAAGCCCCAAATATCAGCTTTGGGGTTTTAAAGCATTTTATGTACTTTATTATTATTTAAAAGATTTTAAAATGAGAGAGTTTCTCTATTTGCTAGTAGACTCTTAAATCACTTGGTTTGGGGAAAAACTTGGATTGTAAGCATGTTGCAGTGGAAAGAATGCTGAATTTGGTATCTGGAGGCTTTGTGTTCAAGTCCTGCCTCTGCTACTTACTCGCTGTGTGATCGCTCTTTCTAGGCCTTAATTTCTTCATCTGTAAAATTAGGGCCTTGGACTAGAAGGCTTCCAAGGTTACCTTCAGCTCTCTCTTAGATCCTGTTGTAATAATGACGCTATTAAGTTTCCACCTAGCAAACAATGAGCCCAATGGCCTCATTGCTTTTACTGTCCCAAATTTTTCAAATGAGTTTGAGAGAGAACCAAGAGCATGGTTAGAATCAGGATCAGCATGTGAAAATGACAAAAGACTTGTGCTTACCAGTTAGGCTTTTTAAGGAAATAAAGACAGAGGGAGACAAGAGTCATCAGCAAGCCTCATACCAACCCTAGTTGCTTTCTGGTGATAAAATTTTAAGAGCAAGGTTGTGCCTTCTGGACATGAGTGGGATCATGGTGAATGTTGGTGGATACGTCTTTTGATGATGTGGAACTGGATTGCCCGGAGCAGGTGTCAGTGTTCAATTCAGATGGCTAAACTCAATTCAGTGTTGACTTCAGAGCCAGGGACTTGATCTGCCTTCTAGCAGGACACAGAGATAGTTTGAGATACACTGAATTATATATTCTTTCCAACTGATTGAACAATGTCCCACTAGAGGTTTGGTCATGAGTGGACAGTCCTGGGGCAGATGACTGCTGCCCTGTGCAGCTCTGGGTTTTGACTTGCCTGCTGTCAAAGAGAAAGCTTGAGTCTAAGCATCAGAACCGTGTGCCTTTAAGTTTGCCTGCCAACAAAGGTTCTGGGCTGCTTGATCTGTAAAGGAGCTCTTGCTATCCAATCCAAATATTGGATAGATTTGGGTCCTGGTATACCTTTTATAGCTTTACAATCTTGCCTCAGTTCTCTTACCTGTAAAAGTAGGGAAAAATATCTGCACTGCCTTGCTTACAAGTCTGTTGTGAAGATCAAATAAGATTATGAATAATAATAATGTCTAGTATTTATATAATGGTTTAAGGTTTAGGAAATGCTTTATAAATATTATGGCACTTTATCCTCACTATAACCCTGGAAGGTAGGTTCTATTATTACCTCATCTTACAGATAAGGAAACTGAGTCAGAAAAGGGTTAAGCGACTTGCCTATGTTACATAGTTAGAAAGTATCCAAGGCTGGATTTAAACTCAGGTCTTCCTAACTTTGGGTCTGGTATTTTATCAATTGTACTGTCTTCCTTCTTCTATGATTGCAAAATTCTATGTAAATGTCAGCTTTTATTTTTATAGGGGCAAAGGAAAGTAAAGCTTGGGAACAAAGATAAAATATCATTATGAAGAATATGAAAAGCTTGAGTGAGTGATGACTTTATGAAACTTTAGTAACCCATAGCACAGAATCTCCCCATGGGTTCATGTGGACCAAATCTAATTCTGGAGGGCTGCTTCCAAGAGGGCCATTTTATATCTTTGGCTTATTGCCACTACTTGGAGTTACTCTACGAAAATCTCTAATTATAGCTTACATTTAGTTCATGTCTACATTTCCCTAAATGTGACTAGCAAGGTCTGGGTTCCCAAGTAGGTGCTTGAGGTAGCGATGTATACAGGCAGGACAGCATTTAGTTCAGTCCACAGAAAATGCAGAAGATGCAAAGGACCCATAGGTCTCAAAGAGATATGGAAACTCATGAAGTCCTTATGAAGTTTTTCTATGCTGGATTTCTGAAGGTTGATAAGCTTGTAGAATCTTTAAACTGCCTTTCCTCAGTTTGTCAATTTTGTCTTCAGGGTGTGTCTCAGCATCCTGTGTTACCATCCGCTGCTGATATTCAAGGGGTACTGCTACTGGCTTTGGGGGATACTGCTACTGACACTTAGGAGAACTTCAGATATTCCTACCATTCTAAGTTCATAAGGTTTAGAGAAAGTTTCCTCTCTCTCTTCCACTCCACCAAAAACACTCCACCTCAAGGCTCCCCTCTCAGGAGTCTTTTTACCACAAGAGATGTCCACCACTCTGAACTGGCTTGTTCTGTCATACAGAGTCCCAGTGGTGAGTCTGACTATTCCAGCTAATCATAAGCACTTTCCCATGGGATGTCATCTGCTTTCGTTCAGTGACCCAAAGTCCCTGCAATTCTTTCAAATTGATTATGGATTTATTCAAAATTTACATTTGATTTATTGATTCACTATCTGGATCTTCTGTGATTAGATTTATTGGCATTGGGGTGGGGATAGAAACTCTCACTCTCGTATTTTCACAGAAATTCTTTTAATAGTAGATTTATTTAGTCTTAAGGATAACTTAGGTTCCTGTGCCTTTACGAATACCTTAAGCTGCCTCTTTGGAGAAATATAAAGGTGTGCTAAGTGATGGTCTGCCTGAAAATATTTCTGTTTGCTTCAGTTTCCTCAATTGTGAAATGGAGATAACAGCACCTACCTTACAGGGTTGTTGTGAGAGTCAAATGCGATAATATTTCTAAAATGCTTAGTATACTGCCTGGCACATGGTAGGCAGTATGTAAATGCTAATTTCCTTCTCCTTTCCTGCCCCAGGTTAATTACAGCAGCATACTCATCTCTCTATTGCTAGAAGTTTTGTCTTTTTTGACTCAGGCTGCTTTAGCTTTTGTGGCTGCCATATCACAAAGTTAATTCATTATATCTTGGGTAAACCTTCTGAGAGCTTCTCTCAAAGTATTAATATATAGCTGTACATATTCAGGGTCTAACCTATGGCTTTAAGAATTAAGCTCCTCATTTCATATCACAAAATACTTTCTAATACAGTTATGTAAAACTTTAAATTTGAAATCAGATACTTGAAAAATACTCAGGTAAAACCTCACATAACTGCTTCAGTTCCATTTAGACAGCTCTTACAGTTTTAGCAATGAAAAACTTAGAAGACGGGCTGGGAAGAAGGATGACAAAACCTGAGGAGAAGCACCTACACGGTTTCTCATGCAATTGATGAAAAAGGAAAGTGAAATTCAACGACCACGTGCAGCATTTCAATGACCTTACATTCTCTTAGCCTCATGCTAGAAAAAGTGTCTTTCAGATTAGAACACGAGAAAGAGAGAAGAAAACCGCCTTTTGAATTCCAATTTTGGCTTTGAGAGCAATTCTCTATTGTAGAAATCCACCTGGAAAAATGTGGAGGGTTGTATTCAGATGAATGAAATTGTTTGGAAGACCACGAATACATTTTTTTCTTAATCACTTTAAAATTATTGTTCCCTTTGAACTTGGCAGGGGACTGTAAGGGCAAAAGGATTTAGAGGAACAAAAAGAAGCTTGAGTAAAGATTAGGGAAAGGTACTTCTTCAGCCAACTAAGTGGCTAAAGAGGGACTTTCTAGATAAGGAGGATGAAGGTCAAAGAGAGGAAAAAGGGGAACTCTATCTTTACTCATATATTATGGATTATAGTGAATGAGCATTTTTCTTTTAGGTTTGGGGAAACTTTAAGCAGTCCAACTTTTTTTAAGTTTACCACAGAACCTCTACAAATTTTATAGCAGAACCCAGCAATACCACCTCTGGATCTATATCCCAAAGAGATCATAAAATAGAAAAAGGATGTACATGTACAAAAATATTTATAGCAGCTCTTTTTATGGTGGCCAAGAATTGGAAATCGAGGGTATGCCTATCAAATTGGAGAACAGTTGAACAAGTTGTGGTATATGAATGTAATGGAATACTATTTTTCCATAGGAAATGATGAGCAGATAGACTTCAGAAAAACCTGGAAAGACTTACATGAACTGATGCTTAGTGAAGTGAGCAGAACCAGGAGAATACTGTACACAGTAACAGCCACACTGTGCAATGACCAACTTTGATAGACTTAGCTCCTCTCAGTAATACAAGGATCTAAGACAGTTCCAAAAGACTCATTATGGAAAATGCTCTCCACATTCAGAGAAAGAACTGTGGAGTCTGAATGCAGACTGAAGCATACTATTTTTTTTCCCTCTCACTTTTTGTTTCTTCTTTCTCATGGTTTTCCCTTTGGTTCTAATTCTTCTTTATAACATGATTAATGTATAAATATGTTTAATATGTATGTGTATGTAGAGCCTATATCAGATTGCACACCGTCTTCAGGAGTGTGGAGGAAAGGGAGGGAGAGAAAATTTAGAACTCAAAATCTTACAGAAGTGAATGCTGAAAACTAAAAACAAATAAATAAAATGAAAAAAAAACAAATTATGTAGCAGAGATTACTTCTGAAATGGCTCTGGGCAAGGTTTTTTCCCCCCTTTAATTTATTTCTGTTGCATTTCCATAATAGCAAACACTAATAGTAGTACAGTTATAGCATATTTCAACTATGCTATAAAACTGTCTTTAAGGTCTAGTCTGTGATACGATTTTAGAGGTGGAAAAAGTATTAGACCTGGTGCAGTGCAGAAGGGGACAGAGTGCTCTGGACGAAAAGCAGTAGTAGCAATAGCAATTAGCAAAATTTTATTGCTTCTCTCAAGGGTAGGTGGAGAACAGATGCCAATGGAAAGCAATATCAGTGTGTGGCCTCCATTGCCCTTAGTCTGTAGACAGCACATAGTAAATCACTTTTAGATTACAGTGATATTCTCATTCCGATCAAAGTCCCAAAGTCCAATAGGACTCAAACTTTAAATAAGTTTTAAAAAAAGAGCTGATGGGATACTAATGGGAGATTGCCCTATCATCTATGGGCAAAGGTAGTGGGAAACTCAGTACCACTAAATTGAGAATATTTTCTGAGTTGAGGTTGGCACTCATTCTAAATCTTCAATGCAAGTGAGCAACCGGAGGTGGATTTAATACAGGTTTCTTTAAGCCTTAGTATACATACATCCTGAGGAACTGGGACCACACAAGTTAAATCAGTTTTCACCAGCTAATATCTGGATTCTATAGAGTCCTGAGACTACCTTGGTCCATATGCAATGATAAGCATAAATCAGAGACCAGAAATTTGACAGTGGACTTTAGTCCTGGGAGGGAAGGCTTATGTGTTAGGATAGCCTCCTGGGGACCATCTACCCCCACCTCCAGTGATTGCAGGAGAGGCAGTAACCAACAAATGTTAGCACCTTGGGCTTGTGGTGGACTAGCAAGAACTCCTGAACCCTGAGCATTGGAACACAGATATGAGTAAGCAGTGGCAGAAGCGTGTTGCACTTTCATATACTCTCAATCTCATTGCCTCAAGAGAGGTTAAAAAAAAGGACAAAGAGAGATAGTTTTTGAAATTCAGCTTTCTGGTAGAATGCTGAGAGTTTCTAGATGGAGGATTAATCACGTTGCCCTGGAGCTTGTATTGTCGTTGTTGTGTTTGTCCTTCATTCTCCAAGAGTTCCATGACATCAGGGAAATGATGACATGCCTTGCAGTTGACTTTGATTTGAGTGAGGGCTATGCAAGGTCACCAGCCTCATTTTCTCCTCCAAAGCCATCAGGGTCCAGTGACATGATATTTACCAGGACGGCTAGAGATGGCCCAGGATGTATTGGGAGACCCTGGCCCTTTCAGGCTAAGGCCTTTTCAGGTTTTCACTTTGAGTGAAATTAACACCCATTCGGTGAATAAGCCTCTTTAAGAAGTTAATCAAGGGTGGCCCCTTTAATCAAAACTCAAAAAAAAAAATCAAACTGGGAGGGGAAGACCCTCAGGGATACAATTACTCCTTAGTATTTACATTCACTCTGTGTTAGGAGGTCAGGGACCTATTGTCCAGTCTATGAGCTCCAGAGCGAACTGCGTTTAAAGCTTGGTTTTTGAGATCTAGCCAGTTGACAGATGACTGAAGGCTGCCCTAGAACTCAAGGAATAGCAACAGCTTAATCTCTATAAGGTGGAACAAAAAACCTGGACTTTGCCTTTTACTACTAGTATGTATTATTGAGACTGGGGATATTTGATGGGAAAGGGGGTTGTCTTATTAGGAACCTAGAGTTAATTTTCTGTTCTATTCACTATATTAGTGAGAGAAAATGTGCCATAATTTCCTTAACAGTGACACACGTTCTACCAATACTTTCATAGATAAATGATTGTGTGCATAACGTACCATCCTTTTAAGGTTTGTTACCTAGTTGAGTATGTTCAGATCACTTCTTAGCCAATTAAAAATTAAGATCAAATGTGGTATAGCTAGAACAGTGTCTGACCCAGAGTTCTTAAACGAAGCATCTTTAAATGTGGCAAGTTGCAGAAAGCTGGGTAGATATGCACATTATATAATAGAAAAATGTAATTTATTTGATATTAGAAAGAAGATGCAAATTTGCTTACTAATCATAAAGATAGAGAGAGGTGAAAGGATACATATCAGAATTGTGCCAGTTAAATTAGAAAGTAGAAGGACAGATATTGCAGTTACTGTTAATGAGTAAGAAAAACCTAAGTAGAGCAACTGCTCAAAGCAGCGAATCAGAGAAGTCATTTAGTGGATCAGCTATTTTGGCTGAGATATCTTGCATGGCGAGAGTTAGTCAAGTACAACGTGGATTCATTCAGCTCAGCAGTGAAAGCATCACAGAGCAACATAGAAGCTGCACACATAAAGGAACTTTTATGATCAGTTCCTGAGATGGAAAGAGGACGTCAAAGTTTACAGTTCCACAGGTGTGTTACTCTGAGCACTCGAGTTTTTCTCACGCAGGTGTCCCTTGTCAGGTTTCTCTAAGTGTGTACCTACTCTGCTTCACAGGTACTGAGGACATTGTTGAGAGAGTATAATCCAGGTTTATCTGTGGATTCTGATACATTTTATTATTTATGCACTTGCTTTAATATGTGAGTACCTGTTTCCACAATCTGGCTAGCAGCTTCTGTGCGGGGGTCCAGATCCACCCACAGCCAGCACCCAGAAAGGGGCCTGACAACCAGAAAGCCCAGGTTCTTTTAATCTGCCTTAATAAGGAGAACAAGGTTAAGGGGTTGGCAACCTTTAATTCAGCACACAAATATCTTTCACTTAGTTCTGGGGAAAAAGCCAGCACCCTGAACTCCAGAACAAAAAACAAACAAATTACAAACATCAACAGACAGATCTTGTCTGATTCAAATCCCAATACATAGTTACCAGAGTTCAACAAAGTCTCAGCATCCGGGTTTACAAGCTGGAGGGCTCCTTAGCTACAGCTGCCCAGAGTTTCCTCATCAACACTATCTCAAGGGCCCTTAAACAAATTACAAACAGACAGACCCAATACAATTCATAGTTACCAAGGAACCATCAACATCTGAGTTCAGCCGGGAGCTCAACAAGGCTGGCTCAGAGTCACGCGCCACTCCTGCTGCGTCTCAGAGCTCCAAGGAAGAAGAGGCCAACTCCTGGCTTTTTATATCTTTGTCAGCGTCAGGGGTGAGTCACACATGCAACTCACTCATGTAACCTAAAATCGTCACAAAGAGGCAGACTTAAACCCACTTGGTCTAAGAGTCTCTGCTGTCCCAGACATGTCACTCAAACTCATGTCTAAACTAAGCCCTCCCCTGAGGCAAGGAGGCACCAAGGACCTCCAAATCTTGGGCCTGGGGCTTAGCACTTAACAAGATTCAATTAAATAGCTGAATCACTCAAAGCAAACAAAAGCCAAACTCTTCAAGGGCACTTGTTGAACTAAGTGCTAAGGAGCCCATTTTGCCTTACCAACACAGTACCTATCCTGTTACTATTTCTTTTCCTTATTTTAAAGAAAATGGTCATATTTAAGAACCAAAAGTGTTAATACTGTCAATGAATGGTTGAACAAGTAGAAATGCATCACTGGGGCCTCAAGAGATAGAGAAGTAAGTTGGGAAATATATTTACCTATAATAGGGTTACCCATAAGACCCCAAGAAAATTTTAGAGGCTAGTCCTCCTCTAGGAATTTTGGAACTTGTCAATGTGAAGGCAGGTAGGAGTGAACTATTCAGCTTGGAGAGTGAGTAGGAGTCCAAATATTCATGAGTCTGAGGCACTACGGTGAATGAAGAACATCTTCCCCCATACCTCACATAAATAAATCTTATGGATTATTCAGGCCTGCATCTATCTATAAACTGTATCTTAAAAAGTGAATATTCTAATTGCTTATTTATTGAAACTGTATCTTAAACAGCGAATATTCTAATCTCCTATTTATTGACATCTCTTCCCAATCTATTGATATCCATTCATGCTAATGACATATTATATAATATATGTATTACATTTCATAGGATGAAAATATTTTATGTGTATCAAAACAGAACTAATAGTAATAATATTTATGTGGTTTCTCTCACCAAAGTTCTCATAGCAATTTGCAAACTTCATTTTAATTTTATAGATTGAAGGGGTAATAGTTTGGTTATCTCTTCAGTGACAGAAAAAATAAAATTCTTAGATCGGTTGTACCATGACTAAATTCAGTAACCATTAGTAGAGACAGATAGAAAGCCCATTTTATGCTTGTAGTAGGAAGGTCGAATTTATGATCTCAAAGAGAATCATACATATATTTGAACAGTTTGGAATCGTTAGATATAAGAAATTCTCCAAGTAGAAGACATCAAAACATTTATTTAGGCCCCACAGTGACAGACCCAAGAACCAGCCTCTCCATTCCAATATTGTGATCATAAGCTTCCAGGCCCAATAAGCCTGCCTCACAAGAGTAACTAGGAGGCCACAGAAAAGCATGATGGCATTAAACCACATATTCACTGGCCTCAAGTCCTTGCTCATACTCCCGGGTCTACACACGGGTCGGCTCTGCTTCTGCAGCACCTGCTTTGGCTTTTTTTCAGCTTCAGCTGTAGTTGTCTCTTAGCTTGCCTCTCCTCACAGCCTAGCCTCTGGTATCCTCAAGCCCGAGTTGGCCCCTCTTAAGTCATCAATATACACCCACACAGGTTTCACACCTGATAGGGCTTTGGGCCTGGGGCTTAGCCCTTAGCAAGATTAAATGAAACAGCTGAATCACTCAAAGTAAACAAAAGCCAAACTCCTGAAGTGCTAAGGAGCCCATTTTGCCTTACTGACACAATGCTTTAGTCAAATGACCCTATTTCTAATGCCTCCTGATAGAGCACCAGCATGGTGAATCTCTGTATTGTAAAGGGTAAAAAGTAGTATTTCTGTTTTCAGATTTTAATGCAAAATAATTTACATGTAGCAGGTTTATTCCTCTCATGCTTCTAGCATAATTTTAAATTCATTTAAATGCAGTAAATCAATCATGCTAGATTTTTGTAAAGTATTAATATTAAAATGTTATTTAGATTAAACTTTTTTTTAGGCAATACAGTTTATAAGTTAAACATTATTATTATCTACAACCTCATTTGGATTAATGCAATTTGTCTGAGTACATGTACTAATTATTTCCCTCTAAATTTAGCCTTGGGAAGTGATATTTAAAGACAAGCCTTGGAATGACAAAACAATTCTGTGGTGGAGTTATTTAGAATGGGGGGAAGATTACCCCAAAAAATATCTTTGGAAAGGATTAGTAGAGATAAATGTATAAAATTCAATAAAGCTGAATTATGACGTAATGCATTAAATAATGATTACAATTTTCAAATTCTCTTGTTTCTTTGCACTTTTGACTTTCTTTGGGGTATGATGACTGGGTGGTATTTCTACTTTCAGTATATCAACTGATTGCATTTAATTCAGCAAATATTCACAAAAATTATTTTTTTTCAGCACAGAACACTGTATTAAGTTCTAGGATGCTTCAAATCTTCAATAATACGTATCCCTTGCCATCAGGGGGTGGATAAGGCACATACACTGATAACTATAATACTAAAAAATGCATAATAAGAGGATAAGAAAAGTACAAAACAAGACTATGAATGAGATCCTGGGGTGAGAGGTGAGGCCTTGTCAAGTAAGGAGACATGAGTCATAAGGGCAACATCTATTTAATACAAGCTCACTTGTAAAAACATTAGAAGGAAAAAATGAAAGAAGACCACGAACTATACTGCTTCACAAAAATGGCAAAAAAGTGATGAGAAAATATGCTTGCAGAGAATGTGGTAGGAGATTCGGCTAATCCATCTGCCCTAGAGAATGAAGCTGGGACAATAAATGTGAAGTAGTACAAATATCAGACTTTTTAAAGAACCCTAGTTTTATTGGTGATTAGAAAGGAACCATCACATCTGTACTCTACCACCTTAGTACTTGACATAGTATATGAAGATGAGTCAGGAAGTGTCTGGACATACCTAAACATGTTCAGAACAAATCTTTTCAAGAAGCAGCATAATTTTTAGAAAACAGAGACTTAGTTGTCAAAATAGTTTAAAAAATACAAGATAAAGAACAATAGAAAATACAGATCATGCTTCCAAGAACCAAAAACCAATTGAGAAGGCCTTGGAAACTTCTGGTCAATATGTCTAATATTTTCATTTCTAAATTCTTTTGGAAAATGGTCTGTATATATATTGAAAGTATGTTTGATGAAAATAAAGAAGGCAATAGGTAGGCCATTATCAGGGAACTTTCTATAGCAGACCACATCTTTGTAGTCACATAATCGAATAAACGATGTGGAAAATATTTGGTTTACACTTTGGTTACTGTTCATTAATTTAGAAAGCATTTAATTAGGTCAAATGAAATTCTATTTTGAAAGTTCTTCTCATGTCACTACCAGATCTATAGCAGCTTTCTTTGTGGCAGCAAAGAACTGGAAATTACAGAGACGCCCATCATTTGGGGAATCACTGAACAAGTTGTGGCATATGATTGTGATGAATACTACTGTGCTATAAGACATGATGAGCCCATTGTTTTGAAAAATATGGATAGAGTTGCATGAAATAATGAAGAACAAAATGAGCAGAACCAAGAAAATGTTGTATACAGTAACAGCAATATTGTTTTAAGAACAACTTTGAGCTACTGAGTCATTTTTATTATAAATACCCAAATTAACTGCAAAGGACATATGAAAGAAGACACAATCTGCCTCTAGAGAAAGAACTGATAAGTAAAAGTATGTATAGAATGATTTTACATATATGTACATATTTGTGTCTAGTGGTAGCCATCTCTAGGGTAGAGGAGAGGGAAGAAAAAAGGAAATAAAAGGAAGTTTACATGATTACTTTATTTTGTTTAAAAGGAATAGCAAGTTATTCATAATAGATTTTCAGTTTCATTTAAAATCATATTTTTGATTCTATTATGTTATAGAAATGCTTGTTTTATTTCATTAATTAAAAATAAAATAAGTAAAATTTTTAAAAAGTTCTCCGAAAAGTGTCTCCCAGTATACAATGAAATTATATAAGTCTTTGATAATTTCACTTATGAAGACTGATCAATAATCTGATTATTAAAATCAAGTACAGTGTAAAACAGGGAACTATACATTCATCTCAGGAATTTCTATGTGTTTAGGCAGATTTTGTTCATAAAGTCAAAACAAAAGGAAGATTTGCTATGATAGTGAGGTTCTCCACATCCTAAAGTCTCCCAAATGAAATACATAGCAATGCAAAAGAAATTGGTCTAATTGTCCACACTGGTAAAACAAAGATGATAGAAACCTATTTAATAGATTATGAAATGCAGCTGGTTTATCAGGCTGTTAATTTAGTCCGTCCACTTTGACTATCTCAGATAGGTACTGCAAGTCGACAATAAAATGGTTATAGGATTGACTAGGAGACTGAGGATAATCACATTTGGAAACTTGTACGATGGTTTCAACGATCACAAACCATTTGCTGCCACAAAAGGCCATCATTAACAATAATATTTCCCCTAATGATGCCATATAGCTATGAATCATAGAGTAACATAGAAGTACAGTAAGAATATATAGTAAGAGTAATCATAGTATAACATAAAAGCAAAATGATAAACAACTCCCAAAGTGCCTGACACACAATAAACGCTTTGCTTGTTGATTTACAAAGTGATGAAAAAAAATGCACAGTAAGCATTACGAAGTAAGTTACACCACATTTAGTAGCTACAACTTACAGAGAAAGGAGGCTTAAAAGACATCACAGAGGCTACTCTGAAAAAGGAAGTGGGATAGTCATGAAGTAGGAATAAAAGAAAACATGTTTAGGATGAGTTGTATATTAGGACTTTTTGAGCTATTAAATACAGCAAACAACAACAACGTATAATAACAATACCAGAGGAATACCTCTTGTGCACTGGATTATTTATGGAGGATTTCTGAAAGGGAGTGGACAAGAATTACATAGAATGAAGCATGAGGGGGTTGTGAACTGCCTGCATGCTAGGATTGCCCATGAGAATATTCACATTGATAAAATCCCGATTGTCCCAGAAAAGAGAAACATATAGGTCTGACTGGCTTGACTTAAAAAACACACGTGCACATACACACACACACACACACACACACACACACACACACACACACACAGAGTCAGGTTTTAGATAGAAAAAGCTAAGACCATATCTATTTGCATAATATTAAATATTATTAGTTGATTTACTTTTGTAAAAATGTTAATGGACCTAGCTTATCAATAAGTTGTCCCAGCTCTAGGTGTCACTTAAAAGAAATTACTAAAATTTATATTTAAATAATCATTCAACAAGCAATTGTAAAGTATCTCCTATTTACCAGAAACTGTGCTAATTGCTGGATATACTTTTAAATGGATATGTGATATTTGAATGTTCCCTCCAAAGATGCAGATTACAGCCCATCCCTACCTGCTCATCTTGCGTGACTCTTGTGCATGTCTTCCCCTAAGCTCACCACAAGAGGTCCACTCAATATTCTGGGAGCATTCCTCACTTCTTTTTGACTTTAGGAGGATACTAGTACCTTGCTTTGCTGTACTGCCAATTCACTTCTCATCTTACATTTCCTGGAGTTCATTTTTCACTCCAGTTTTCTAAAGCTCTTCAATGACCTTGTGATTTATCTTGCACCAGCCTAGCCTACCATGGACTTCTTTATTGCCTTCTGCATGATGCTTATTTTCAATTCTTCAGAAAACATAGTATTCCATTTCTCATAACCACACAACATTGGTGGAATATTGGTATTAAAAAGATGGCGACTGGAAAGCAGTAACTGGCATGAGCTCCCCACCAAGTCCCTCCAAAAACCTATAAAAAAATGGCTCTGAACCAATTCTAGAACTGCAGAACCCACAAAGTGGCAGAGGGAAGCAGGGCTCCAGCC
>CM053626.1:149357087-149380633 GCA_028646595.1 Phalanger gymnotis | reverse complement strand
TGGTCTCTGGTCATTCAGGGGGGACTTGAGAATGCCAGAGGCTCAGCTGCGAGGAAAGGCGAGCCAAGAGGCAGCTACAGCTGAAGCTGAAAAAAACTGAAGCTGAAGCAGGAGCTGCAGAAGCAGAGCCGACCGTGTGTAGACCCAGGAGTGCGAGCAAGGACTTGAGGCCAGTAAATATGATTTGGTTAAACACTATCTTGTTTTTTCTGTGGCCTCCTGGTTACTCTTGTGAGGCAGACCTACTGGGCCTGGAGTCTTTTTGTCAAGATGTCGGAATGGGGAGGCTGGTTCACGGATCTGCTGCTGTGGGGCCTAAATAAATGTTTTGTTGCTTTCTACTTAGAGAATCCCTCATACCTTGCGGTTTTGAACCATTCAAATATATATATGATTATATCTGAGATCATAAATTCGGCCTTCCTATTACAACCTGAAACCTGAGTTCCTTACCTTTCTGTCAAAAGTTAGGTAGCACTTTTTATCACAAGTCCTCCCGAATTATGGTTGTCACTCTATTGATCGGAGTTCTTAAGTCTTTCACAGTTTTTGTTTTTATAATGTTATTATGCAAATTTTTCTGCTGTTTCTACTCACTGTCCTTTTCTTCAGTTCATACAAGTCTTCCAAGATTTCTCTGAAACTGCTGCAGCTGTAAATTCTTATAGCATAATAGTATTCCATCATATTCATATAAAATATTTTGTTTAGCCATTCCCCAAGTGATGGACAAATTTTTTATTTTCATCTGCTATAAATACATTTGTATATATGGGTCATTTTCCTCTTTCATTTATCCCTTTGGAAAATAGGCCCAGTGGGGGCATCATTGGGTCAAAGAGTATGCCCAACTTAGTAACTTTCAAGGTATTACTTCTAGAATGCTTGGAACAGTTATTAGCACCATCAATGTTTTCCCAAAGACCCTTCAATATTTGGAAATTTTGGGGGGTTAATTTTGACAATCCGAAGGGAATGAGATAAAATCTTAGAGTTGCTTGAAATTTGAATTTATTTAATTATTAGTGTTTTGGAATTTTTTTTCTATAGGTGGCACAATGAGCTGGGCCTAAAATTAGAAAGACTTGAGATCAAATCTGGCCTCCAACACTTACTAGTTGTGTGACCCGGGGTAAGTCAGTTAACTAATCTCTGTTTGCCTCAGTTTCCTCATCTGATGCCGGAAAATGGAACAATTTCCATTTGAATTGTTTTAGGATGATTCTGAAGATTACCTAGCAAGATAAGGTACGAGATACTGAGGTCCTCTCTGGAGCTGAACTGCCAACCACTCAAACTGTACTACAGAGAGCCCAACTCCAGTGGGTTGGCCACATAAACCAGAGGCACATTTACCTAAAAGACTGTTTTACAGAGAACTTGCACAAGGCGAGTGCTCACATGGAACTCAGAAGAAGTGGAACAAAGACACTCTCAAGGTCTCTCTGAAGAACTTTGATATCAGTTGTGAGATATAGGAGATGTTGGCAAAGGACTGCCCAAAATGATGTGCCTGCACCAAAGAAGGTATTGTGCTCCATGTGCAAAGCAGAATCACAGTAGCACAAAGGAGACATGGATATGCAAATCTAGAGACATTTCCATCCCAAATGTTCAAACAGACTATTTTTACTGAACCCCTGGTAGAGCCTTCCAAGCTCATATTAGACTGATCCGCCACAGATTAATACACTATACCTTGACTCCGACATCATGATGTCATCAGTCATCTTCAAGGATTAAGGATGAACAGCAAAAACAGAATGATGATATTAATAGCACTTCCCTCCCAGGGTTGTGCAGATCAAATGAGAAAATAATTGTAAAAAGCTTAGCGCAGCTTTTGTTGTTATATTGTTGTTTTATATATATGTATATATATGTGTGTGTGTGTGTGTGTGTGTGTGTATGTATATGTATGCATATATATATATGTATGTATATATAAATTGTTGTTGTTCCTACCAAATGTGACTATTTTCCTTAGAAACCTGTCAAAAGGAGACATGTAGGTTAACGCTAACCATAGGGGGAAATGAAGCAGTCCAAATCACTAACAATAGTTAAGAACAACTTTGAGGTTCTACCTAACATCCATCAGATTATCAACACAACAAAAAGCAATTGTAGGAGGGGCTATGAAAGGTAAATACAGCATTCCATTGCTGGCAGAGTTATGATTTCCTCTCATCATTTTGCCAGGCAACTTTGAACAATCTAAAACCAAAAATCACTAAACTATGCGTGCCCCTCGATAGCGATCCTGTGATCAAGCGTATAACCTAAACAGATCAAAACGGAGGGAAAAGACCTATTTGTGTATAAATATTTATGAGATAGAACTTTTTGTTGAAGAAAAGCATTGGCAAGTGAGTGACCATCAACTGGAGGATAGCTGAAATTATGGTATAGGAATGTAATGGAATATTTACATTTTTAAAATGCCATTAAAATGATGACAGAAACAGTATCATAGAAACTTAGGGAGACTTCAGTGAAATTTTATAGTGATGAGAGCTGATGCCGGGGAACAATTTATACAACAACTGTAGCATTGTAAAAGAACATTATTTTGGAAGATTTAATAAAACTGATCAATGTAATTTATAATTAAGACTTCAGAAGACTAGTGATAGGTGATGGTTCCCCCATCTTCTTAGTGGAGAAGTAATGGATAATAGGTACAGAATGAGATATATGTTTTCCAAAATGACCAATAAAACATACTTTTTTTTGCTTAATCATACATATATGTTACAAGGGAGGACTTTTTTGGAGGAGAGAAGGAAAATGTTTTTGGATAAGAGTAGATGAGGTAGAGATATGAATGCAAAAAAAAAGGAAGAAAAGAAATAAAATAGAACCAATGAGACATATACAAATATACAGAAAAAACCCAAACATGAGCAGTCCAGAAGAGGACACTGACAAGCTGCATAACGTTGCTACTACTAAGTTGAATTGAATAGCTATATGAAACATCTGTATGTAATGCATTTGTAATTTCATATACAATACCATGTTTCTGCCCCTGGTATCATAAAATGTTCATGTTTGTTGATGATTGTCAAGTTCATAATTTTTAAAATGCTAAAAAAGAGTAAAAGGTGTTTATACAGACAACTTTTATAGGAAAACATTTAATTTGATGTATGACAAATTTAACTCTAAAATGCATAGAAAACCCTTCCTTATTTCAATGGGCATGTTTTTTTCTGGGTTTGCTTGTTAGCACTTACCATTAGTAGTTTGTTTTTTCCTTAAAAAAGAGTAAATAAAAGCTCTTTGGCAGATAGATGCATAGTTTAAAATGAATATGGCAATTTGATAGAAAAAATTGCCATCTCCTATTAGTTTTCCACTTCATTACGGTTTGTTTGCTTTGGCTAGGCTTGCCTCAATTTTTTTTTGTCTATTTTTCCTCCTCTTCAGCAGATACTTTACCTGGGAATATTTTCAAATGACATTCTTTTTCTACTCTAGTGAGGTCATTGAGGTAAGTATATTTTACATACTTGCTCCAGGCATCCGGAAGAGTTGACATATGTAGGTGTGATGAGAAGGAAAATGAAGAGTGAAAGGAAGGGAAAGGAAGAATAACTCTTTCTTGAAGCAAAGTTTCATTAAAGTAAGTAGAAGCTGTTGTTTTGTCTGCAGAGTATTCCTGAGATGTCTGGAACTCATAAAAAAATTTCTAGGAGGTCGTTGGTTTCTTAGCAGCATATGAAATTATGGAAATAGAAACTTCTTCTGAAATCTCTTCTAATAATTATTCACATTTATGTAAGTTTTTTTGAGGACAACATTGTTTGGACTTGTGATTTCAGGTAATTACCCTCCTCCAACACAGGTTCACAACTACTCTCTAACTTACAGCCTTAGACCTGGTCCACTGAAAGTTTACATGACTTGTCTAAGGTCACACAGACAGTATGTGTAAGAGGTGAGACTTGAATCCAATTCTTACTGACTCCTAGTCTGCTTCTTTATCAACTGTGCCAAAGATGGTAACACTTTCTTCTTGTATCAGCTCTGTGAGGTATGTAGTATAAGCACCCCCATTTTGTGGATGAGGAAATTGAGGCTCTGAGGGATAAAGTCCATGAGCATAAAGTTAGTAAGTGCTATGAGAAATAGCTCCCTTAGATGCCAACAGGGTTGAACAGAATGCTACTCACATTTTACATCTCTAGCCAGATTTTTTTTTTACCTAGACACTTTCCTTCTCTGATCCTCAGTTTTATGATCTATTAAAACGATAGGGTTGAAATAGATGTTCCTCGGGGAACACTTGAGTTTTAAATCCTTTTGAATATTTATTTTTCTTGAAAGTGAGAACAGATAGGGTAAAGAAGAAACCTATCCTTGAAAGAATCTGGAGCACTGGGTCTTGCATACACACACACACACACGCACACACATGCACATGGATGCACACACACACACACGGATGCACACCGATGCGCACACACACACACACACACACACACACCCACACACCCAATAAGTAAAAAAAAACAAACTTTTAATTCACAGATGGAATTCATTCCATTTTCTAAATAAGAGGTTAGTAGTCAGGGGTCTGTACATTTGTTTTTGTTTTCATTTTTAAAATTTTGGTGACTTACAATGGGCCTTTGCTTTGTGCATACCCAGATCAACTAACATGGAGACACCCACATGAGAGAGGCCAGGGGCCAGCTTCTAGAAGGAGACATTCTGTGTTCCCCCGTCACATGTGTAGGAATAACTATTTTTGCTTGGCTGTATAGCTAGAACAGACTAGGTCTTTAGAAACTACCAGATTAGGACAGTCATTTTTTTTCCAGAAAGAGTGAAGTTCCTGTTGGCTCAGAGCATGGGCACTATGAACTGAACTAGATAAGCAGTAGAACCCCCACTGCCTTCCCTCCCCCTCCAGCCCCTCTCTTTAGTCCCTGTGGCCCCAGAAATCAGCTTGGGGTTTAGTTTTGCTCTGTTTCATTTGTCCTTTTTAGTTATAGGTTCAGGAAATGGACCCCACTGACCTTGACTCAAACAATGGTGACCTTGGAGGCAGGATTCCAGGCCAGATTTGACTGCTAGCCCAGCAGGGAACTCAGAGAAGCTAGGATGCCTGAGATTTGACTTCAAGGGGGGTTTGTACTTAGAATTTGTTGGAACTGTGATATATAGAAACTGAGTTAAACTGTGAAGCCTTCTGAGAGATTGAGGTGGTGGTAGTGGTGGTGGTGCAATTAAGCCACATTGGTGTTGGTTGGGTGGAGGTTTGCATGTTTGTTCTTGCTACAGCTTTGAAGAAAATATTCCTTTGTAAAAGCTAATCTTACTGTTAAGTTTTAAAATAGAATTGGGGTACAGAGGAGATCTATATTTAGAGGAATATTACTGATGGAGGCTTGAGTCAATGAGCTTAGACCTCCTAAGACAGACAAACTACCTAAAAGGTAATGGAGGACCCTGAGGGAAACCTGAAATGTAACATACCTGACCTTCAGTCAGTTGGGGCAAGTAGTAGTCACTCACTCTTACAATAGAACTTTCAAAGTTTGTAATCTTATCCATTTTAATTTATGCATTTGAAAAGGCTGTTATGAAAATGGGCATATTAGACTTTGCCAGACTGACGAAGGGGTTCGTGCCTCAAAAATAGTTAAGAAAATTCTGCCCTAAATTATCTACTCTCCTAAATCTTATTAAAAACTGGAAAGCTATATTCCTTCTATTTGGGCAACATTAATACCAGGTTATGGTTGACTGCAAGTCAGTCCAGTTAGGAGTAAGAAGTGAATTGGTGGCAGAGTTGTTAGAGCATCAGGCAGATAGAGTAGGGGAGTCAGTGAGGATTGAGGGACTTTTCCAGATGGATGTGGAAATGCTTACTATTGAAATAAAATATCAGTTTTTAAAATTTTCAAATATTTCTGCATGGAAATAATATTAACTAAAGGAGAGAGCTATATAGGTTTTGTAGTTGTGTGTATGTGTTTATATTTTAACACACAACTAATTTTTATTATCTGAAAAAAATCAAATATGAAGCAGAATAGAAAGATCACTGATTCTGGAGTCAGGGGATCTGAGATCAAATTATACTTCTAATGTTTACAAAGTGTATGATCTTGGGTAAATCACTTAGCCATCCTGCATCTCAGTTTCCTCATCTGTCAAATAAGGCTATAGGACTTCTTGGCATCCAGTTGTAGATTTACGATCCTATGAAGGGAGCAGGCAGTTTGAACAGAGTGAAGTCTTTACTTTCACTTTGCCAAAAGCAAAGATCAAGGTGTCAGGCCAAACTGGGTAACATTGGGGAAGTTTTTGGAGTCCAGATAAAGAGTTTAGTCCAAGAGTTCAGAGGTGCCAGTGAGGGAAAAGAAACAGAGACGGGAACGATAGGGTATATAGATTGGAGGCAAATGGGTGAAAGAGGCAGGAGACGTTATAGTGAAGGTGTAGATCAAGACTCAGAGTTCAAGTCAGACATAAGGAAATTGTCAGAGAAAGAAATTTAGATTGGGAAACTGGAGCCGGCATGTTCATGTCTAGAACAGATTGGTGGTAGGGCTTTTGATCCCAGGACACAGCTGTCTTTGCCTCATTATGAGTTGAAGCAGGCTTCCTCGTGTGAGTGTTGCTTGCAGAGTAAAAGATGGCTACTGAAGGTGCTGTGTGGAAGCCTTACAAGTTCTAACAGGGTTATCTTGCTCTGTTAACTCCGGTCTGGGTATACTCCAGGGTCTTTAGACTTTCAATTCCACATCCCAACCCATAGTTCTCAGCCTCAGGTGACCCCACATAAAATTTCTAATAGGACTTCTTTTCATTCTGTAAATGAGATTCTAATTACTGCATCAATATAACTGTGGCCATTTGCTTATCACATCACTTTGAATCAAATGAGACATTTCTCACTTGTTTCTTTGTTTTAAAATGCACCTGAAAGTAAATGGAGGGAAAAAGTGGCTTTTCTCAAATAATATTGTCTAACTTGACCTTCTAAAATCAAAGTTAAAGGCAACTAATTGGTCAAATATGCTTCAAATGCAAAGAGAAATTGCCACTTAACCTTCTATTAGCTTTCTATTGGAGGAAAATAGCTAGAGATGAGGAATTAGTAGTCCTTTCTAAACAGTACTTGTTGGAAAGCATATTCGAAAGGAAGGAAGGAAGGAAGAAAGGAAAGAAAGAAGGAAGGAAGGAAAGAAGTAAGGCAGAAAAAAGGGGAGGGAAGAAGGAAGAGTGATTACATTTGAGATTAGATAACTGAGGGACTAGAAGCTTTCTGTTCGCAGAACTAGAGGTGGGATGGGGGAGGAGATACTCACCCAGACTAGACATAGCCAAGTCTTGACGTACAGGGTGAATAAATAGAGGAATGTAATTTATTTTGTGATGAGGGAATGACTGTCTTGGAGTGGACTGCTTAATAAAACTCCAGCCAAGCTGGTGTGCTGTCTACTCTCCCCAACCTCATCTTGCCTTCCTGTTTCCATAATGGGATGAACTGGGTAGTATCTCTGCCAGTTGAAATACTACGTATCTTTAAAGGACCAATGCAAATGACATCTCTTACATGAATGAATGAATGAAAATTTACGAAGTGCTCAATGCTGTGCTAAGGGCCTAGGGCCACAAATAGAAAAAATGAGACAATCTCTGCTCTCAAAGAGTTCACAGTTTAATTTCCAGGACATTACCAATTTGAAATAATTTCTTCCTTTGAATTCTCATAACAGTTGTAACCATTTTTTTGTACTTAGTAAATTCTGTTTTGCGTAATACTTATTTGTACACAGTGTGTCTTACTTCCCCTAAGAGATCTCAGGATTAAGGATGAAGTCCTAGTTAATATGTCCCATACTGTGTCTAGCACACAGTATGAGTTCAATACATTTTCTGGAATGATCGACTGTTCTTAACTTGTTTATAAGAATAGCATATAAGAGGCAATTTAGAATATAAATCCTTATTAGAGTCTATTTGTAGTAGGTCTACTGCTTTGTCTTAATTTATTTTTATACTTATTTATGCCTTTTACAAAGGAAAAGGTATAGCAAGAACAAACATCAAATATTACCTCCCACCCTCTAACCCCCATAACCTAAGGGGGCAAAACCTCCCAATACCACCTCAATCTCTTCAGAGGGCAGGGGAATCCTGTTTTTAGTTTATCTCAGTTTCTATGTAGGGTAGTCTCAGCAAATTCTAGGTCCAAAGCCACCCTGGGCTTGCTTCTCAGCACCCAGGTTTCCCAGGGCTTCCTTGCTAGGCTGGCAGTAACATCTAACCTGGATTCTGACTCCAAGGTCACCAGACTTTGTCTTTATTCTTTATTTAGCAGGCCTGTTGAACTGCCATTGGTGATCTATTTTAAGAAGTCTCAGTGTATGAAAACTCTACATTGCAAAAGAGATTCATTATGGAATCCAACCATGACATAAAAGATGCATCCAAATTTTCTGTGTGTGTGTGTGTGTGTGTGTGTGTGTGTGTGTGTGTGTGTGTATGTGTGTGTGTGTGTGAGAGAGAGAGAGAGACAGAGAGACAGAGAGGTTGCTATATGTATGGACTATCAAATAGCATATTATTCAAAAACAGAACAGGTTTATAGGTGTTTTCATGGTGATGTTCACTTTTCAGAGGTGATAAAGTAATGCAGGTGTGTTGGTAAGCGAAATGGGCTCCTTAGCACTTAGTGCCCTTGAAGAGTTTGGTTTTTGTTTGCTTTGAGTAATTCGGTGTATTTCATTGAGCCTTACTAGGTGCTAAGCCCCAGGCCCAAACCCCTATTAGGTGTGGAACCTATATGAGTATGGATTGGTGACTGGGGTGGGGCCCAAGGTGGGGCTGGCTAAGGGGAGATGCTAACTCCAGAGCCATGCCCTATTAGGTGTTAACCTAACCTACGTGGATGTGAACCTCCCAGGGTCCTAAGGGGAGGGGCTAACTCAAGAACCAATCATAGCAGCCTAAGTTGTGGTCATTCAGATGACGTTTGATGACATCTGAAGCCCTATAAGAAGGGAAGACAGAGCCATTTGTGCAGGGCTCTCTCTCTCTCTCTCTCTCTCTCTCTCTCATTGATGTTAGTGACCTCAAGCCTACTTTACTCTAAATTTGTCCTGTAGTTTTTGTGTAAAATGGTTAAACATTCTATGTGATTTAATTTCCTACTAATAAACTGGATATCATAAGAACCCTTTTCCCACAATTATTAAAAGATGGATAATTATGCTCATAAACTACTCTGTCATTGAATATTGCTCCATTAGAACAAGGTAGAGCAGTTAATTTAGATGTGAGTGTGTGTGATTTTAAAGCTATCTTGGAAAAATATGTAACTTTTATGTACAGATTCTAGAACATAAATAGAAAATTCACCTGGCCAAAAATGGTAGAGCTAATTTGGATTCAATATTTTTGCTTCTAAGATCAACCCCATTAAGATTCCTTTTACAACAAAAAACAAATGGATGGTTGTATATTTAGATCATCAGAAAAGGAGGGGACTTAGATTCATACATTCAGATGGTATTTCACTCGTATTACTGTGAAATTCATAGCATGAATTTTAAATCAAAACACCAAATGATGTACTTGAGGCAATTAGATCAATATGTAAATGCATCTACTATCTTTCTGTCCCCGTTCTCTCCATACCCCCAGGAGGGCTCACTAATATTGTTTATATATGTGTATATATATGTATATATATATGTATTCATACACACACATATATAGATTTTTTTTCAAAAAAAAGAAGAGAGATTTTCAGCTTAACGCTGTTCTGGCCAGCCTTAACATGTCAACAAATTATGCAAGATTTGCAAGACTATTTACTCTACTAATCAATAAAAAATGAGGTTACCATAGTAACTAGCACTTCTCAAACACTACTCTTATATAACCTTTGAGATTCACAATTTTTTTGTTTAGACTATTGTGCCAGCTACACTGATTTCAGATACTCTTGAATACTTTGGGCTGCAAAGGAAAGAAAAAGTTTTCATATTAATAACAATGCAGTTTGATTTTATTGGTTTATAATATATAGATGGATGCTTTTTATATTTAGAAGAAATTTTAAAGATTGAAAGAACTTAAGAAAAAGAAACTAGAAACCAGGAGTTGGGGAAAATACTATTTAAGTAACTATGGACTTTGATTCTGCTCAGAATGCTTTGAACTCAAAGGAACTAGGCAGTATATTGGAAATTTGCCCTAGAAGTTACTGTGGGAAGCTATTTTATATGAGAGACATCATTTTGACATTAGGGACATGTTTATTGAAAAGAATTTTTTTTTTTATAAAGGGAAAAAAGACTTTTAAAGTCCCAACCATTTCTACTATAAATAATGACCAACATTCTACATTAAACTTGTGGAAGCTTAGCAAACATTTATTAAGTGCCAAATATATGCAAAGCACTATCCTAACCAGTAGTAGAGATACCAAGTTTAGACAAGGTTCTTGTTCTCAAGTAGCTGATACTCTCATAGTATGGTAGAAGTATGTGACAACGCACAAATATCAAAAATACAATATAATACATATATACCCAGGAGAGATACAAATTATTGTGTAAAGTTCAAGAGAAGAAATGTCATTATTGATCAGTATTACCAGGAATGGTCTGAGAAGAGTTAGCATTTGAGTTTTGCTTCAAAGGATGGTTACGAATGCAATTAAGTGAAGCTGAGATCTGGAAGGCCTTACAAGTTTGATAAGAAATATGAACAAAGGAAGAGGAGTGAGAAAATGTGTGCCATATCCGAGGGATGTGCCAGTCCAAATTGGCTATAGAAGAGAGTAAGTAGAGGATAGTAATATGAAGTAAGGCTAGAATTGTAGAGTGGCACTAGATTATGGAAGGCCTTGAATGGCAAATAAATGCTCTCAAGTCGATTGGGAACCATTTAGTAAAGTGCTAAACTAGCTCTTGTTCTACACACCAGAACTTCAACTATTTACAGGTCAACCACTAAACTAAATGTTGGATTATTTGATAAACAATCTTATTCAGTTAATTAAAAAAAGAAGTAAAAAGACTACAAAGAGTTGGTCTTATTATTTTCCCTAACAGATCCAACCCCAAATGCTGAGAAAGAGCAGTTGCAGAATGGGACTCCACAACCAGGCCATTCAGAACGGTAAAGTGTATAGGTGGAAAACTAGACTGAGAGTCAATACACTTGGGCTTTTCCCCTGTTTTTATATTAATTTTCCTTTTCTTTAAATAAGTTTTAGTTGATGTCTTCTGTTTTTTTAATTTCATCATAGTTATCTCCAATATCCCTCTCCCTGTGCCTTCCAGAAAGACACTGCATATGACAAATACTATTTTTAAAGATTAAAAAAAAGAAAAAGAAGAGGAAAAAATCAGCACACCTGATCAATGTGTTGAAAAAGTTTGAAAACATGCAATGTGTAATGCCTCTGGATTCCCAGCTTCACAAGGGAGTGAGTTTTAGGTGTACTCTCACATCTTTTCATTCCAGTCATGTTTAATCTTTATAATTTTGTCATTCTGTATGTTATTGTTCTTTTCATTTATATTATTATACTCATTGTGTGTATTATTTTCTTGACTATTTTCTTCACCGTGCATCAGTTCATGTGGATCTTGTTACGTTTTTCTGTATTCACCAAACTCATCATTTCTTACAGCACAGTAATACAGCATTACATTCATGTATCACAATTTGTTTAGCCATTGCCTAATTGTTGGGCACCTATTTGTTTCTAAATCCTTTCTAGACTAAAAATGCTACTATAAATGTTTTTATACATAGTTTTTTTTCTTACCAGTGGCATCTTTGGAGTATACACGCGAAATTGGAGCCTTGTTAGGAGCATATGAGCTTTTTAATCACTTTATTTGCATAATTCCAAATTGCTTTTCAAAATAGTTGTACCCTTTCACGGTTCCATCAACAAGGAATCCACGCGTTTATCGTTTCACAACCCTTCCAACACTGACTACTGCAATTTTTTTTGGTCTTACACTAACTTTTGATGTGACCTTGGGCAAGTAATTTTATCTCTTGGAGCCTTAGTTTCCTCATGTAAAATGTGAGGAAGTCGGACTGTCTGATCTCTAAAGTCTCTTCTGGTTCTGAGATTCTAATATAAGAGAGGACTAGATTAGACCAGAGGAAGGATAAAAGGAAGAATCAAACCACCTGGGAGTGTCTTCACGTACTTTTTTACGCTAGCCCTTCAGGATCAACCCCCGAATAATTCATCTAATGTGCTTCATAGACATGACCTATACAATTCCAAAGGTCAAAAAGAGAACATGCAGGTACAAAAGATCAAGAACTATTGTAAAGTACTAAAAATTGGTCGATCTTTCGGTGTATCCTAACAGTTTTCTGTTTTGATCATCCCAACCTGTCAGCATAGATTATAAAGCACTGAGAAAAAAGGCAAAGAAAAAGTAATTTGTTGGCATTCTGCCATTTAATGATCAACAAAGAAATTATATTCACAGTAAGGTGAAATTTATATCCATTATTTTTCACTCATCAGATTGAGTTCTTTCCTTCTTTAAGAAGAACTACAAGAAAAATGATGCAATTTAATTTAAATATATAATAAAATACTATTAGATTCTCAGCACCCTTGCTACATTGCTCATGAGTTACATATTGGAACGATATGCAATTTCTAAATCCAACAAGAAATTATCACAGAACAGGGCCTAATGTAGGGGAGGACTAGGGAAGACTTGAGGTATGGAAGACAGGGATCCTACGAGTGGAACAGAACCTGGGAAAATGAGGTGTGTGTGTATGTGTGTGTGTGTGTGTGTGTGTATGCATATGTGTATTTGAGTGTGACAGAAACAAAGAAAGGTCATGGTCACTTGCTTCTTTCAGGGAGAGTATAAGTTTGTGTGTGTGTATATATATACATATGTATGCATAATTTATATACATACATACATGTATAGATACATATATACATGCTATATATAAATATATATATAATATATATGTGTGCACACAAGCATATGAATGTGTCTACTTACGCTGGCACATAAGCCAAGACCAATAAAAGGTAGAATTTGTTTTTATGGTCTTCTGAAAGAAATTTTTCTCACTCACTCACTCAGAAATAGCAATATTTCCTATGTAGAAATTAAGTAGTACAAGGCACTGGTGAATATTCACAAAGTGGTTTCCTATTTTTATTATTCAATAAGCCACCAGGGGGAAGTCACACATTGCTTTATGGTGGGCTTTTGAAAAATTTCTTCAGACTTCTTGTAAAGAGCTATCTAGAAGGAACTTTTCCCTAGAAAATAAATAATTTAGGACACAGTGCCTCTACTTAGGGTCTTGCAAGCCCTCTAGTCTCTTTTTAAAAATAATATAGTCATATACTGGAATTCCTTGATTCATCCGGTTTTTTAAAAATGAAATAGTCTACTAATATGGTAAAAAGTAAAGACTGTGTTATTAATATTTCCTAATTGTCAAGGTTGTTTGTGACATCAGGAGCTAAATAGAATAGAATATATTTCTCATCATAAAAAGCAAGGATACTTCAACTATTCATGGTGTTCAACATTAAAAACAATGTCTCCTAACACTGTTGTGTTTCTCTTCTGCTCTTTTGCAGCAGATGAAGGACTGAATATTAAAAGACCAGAGACAGAAACATTCTGAAATTCTAAGAGAGAATCAAGACTGTCTCTTTGCCAAAAACAAATAGTCTTCACTTTGGACACACTATGATCATTGTTTCTAAGAATATAAGAACTGATTGGCTTATTTTGCAAGTTTATTGTAGACAAACAACAATATAAAGATTATATGGCTAATAATGGAATCATCTGATTTAAGGCATTATGCAGTTTGGAGAGGCACAGAAGGACAGCATCATTGCTCTTTGTGTTTTTAACTTTGTACTAAGTTGATGATTTCCACTGTTATATTACCAATTGTCCATTATTCATATTGTGGAATTGGAGTGTCTGCATTTTATGTTATTGTACTGTATTTGTTTACTACAGCTGGTTGCAGTTGTCTGAAAAGACAATTCTACAAATTCCTGGATAAAAAAGTAACAAAAAAAGGAAACATCTTACTTTGCAGCAAGCATAATCTGTGAGAAGGACCAAGACATCTAAGGTATGAAAGTGGGAACAAAACTGACTAAATTTGCATTTATTCATTCAATATGTTTTAATGATTCCCTCAAAGATAATAATTTTAATATCATTCAAAAAAATTTTTTTTAGCATTGTTCCCATCAATGTTCCCATTCCCATCCCATCCCAGAAAATGTTCCCATCAATGACATGATGATTCCTAATGATTACGGATAGAAACAAAAGTACAACAAAAAAATGACCTTGTCAAAGAAGACCTTTCCAGCAAAGGATGTCTATGAAATGAGATGCAGATCAGAACTTAAAAAAAGGTTGGAGGAGAACACAACAGTATGTTTTATTTATTTTGCTGAAATGCTTAACAAGACAAACTCAAAACCTTTTTTTGGGGGAAAGTAACACATTTTCCTTTGTCTATATACACATACAATGTCACCCCCAACAAAATTTAATATTTAAATGTGGAAAAATGTCTGTTGGCAAATGAGAATCAACCCTTCTGCTTATTTTTAGGTAGGACAGGTTTACATGCAAGAAGGAAAATTGCATCGGAGCTTAAAAAACCCTCACCAACAAAGACTTGCAGTAAGTTGAAAAATGGTAAATAAATTAATGAACAATTTATTTAATGAAATAATCTATTTGGTGAACTTATGGGTGATTTTAAGATTTATTTTATTATTTTTAAACTCATGGTTCTGAATTCAATAAAATGTTCTTAAAATGAATTTTACACCTTAATAGATTGAATGAAGTTCCCTTTCCCCACTTCCAACATTTCCTAGAGGCAGAGCCTGTCTGTTGTGTTGCAGATTCTTAAATCTTTTGAAAAGGTTCTGGTTTCTGTACATAGGGGTAAGTTACTGGAAGCAAGAAGGTGGTGGCAAGGAGAAAGAGGCATATAGAAAGACAGAGATGGAGAAGGACAGAAAAAAACTACAGAGACAGAGGAAAGACAGAAAAACGAGACATTGAGAAAAAGAGGAGACACAGAGAAATGGAGAAAGAGATAAAGAGAGAGACTGAGATAGAGATACAGAGAGACACAAAGGGATGATTGCTAGAACAAGGCCATACTGTAATCTGTATGATCAAATCCTGTCCTATTTTAATCTAACACTTAATCTCCACGATATAATGTCACTTGTAAGAACATATGTAATTTATAGTACCACTTGGGAATAATTTTAAGAGGAAGCAATTGTTTTATGTTCCAAGGAAAGATATAGATTCATAGGCCTTAGTAGGTAAGAGTCTTTTTAGTAATGGTCAGAGGAGTAAGAGAGCAGTAATGGTGATTAGTGACCTTGTATGAAGGGGTATGGAGGTGGATATTTGTTGAGTCAACAAACAATTGAAGGATATGTTATATTCCCAGGATATTAGTCAAGGAGACAAATTTGACTGCAATGATTTATTTCACTGAGATTTGGTAGGTTGGTCCTTAAGACTGGAATTTAGGTCTGGAAGGGCATACTATGTTCAAAGGAATACAATTGACAAAAGAGACAGCGAGGGAGCATTGTATATTAAGAAGATTGTGGTGAAACCTAAAACCCATGTATTGTTATAATGAGAATTTGGGTAAAGATGAAAATAGGTAGAAACACAGAACTGACAGTGTCATAGACTTTACTACCTGAAAAGAAGGATGAATTAGGTGGGGAGTTTGGGTAATGAGCCCAAACCTTGCCTTGAGGCATGGTATTTAGTGTCAACTCTGGTCACGAATGACCAAAGAGTCACAAAGGTTTGGCAGCCACTGTTAACTCCAAAAATGCCAAAGAGTGCCCCCAGGTTAAAAGCGAAAATTTCTTCATTCCATTGGAGGAGAGAAGTTAGACATGTATCAGGCCTCCTCTAGTAGGAGACCTGAGGCAATGGGGCTAAACGATGATTTATATATTTGTGTCTAGATAAGTGTAGCAACAGCGAGGCTCAATAGCAACAGTAAGGCAAGGTTGTCTAGTGACAAATTCATAGCAGGGTTCATGTCTGGGCTTGTTGGTGTTTGGCTGAGCTCAGGGACCATCAGTTCTGGGATATAGAGCACACAGGATCTTTGTTATGCCGAGTTCAGGGCACAGCTAGCTTGCTGGGCCTTAGCTATGGAAAACAGGGTGTCTAAAAAGAGAGAGGTGGTTTTGGATCCTGCTATTTCCCCCTTTTGACCAAAGAGAGGGGGTTGTAAAGAACCCTACCCCTTCTGACCAATAAAGGAGAGGCAGGTTTAAACCAGGACGCCATGACAGGCCAGTTGGGTTGGGACAAGATGCTCGGTTAAGGGACAGCTGTGGGAGCTTAGGGGTTAAGGTGGCAGATCTAGCAATTTGTTAGACCCTCCTCCTTAGCAATGATGGAATGGCATTTTCATCCTAGGAAATCAGTTCCTTGAGAGGACCTGTTGGGGGAGTGTATCCCAAGTATCATTGAGAAACTCCCAATAGGAAAACAGAGCCTTGGTGGTTGGGTACATAAAAAAAAGAAGAAAAAAACTAGCACTATATACTAAGCCCTTGTCAAGAATCTTGGGATAGTTGTCTCATCTGGGTGTCAGCTGCTTCTGGGACCAAATTATATCCTAAACTGAACCCCAGAATTCAATTCAATAGACATTTCTTAAGCACTTAAAATATATGAGAACATGTGCCAGGCACTGGCTAGGCAGTAAATAGAGGACTGGGTCTGGGGTCAAGAAGACCTGAGTTCAAATGTCATCTCAAATGCTTACTAGCTGTATCGCCCTGGGCAAGTAACTTAACCTCTGTTTGCCCATTTCTTCATCTGTAAAATGGGGATAACAATAAAAAAGCACATACTTCCCAAGGTGGTTGTGGGGGTCAAATGAAATAATAATTGTAAAGTACTCAGCACAGTGCCTGACACATATCAAGCACAATATAAATGTTATTTATCGTTATCATTACAAAGAGAAAAACAAAAGTCCTTCCCCCTTCAGGAGCTTCCATCTGACATCTGCTTGAGCTGAGGCTAGTGACAAAGACAACAGAAAGAGGTTGGGGACAAAGAAAGAAAGGATAGGACTATTTAGGGGTTGACATGACAGTGAGAAGGCTAAATTACTCAATTCTTATTTTACATTTGTTTTCTTATTCAGGTCTTTAAATTGGGAATGATAGAACACAAATGATTAATACTTAGGTGAAGCAACAGGTAAGAAAGAAGATAATGAGAAAACCTGATAAATCTAATTGAACTCAATGAGTTCCAGTCACCGAACTCAGAGGAATGAATTTTTAGGGAACTAAAATAACTTAAATATCCCTGAGCTTTTGTCTGTGAGCTTTGAGAAATCTTAAAGAAAGATCTTAAAGAACAAAACAGAGGTAACCCAGGGCTGGAAAAGGGCCAAGAGTGCCTTGATTTGCAAGAAAAGAAGAGGATGGAGTCTGGAAGCTATAGGTCAAGGACTGACTTCTCTTCCTGGCAAAATTATTGACCACCTTATTAAAGAGACAGTTTGTAAATATTTAGAAAGGGAAGTTATAATAACAGTTACAAACATCTATACAGTCGTTTAAGATTTGTGTAGTGCTTTCCTCACAACAACACTGTAAAGGAGACACAGAGGTATTATTCCTATTTTATAGATGAGGAAACTGAGGTTCACAGAGTTTAAATGACAGTCCAGTGCAATGGTAATATACTTTATAATACTTTATAATATTATTTATATAATTTATAATATTACAATAACTTTATAATAAATTTTATAATCGCAACGGGGACATACAATTAGGCAACATTTTTTTGGTGAAAAAAAAGTCTGAGTTTTAGTGGACCAGACATTTAAGACATTACTCTTAGTGTGGCACGGTAGACTGAAAAGCAAATGCTATCATGGATTTTATCAAGAGAAGCACAGTGTCCAGAATAAGGAAGATGATAATTTTGTTTGTTAAGACCTCACTGAGTACTTCATGCAATTCTCAATGCTACATTGTATAAAGTCTATAAATAAATTAGAGTACATACATAAGAAGTTAATCAGAAATGGTTAAAACTGGAAATTGTCCCATAGAGGGGTCAGTAAAAGGAAATGGGGACGTTTACCTAGCAGGAGGGAAGACTTGCCAGGGAATGGGGTGGGGACAATAGCTGTCTAAATATTTGAAAGGCTGCTCTGTGGAAGAGGGTTTAAACTTGTTCTGCTTGGCCTTAGTGGGTAGGACTAGGAGCAACAGAAAAAAATTTGCAGAGAGGCAGATGTGAGGGAAAACTCCCTAGCAATTAATGGAAGGGGTTGTCTCAGGAATTAGTGTGTTCCTGTTTCCCAAAGATCTTTGAGCAAATATTGGATGATCATTTGTTGGAGATATTGCAGAGGTATGACTAGGTTGGAATAGATCGACTCAGAGGTGCCTTCCAGCTTCAGAGAGTAAAGATAAGACAGATTTTGCCTTAGGGCTTGGCATTTATCTTTTCCATGAATTTAATATGCAAATAAACATAATAGATGAAAATTCAGTATTTTAAAATTGAATTTTCTTTTTGTTATGAATTTAATAAATATGAACATTTTAAAACACAAAGGACAGAGAACGAGAACTGTATAGCAAACTATGATCTATTACATATTGTTGTTTTAAAAAGTGTATATTTATGTACAGACATGTGTAAAAGTGTATATAGACACACAGGTTATATATAATATGCTATATATATAACACACGTGTATTTATGTACATACACATGCACACACATACACACATATATACATTTATATATACTTCCCCAACTCTTCTTATAGTGCCTTCCCTCTATTATGTCCTATATTTAATTTCCTTTGCATATATTTGTTTTCATGTTGTCTCCTTTAGATTGTAAGTTTCTTGAGGGCTGGAACTGTATTTTGCCTCTTTTTGTATCCCTAGCACTTACTACAATGCCTGACACATAGTAGTCACAATGTTTATTGATTCATTGATTGATACATATACACACATATACATACACACATCTATATATTTAAAACTATCCTGTTGGCTTTTGTGTCCTTCCGAACTTCCTTCTGCTCTCATCTGTAAATTTACTGTTAAGTAATGTCAAGTAGGGAAATAATTTATCTGATCTTTATGGTTATCTATTTTCCAAATCCCCTTCCTCAAGTTTCCTCTTTTCCCTAGCATCAGTGTACCGCATTCAACACCACTTCTGGAGTCACAGGTGGGGCCCATATTCTTATAGGCATTAATGGTGTTAATACTGCCCCTCAGTTTCTAGGGGAAACAATGGACAACTTAGTAGCATCCAGAAAGATATAGGTTTAATAGAGAATTCTTTGTTTTTCCTCATGTAATTTCAGTGTTGAGTATATGTAATTATGGTTTACTAAGTTGTGATAAAAAAACATTTATTTTGGAAAGCCACCGACATTTGAATCATTCCAGTCTAAAAGTCTAAGATCTAGTAGGTTAGAATCTATGTCCAAGTTTAATTGCATAGCTTTTCTTTTACATTTGTCTAGTAGCACTACTGAAAAAAATTACAGAAGTCATTTAGAATTATTTCCTAGTTGGCACATTATATGAACTCAGTGGAAGTGTGAAAAATGTATGATTGTTCTAATAATTCTGCCAAAGCCATATGGAATACCATTGAGTGGCCTCAGGAAGTCGTTTTAATGTTATCCCAGAGCTAAGAACTTTATGTGCAATGAAGACTTACTAACCAAACCCTAAAGTAGCCACTAAAATCTGAACTGGCTTCATGTGCTGTGCAAAGTAACCAAGAGGGACAGCTTCTTCATTTCTGACCTATAGTCATTTGGCTATTCTTCACTATTCCTTTAAAAATTTCACTACTTAGAGATTGATGATGCCTTTAAACTCAAGTGACACCAGATACTTTTCATTCTTTCTGCCTTCATAAATATAATTCAGATGGAGAGCACAATAATACTGAAGGAATATTGGCAGGACATAATACTTTTCCTATACTTGGTTTGCATTTTTTTTTGGCACGAAGAAAATAGATCAATTTGATTTGCATTAGCAGGAGAAGTAGATAAAATACCACTCTTTTTTTTTTTTTGCAGTGATTTATTTTCATGGCTCTTGTCACTATGATAACCAGACATTCATCAAAAACATTAGAAAAAGAAAGGTGAGATGAGACTTCTTTTGGTTCCCCACTTGCTTGCAGTCATGGCAGAAAAAGTTAGAATTGAAGAAAAGGAGGAAATGAAAGGCAAATTTACTATCATGAACAACTGACATCTGTCAAATTAAAATGTCCGCTCTTTTCTTCCTTTCAAAGTTCCTTCAGCATGAGTCCTAAACACAAGGTGTGTTACCGATATATGCACTTCAGGGAAATGTACATTTTCCTAAAAGTAATTTTTCTCCACGAGGAGGTGGTACTCTCAACATTGACACTTATAATTCAATAATGGACAGAGGTCTTCTGCCCAATTAAAATCAGAGTACTCTAAAACCTGCAGCACAGTCATAACCAGGCTCTGAATACAATTTAACTAAAACAGGAATTAACTTAATAAAGGACCTGCTTGGAAGACCATTTCCATTCTTTAAATTGTATTTTGTTATTTCAATTAGAATTACATCAATTGCAGTCACAAAGTCAAAATCAATCAAATATATCTGAAATAAAATTGAATGAATGAATAAAAAAATTAAGCACACACTGTATACTTGATACTGTACTGAATGCTGGGGATAAAAATACAGAAGAGAGATAGCCCTTTCTCTCGAGGAGCTTACATTCTAGTAGATGGAGACATATAGGGGAGTGGTGGTTAGGGAAGGATTCTTGGTCTGGGTAGTTGCAGGGATGGTCCGTGGAGTCTCGGGGAAATCAATTGATACACTGCTTCCAGAAACAATGGTAGTATTGATTTTATTACTTTACCAGTGGAAGGGTGTATATGCAGTATATGCATAGGACCATGGCAGGAAGATAAATATTTTATCCCAGGAATCAAGAACCTTAACTTCAATGAATAATTGCAAACCACACTCTTGAAATAACCACTAAAATCTGTCCCGGCTTTCTTTGCAGTTCAAGTAGCCAAGAGGGACATAGATCAAAGAAATGCGATTTTATGGCTACCTAGATTGTAATATTTTCTTATCCTCAGGACAGCATGATTACAGAGTTCTAGGGCTACATGGCTTGGCTCATCCAGGATACCATGGAGAGCACAACAGCAATGACAACAGCTACAGCAAGGTGGCATAGCAAGGAGATGGTCAGACATGAAATTGAAACATTACAAAAATAAGGGAGAAAAAGGAAATTTTAATATGTCCTCCACATAAAAGCATGAGAGTATCATTGTGTAATTCAAAGGGAGGTAGAACAGACAGCTCTAGCTTCTTCTGCCTCCACCCTTCTCTAAGGGAGACTAGTTCTTGCTAGAAGAAGAAGCAGGAAGTTGAAGCCAGAAGCCATGACTCTGCTCTCCTTAGAGAGAAGGGGTACTGCACTAGAATTATATCTATATGCTCCCTTAAATATTATTAGTCTAGGGGATGTGATTGCATTCAATCTAACTTCTGGTGACTGTGTCATTGTTGAAGAGAAGGAGGACCCTGAGCTTTATATCTAAGTCTTGAACTCTTTCCAATCAAATATCAGTTTCACAATGAAAACGTTGGGTAGAGAAACACAATGGGTAAAGAAGCCCATTTATCTAAATTGTATCAAAATAGAAACCAGAGGAAAGAGAATATATACCAGACAATACAGAAAGAAGTTCTCTCACTAGGAACAAGGTAACTCAGTTCAACCAAGAGAGAGACCTAGATCTCACCCAAGGAGAAAATTCTTGAATTCTCTAGTGCAGCAAGCTAGGTATAGTCACATGCTAGAGATACCCAGCTCCACTCTTGTCTTCTTTTTCCTTCAGGAACCTAAAGTAGGATTGTCCTCATCCATCTTCCCTCTCTAAGCTGGAAGCCAGGAGTGCTCAAAGTGACTCAAATCTCAAGAAAGTCTGAAGACTAAAGAAGACTTAAGATAGTGAAATTCGTTCACTCTTACTAACTCCACTCCACCAGTGGATTTTCCACCAATGACAAGAGAGCCCCATACCAATGGACTTTGAGACTGGGCCTACATAAGAATCCTAGGAGCAGGAGCTATGGATAACTGTAGTTCACTACTAGCAGCAGTAATGTTGCACAGTTATCTCTTCTATATCACAGGGGCTAGGGGTGTGGAACCCCCTGTGATCTGGAAAATCCACGTAAAACTTTTTGGCCCTCACTTCGTAACAGAGAAGCCTGAATTTTCTCTTTTTCTTTTACGGGGTTTTACAGTACCTTGTAAAATTTGAATTCCATGTTCGGTTAGAGGCTTTGTGTTGTCTGCTGGCCTTCGTGTGTGTCATCTGTGGCTTCCACAAAACTCCCCTCCAATTCTCACTTAATTTCTTATGCCAATGCACAATGTATCAAAACCATTAAGGGGAAAGTTGTGATGTGGCAGGGATAACTGTATATGCAATTACACTCTCCACAACTTCAATGACATCCCTTTTCATTCCACTTCAGCCTTCATGCAAAGTATTTTTAGATGTTAGACTTCATCAGGTCATGTAACTGCACTACCACCAAAATTGTAAACTTCCAAAATCTATTCCTAGATTTTGGAAGTTTACAGTCTTCCACTTCTCCCATTCCTTATCTCCCACTAAACCCATTTTTTGTCCTCAGTGCTTTCAGTTCCTTGACCAATTCTTATACCTTAGTACATCCCCCTAAGTCAGGATTTATTTGCATCTATACTTGAATACTTTGTGTCTGAAAGCTTAGCAAAATGCATGCTAGGTGCCTAATACATTTTAATTGAATTGAGTTTCTGTATCTGTAAATTTCATAGATAAAACTTTTTTTTTTGAAAAGTATACATTATTTATTTATTTATTTATTAATTTAATATATTTAGTTTTCAGCATTCATTTTCACAGGAATATGAATTACAACTTTTCTCCCCATTTCTACCCTCCTCCCTACTCCAAGATGGCGTATATTCTGGTTGCCCTGTTCCCCAGTCAACCCTCCCTTCTGTCACCCCATTCCCCTCCCATCCACTTTTCCCTTCCTTTCTTGTAGGGCAAGATAAATTTCTATGCCCCATTGCATGTGTATCTTATTTTCTAGTTGCATCCAAAAACTTTTTTGTTTTTGTTTTTGAACATTTAATTTTTAAAACTTTGAGTTCCAAATTCTCTCCCCTCTTCCCTTCCCACCCACCCTCCCTAAGAAGTCAAGCAATTCAACATGGGCCACAAGTGTATCATTATGTATAACCCTTCCACAATACTCATGTTGTGAAAGACTAACTATATTTTGCTTCTTCCTAACCAATCCCCCTTTATTGAATTTTCTCCCTTGACCCTGTCCTTTTTCAAAAGTGTTTGTTTTTGAATACCTCCAC
>CM053626.1:149325155-149356587 GCA_028646595.1 Phalanger gymnotis | reverse complement strand
ACTCAGTCCCGCAGCTTTTCCCACTAACCTTCTCTGATTTCTTTGCTCTTTGTGGGTTGAGAGGTCTGGTACATGCCACAGCTCAGTATTTCAGGATGCCAGGGCACTTTCCGCTCGTCTCCTGGTCTGGTAGGTCTGTGTCTGGTCTGTTTGCGCCGTGCACGCTGGGCTCAGCTCTGCTCCCCTCGGCTGGGGGCTGGGAGGTCCATGTGGGACAGACCTTACCCAGAGACCATCCAGGCTGTCCTGGGTTGGGGCCCTGCTTCCCTCTGCCACTTTGTGGATTCTGCAGCTCTAGAATTGGTTCAGAGCCATTGTTTTATAGGTTTTTGGAGGAACTTGGTGGGGAGCTCACGCCAGTCACTGCTTCCCAGCTGCCATCTTGGCTCCGCCCCCCCCAGTAAGCATGCTGATTTTAAAGGAATAGTTTTAGATATTCTCTGATCTTTAGAATTTAAAAATAGGATTTTAATGACCTTTCTTTTTATGTAGAAAGGCAGGAAGTTACTTAAAGACCTTGTGGTTGAATTCACGGGTGTCAATCCTTTAACTCATTGATCATTTCTTTGTAGGTGAAAAGAAATGAAGTTTGTATTCAGCGAATGTGAGCAAAACAACAATGACAATCCTCTCACTGAGGGTGTGGGTGTGGGGGTGTGTGTGTGTGTAGGAGGGGGTAACAATAGTGGCATATAGCAGCTTTGATATATATATTTAATACAGTGGATAGAGTACTGAATTTTAGTCAGTAAAATGAGTTGAAATTTGTTCTCAGACCTTACTAGCTATGTGATCCTGGACAAGTCACTTAACTACCTGTCTGCCTCAGTTTTTTCTCATCTGTAAATGGAAGATTATAATAGTACCTACCTCTCGGGGTTATTATGAGGGAAAGGGGAAGGGAATAAGCATTTACATAATACCTACTATGTCAGGAACTATGCTAAGTTTTGTTTTCCCCTACAAATATTCTCTCCCCTAATCTTCACAACAGCCCTTTGCAATAGTTGCTATTTTTACTCACATTTTACAATTAAAGAAATTGTGGCAAACAGAGGTTAAGTCCAGGGTCTCATAAGTAGTAAGTGCCTCAGATGGGATTTGCAATCACATCTTCCTCACTCCAGACCTAACTATATCCAGTGGATTCCTAAGCTGCCTTTAGTGAGAAGAAAATGAGTTAATATTTCTAAAAGTACTTTGTAAACATTAAAACACTGTATAAGTTATTATTACTATGCTTTGCTGCTTATTTTTATAATCCTGTGTTCATAGACAATAGCTAATCAAGTGCCTTCCTAGTCTTTCCTCTGTTTCCTTTGAGCACTTTAAGCATTTGTTTTTATATAGATATTGAAATCTCTGACATTTTGCCTTTAAGATTAAGCTGTGACCTGGCTTCCTTTATATCATCATTCTTTTTTATAAACGTGAAAGCAAAACCTCACAAGCTATGATACTTGGAGATAGAAATCCTCAAATTAAAATCCATTCACACTGGCCTTGTTAGTGTATTCCATATTCTATCTCTGCATTTATATTAGCTGTTTATTTGCTTGGAATCCACTCTATCCTTGTCTCTGTCTCTTAGAGTTCCTAATCTCCATTAAGAAACAAACACCTAAGTGCCTCCTTCTTCATGGAACCTTTCCTAAGCCGCTTCTTGCTTCCTCACTCCCCAATTCCCCTCTCCCATCTGTTAGTGCCTTCCCCTCAAATTATCTCCTATTTATTTTGCATAAATGTACATAATCCCTCCCTTGGCTAGATTATATAATACATGTCAGGTAACTGATGATCTGCCTTGTGAATTTCCATAGTCCAATTCATTGGATTATCACTGAACTCTGTGCTGAGTGTGATATTTTGAGCTTCATTAAAGAGTCCACCCAATTTGATTTAAGAAGTACTAGGTAGCAGGAGAAATAATATGTCACATTTCCTAACTTCCTCCCACCAAAGGCATGCTCAGAACGTGGACTGAGCCTGCTTCTGGGCATGAGTGATAAAAGGATCATCTTACAGACAAACATACACACACACACACACACACACACCAGAGGAGGCGCAAGTATTTTCTGAGTGCTTCCTATGGGCCATGATGACTCAGGAGTTTATACTGTATGATAAGGAAACATCCTTTAATTGGCTGCTGAGCTACAACTACATGGCTGTATTAAAGGAGTGATCTTTTCCCCCTCAGGCCTCCTCTTGCTGATACTTTCAAAATATAAGGAGGACTCTGGGTTTTCTGGAGAATCAGTTTGGGAGATGCGTTCCTCCCCCAAGTCCCTACCCGTCGAAAGCTGTGAGTTTTTGGCTTCCTAGCAAGCTTGTACGTAGGTTGGGGCTGCCTCCCATTTGTGTCTTTTTTTCTTTGGTATGAGGCCTTGTGAGACTTTGAAAGGAAGTTGGTGTCTTCTTTTCAGGAATTTTATCATTATGATAGTATTTACTAAAACAGTCGTGTTGGCAACAGTAGACACAGACCGGCAGAAAGGGGGAAAAGTTGCTCACGCTGAGAGACTACTGAAAAGAAAAAACTCCCTTGGTATTGATTGGACTTCACTCAGTGGAGATGAAATGTGAGATGGCTACCTAGAATACTCACAAAGAAAACGTTTGTAAATGACTCCAGTGAAACTTGCCTATTCATCCAAATTTAGGAACTCAGTGTCTTCTCCTCTCAAAGTCACCTTTCTCTTGCTCAACCCAAATTTCTAATCAGTTGCCAAATCTTAGAATTTCTTTTTTTGACACCTTTCATATTCATCCTCTTCTTTCCATCCACATGGCTACCATCCAAATACAGTCCCTCACCACCTTTCACTTGGATGACAACTTTCTAATTGTTTTCCTTTCTCTATTGTCTCTCCACTCAAATGCATCCTCTGAATAGGTTCTCACATGATTGTCCTAAAGCGTATGTTTAATCCTTTCCCCTTACTCAATAAATACCAATGTCTCCCTGTCACCTCAAGTATTATTTATAAAGGTCTCTGTCATTTAAGCATCTTTCCAACTTGACCCATTTACTGGAAGTACTGGATGCTGCGTGTTTCACCTCACCACCTTCCAAGATGCTGTACCCCTACTCTCTCAAAATAGCTTGAGAAACAAACAAACAAACCACAGATTCACCTCTCCTCTGCAATCCTGACTAGGCATTAATTCTCCGGGACTTTCCTACTGTTCCCTTCTCTTCTATACTATTTGACCCCTGGAGAAATTGATCTGATAATGAAGGAATATGGCTTTTATGCCAGAAATATTAATTCAGTTCTTTCTCCTTCACTGCTTTTTGATTCTTTCGTTCTCTCATTTAAAATTTTTTGCTCATGGCTTTACTTTTTCCAATGTCCTTTAAACAGTGGGAGAATTTTTTAAAAGAAAAAAATAACTATAGTTTTGTACTATAGATAGCATGATATAGTAGATAGAAATTTGGCTATGGAATCAGTAAGACCTGGGATCAAGTCCTACCTCTGATACATATTGTCCGTGTGACTTTGGACTTAACTTATCAGTCACTTAGGCAAATCTCTATGAATTCCACTTAAAAAAGACCAATTTGCATTGGTGGAGGAAATTTCCTACACTGTTGAAATCACAGGTTAGAAAAGAAGTAGAGTCTTGTTTAGAGGCAGCTAAGAGGGCACTGGGCCTTAAGTCAGGAAGACCTGAATTCAAATCCAGCGTCAGATACTTGTTTTGATGCATAACCCTAGTTAACCTTGAATTACCTAGCATACTGGATCCACTAGAGAAGGGAAGGCAAAACCATTCCAGTATCTTTGCCAAAACAAAACAAAATCCAAAAAGAGTCACAAAAAGTTGGACATGACTGAACAACTTGTTTAGCCCTAAATGAACAAAAACATTGATTTCATCAATTAATTTTTCTCTTCCTTGCTTTCTTATTATTTGTTTGATGTGTCTGTATGTTACATGGGCAGCTAGGTGGTGCAGTGCTAGAGTTCCTGGCCTGGAGTAAGAAAGACTTGAGGAAAAATCTGGCCTCAGACACTTACTATCTGTCTGACCCTGGGCAAGTCACTTAACCCTGTTTACCTCAATTTCCTCTGTTTACCTTCATTTCCTATAAAATGAGCTAGAAAAGGAAATGGCAAACCATTCTAGTACCTTCGCTAAGAAAACCCCAAATGGAGTCACAAAAAGTTGGATGCAATTGAAATGACTAAACAACCACAACAACATTGTTACATGCCTTGTTAACCTCTAGTTCTTTTTGAGCCGATGAAATTAATTTCTCAAAGGACAGTTTTAGTAAAAGTCTATTAGTTTTGTTATTGACGATTAAGTTAGACTTTGTAAGATGGTTTTTTTTGATTAAAGCAATCTTCTTGGCTTTTTAGAATATCATATTTATTTTTTTCTTTGATTTGTCTTAAATGAGTAGTGGTCCTGAGCAATTCTGTTGTATTTGCATTAACATCTGAAGAAGATGTTTTTTGACTACCAGCAAAATTTTTTATTAATGCTTTAAATTCAGGCCTTTGACTGCAGCCTTTTTTTCCACTTTTTTAAAAATTTATTTTTAATTTTCAACATTCACTCCCACAAGATTTTAAGTTACAGATTTTCTCCCCATCTCTACCCTACCCCCCACTCCAAGATGTCTTGTATTCTGATTGCCTCTTTCCCCAGTCTGCCCTCCCTTCTATCACTGCACTCTTCCCCCCATGCCTTTTCTCTTTACTTTCTTGTAGGGCAAGACGAATTTCTATACCTCATTGCCTGTATATCTTATTTCCCAGTTGCATATAAAAACAATTTTTAAAAATATTTATTTTTAGCACTTTGAGTTCCAAATTCTGTCCCTTCTTCCCTCCCCACCCACCCTCCTTGAGAATGCAAGCAATTCAATATAGATTATACATGTATCATTTGCAAAATACTTCCATAACAATCATGTTGTCTAAGACTAACTATACTTCTCTCCATCTATCCTATCCCCCTTTATTCAATTTTCTCCTTTGACCCTGTCCCTTTCCAAAAGTGTTTGCTTTTGACTACCTCCTCTCCTGATCTGCCCTCCCTTCTATTATCCCAGCCTCTTATCCCCGTCCTCCCTACTTTCCTGTAGGATAACATACCCAATTGAATGTGTATGATATTCCCTCCTTAAACCAAATCTGAGGAGAGCAAGGGTCACTTATTCACTTTCACCTACCCCCTCTTTCCTTTCATTATAACAGCTTTCTCTTGACACTTTTATGTGAGATAATTTACTCCATTCTATTTCTCCCTTTATCCTTCTCCCAATATATTCCTCCCTCACTCCTTAATTTTATTTTTTTAGGTATCGTCCCTTCATATTCAACTTACCCTGTGCCCTCTGTTAATATATACGTATGTATATATATAATGTATGTACATTACACACACACACATATATATTCTCTTCAACTACCCTAGTACTGAGAAAGGTCTCATGAGTTGATTGCAGCCTTTTTCAGTGTTGAGTTAAATTTAGAGTTTCTATAGGTCAATGTCATATGGATTTGTTTGATCTGTATTTTTTCTCCTGCTTGCAGTATTTCTTGACAAATTTCCTACATAATTTCCTGCATAATTAATGTTTTGTTTTTTATGTTTTTTTGGCAGACCTATAATCCTTATATTATTTCTTCATAGTCTATTTTCAAGCTGTTTTTTCTTGGCTTGTGGAGTTTTCCTATATTCTTCCAGTTCTGTTATCTTTTGATTTTAATATTCTGCCTTTTCATCTGTGTGTGTGTGTGTGTGTGTGTGTGTGGTGTGTTCCAATTATGCCATTCTCTCTCTCTTTTTTTTTAGAGATGATTTAAATAAATTTATTTGAGGGAGAAAAAGAATATTTGAACATCAGGTATAGTCTGATCCACACTGATCCAGCAATACTTCATAACTCATCTTAAGCACATAACTAAGCAAACAGTTTGTGAGAGAAATCTCATGTTACAGCTATATGCCATTCTCTTTTAAAGAGAATTCACCTTTGGGAAAGTTTCACTATCATTCTAAATTCTCCTGCTTGTATTACTGATATTTTGCTTTAGAACTCCAATTTCCATCCTAATTTTTGCATTTCTTTTATTTTCTTATTGCATATCTGAACCATTCTAGAGGGCCTTTTGATTGTTTCTTTGAGATTTTAGGGATCTCATTGCTTTTATTTCAATATTTTTTCTTTTGGAAATCTTCAGTTTTTATTCTTTTATTATTAATTATATTGACTTATTTTCTAAAAAGAATTTGCTCTTTACTTTTATTTGTTTCTTTGCTAGTGTTTCTTCAATGTTCTAATGGAAGCCACTTTTTGTTTTGTACTAGAGAGTGTTTAAACAGTCTTGGCATTTTTGAGCCTGCCTACCAATAGCCTCCTATTCTCTTTCATCCAAACCAGAAAGCCTCAGTGAATTTTATTATTTTCTTCTGTTACAGAGTAAGACTGTGCACCTGGGTCACTGACAATCTAAAATACCTAGAGGTATCTGCGATTGCAGTTATACCCCTAATCTCATTGACGTTTTTGCTAGAAGTCTCTCCCCTTTTATATATTACTAGATAAACAGATTTTGAGTTCTTCCTTCTTCCATAGGTTCCTGCTTTCTCTGATCTAGATCAGAGTTTGTAAGTCCTCAACCACCCAGGGACTTATGTTAAGAAGATGTGAGTTGTATGTTGTTGAGTGGAGACACAGATTAGTAATATTAAACACTGGCACATACACACTAAACTCAATATCAGGAACCAAGGCGATAACTTGTGTGTGAGTCAGTGCTAGGCAAACGATGAGCTCAGAGTTTGTAATAATGTCTACTTTTTTCTTTTGGAATTACTAAGTATAATTTGTTTTCTTTCTTCTTTTCATTGCTGTTTTTAATGAATTTATTTGGCCCATTCTTGTTTTGATATTGTAAGTGAGGTAATGGAGGGGAAAATGACTTAGAAACAAAACCACTTATTCCACCCTCTTGCCACAAGTCTTACGTACTATCTATTTTCTTCCTTTTGTCCTGCTATGGAAATGAATCTGTTCCTATTAAGCTATCAATAAAGTGGGGCCAAGTTCCTGCCTAATTTAAAAATTCCATTGCATAAAATGATATGGACACTTGCAGCTGTTTTGGAGAAGAGTCTCTCGTTGCCTACCCTTACTCTAGCCACTGCTCAGTGCTAGGGACTTATATACAAATATTTGGGCCTTTTTAACCTGAAAAATAATGCCCTATATTTTCAATCTTTATACATCAAATCCTATATGGGATTAGACTTTAGTGCTTCTTGGGAGGGCAAGTATTCATCAATATATTATGCTACTATATCTATTACATAAAATCATTGTTTTTTAAAAGTTGAATTCATTTGTGTTAGTGCACCATCAAATGGTTAATCAGGTATAAAGAAATCATTAGCCTCTCTTCAGAAAGATATTTGAACTAGTGAACTATAAAATTCTGAGTTCTTCTGGATGTCACTTGCAGTGTTGGAGGATGTCTCACTTTCAAGTCCTGGAATCATAAATTGAATATCTTGATATACTTGAGTAAGCAGGAAATGAGCACTGCTTTTGCAATTGACTCATAGTCATGATCCTAGGCAAGAGGGCAAGGATGAAGAGGGTAAGAATGAATAAAAAATGTGTCTGAAAATGAGATTTAACAGGAAAAGAAAGAACCCAATGTTGTCCATCATTCAAAGATAAGGACCTGCAGTTTCATGTTCCTTTGGAGTACGAAAAAATGTGTATTTTGACCAACAAATAATTTCATCTTGATCCATAATTTTCTTATTTTTGATGAGAATACCACTCCCAAGTAAAGTTTCTATGTGAGAAATGTTCCCATTGGATGACTTCAATTTTTAGATCCTATACCTACACCCATTTTTTTTTTTTTGCTAAGAAGCTCTCTAAAGTCAAGTATTTGGAGGACATGATTCCTTTAAAATCTCTTTAAAGGTTTTACTATATTAACTTGACATTGGGGTTAAATTATTTTCATAGCAAACACGAAAAGGAAGTTTATTTAAAATAGCCCATATTCTGTCATGCAGGGGTAAAAAGCATCCTCAGTTCTTTTTCATGTTTAAATTTCCTTTCATTTTTCTTTTCTTAAAAATTTTTGAAGAATCCCAGCATCCCTACTCTTACTTCTTACCAAGATTTGTGTTGAATATGTATTTCTCAGCATCCAGTGATGCTGATTCAGTGTAGTAGGTGACAGGTGTCTCAATGACAAAGGCAGGAGGCCTTTAAAATCTGCAGTTGGGGAGTGTCAGGATGGCTATGACACAGGCCCATGCTGACATTCCAAAATGAAGGCTGTTGGCATAATTGCTTTTCATTCAAAAGTTAAAAAATGCAGCTGCGTCCTCTTCACCTCCAATCCCAACTCCTTCTTCACTAAGTGTAGAACTGAGACTGCTTCCTTCATTTCTGAATTCTCCCCACCTCCCCCTTCAAAGTAACTGAAGATGAATGAACTTTGTGCTATTCTTGTGATTACTAAACTTAGGCCAAAATAACCCACTTAGTGAAGGAAAACAACAAAACAAAGCAACACAGGGCTGCTGATATACAGAGAGACATTGTGTCCTTATTCATAAAAAGAACAAAAATCTCTTTTCCTTCCAGTGACAGGAGCGCACAAGCAGCCATTTCAGAGCAACTTCAGGCAAAACAGTAAGAATGAAGAGGGAGAACAGGATACCTTTCTCCAAAAATGGCACCCGGTATTTATTCAGATGACAGAAAGAATAAATTAACTGAAGATTTATAGATAGCTAAGAAGGGTTGCTTATGTGATATGGGTTAATCGAACCACAAGGGCATATGCTGCTAGCTTGTCACAGCATAAGTATGTATATGTGGTAGTAATTTCTTTTATATTTCTAACAATGGGAAAAATGGTGCTAGTCTGCAACTGGTTAAAGAGGTGAGTTACAATCAATTTAATTCTATATCCTTTCACTAGAACAATTTGCTTAGCTAATTTCTGGCCCGGATTTAACCATTTATAAAACACAGTGTGCTGGAGTGAAGTCTTTACAATCTTTACAATGCACTTTGAATTATTGAACGAAAGGTTCTCTATAAATGCGTAACATAACCTCAGGGTCACCAAATGATTTAGATTTGCTTTAGAATTCACATACTGGAAATGTAAAAAACAGAAAGTCACTGCCAAAGAACAGACTTAATTACCCCCAGTACATCACACAGCCAGTGCAGAACCTCTGAATTTTACAGCTGTCAAGGAGAAATCATAGGTGAGTGGATGCCAATTGAGATAATGAAGCATACTGAAGAAGTGGCCTAAGACCTTCTCACTATATCTAAAGCGAGCACTAGTTATTGCCTAACCAATCCTTCATTTTGTGATTGCACTGTGATAAGGCAGAGAGGCAGGTAGTTTTGGGAATATATGGAAGCTAGTGATGAGGATAGAATACAAAAATTTTACAGGCAGAAAAAAAATCTGCCATAGGCTGAGAAAAAAGAAAAGAGAAACAAAGAGTACTCAGAGATATATAAGTATCTAAGTATCTGTTATCAACTGCTACCTGGGTAGGTTCAAATTATCAGCTTCTACCAAAGGAAAATACTTATAACAATCTCATTTGAGCAGAACATTACAATTTCTTTATAGCTTTCCGATACATGTATGCCACCCATTCCAGTGATGTTCTGAGATGAAAATTTCAGGTCAAAGGTTATTTATTTTACCATTGTTGTCAAAAGATGAGATATCTGATATTGTGAAAAATCGGCTGATGAAACTATTAATTTATCGAAGTACAGTTAATTTTTTTCTTTTAGTATATTTGAAGAAATAATGCTGTATTGACCTCTATGTTTATTAAGCAGACACTGGAAGAGATCTCTGTGATATGTACCCTCCTCCTGGAAAATATATGTCTCTTTTTAAAAAAAAAACATCAAATCTTTCAAGATTTGGGGCCAAAGTTTTGGGTGTTATGATTTAGTGAATCAATGGATAAATGTCTGTTGTTTCTGCCATTACTTCTCCCATGTCCTTCAGGGATAAAGGCTATAATCTCTCTCCTTAAGGGAAATACAATTTTCATCCTATCATTTATGTACTATATTCTCTTCAGTATGTGGATTCCACTGGACTCTGACATTTGAAGAATGCTTTTATACCCTGTGTTCTTTTCCGAGTACCAGCTGCAGAGTGATTAGTGAATCATTTTAGGACATTATGTACTAATTGCTAAAATGATTAAGCCTCTTTCCTTTGCTACACTCAATCTCTTAACCCATCATTTTCTACTTTCACAATTTAAACTTCAGGTTTGGGTTCACTAATACTGTCATTTAGCTAAAGATCTATTCTTTGTCGGAGAGGTTTACTTCAAATTTTTCCTGTTCTATAATGGGGATGGCAACTGACTATCTGAACTCCCCAAAGATGAAGAAAAGAGAGACAGGCAAGGTGTTTCCCTGTACCCAAGGACTCTGGCATGTGGAGTTCCACCTTTATCTCTCTTCTTCACCAATAGTCTCCTTTAAGCTCAAGCTGAAAGAGATGTCTTTGTTAGAGGATAAATTTCAAAGAAATTTCAAAGAAATCACTACAGGCTCTCAAAATGAACTGATTACAAAGGATCATCCCATGAAACTATAAAAGAAATAAAGATTATATAGTTATATTTTATTGCCATTTAGAACTGTATCCAATTTTTGTGAATAGTCCTAAGTAAGGATATTCTCTAATTTGAGTATTGGGTGTTGTGTATATCCCCAATAGCACAAACATCCTCACAGATCAGAAACACTGTGACAACATTAAAAAGAAAAGAAAAATACAGACCAATAAAATGGTCAAACAGGGCTTGATCACAATTTGTTTATGACCTTTTAATGCCTTCTCCTCTTAATGATTTTCTGTCATTTCTTCTTCACCTAGACTTGAAGCTCCATCCCAGAGGTACTTAGTTTTATGTTGCCACTTAATTTTCAGTTTCCATTTTCAGAATTGAAAGATAAGTAACTAATTGTCACTCTGGTTTCCCTAGATTTGTCAGACATCCAGATTATATTATACTACATCTTTTCTATTTGAATTTTGTGTTACCAGTGATGTCATCCCTCAAACACTTTATGGATCGGGAACCAAATTATCCAGATCAGAGTTTTATTGCAACTATTGGGATGCCTTTCTCTTTCTGTTCTCTCATCTGTAAGGCTGTGACAGAAGACACATTGACTTGGTTAGGCTTGGTGGGTTAGGCTGAGATAGGGTATGACATAGGTATGTAATATTAGCTATTATTTATAGGGCACTTTAAATTTTGCACAGCACTTCACAAAAATTTCCATCTTATAGATGAGGCAACTGAGTCACAGAGAAGTTAATTGATTGAAACTTATGTATTGTTAATGTATTTTTGCTTAATTTGAAGATCTTCCCACTTTGCTTGCCTTTACACCATGGTCAAACGGTTGGTAAGGGTTAGAGGTGGGATTTAAACCCAGTGCTCTCCTGATGCCAAGTACTCTCCTTCACCTGGCTGCCTCTCTATCAGTTGGTCAACAAGCATTTATTAAGCTGCCTACTAGGCAGTGAGATAGTAGAGTAGACAAAGTGATGGGCGTGGAGTCAAGAAGACCTGTGTTCAAATTTGGCCTTAGACACTTACTAGCCGTGTAACCCTAGTCAAGACATTTCCCCTCTATTTGCTGTACTTTCTTCAACTGTCAGTAATAACAGCATCTACTTCACAGGGAAGTTTAGAGGATCAAATTAAGTAATGTTTGTAAAGCACTTAACACAGTTCCTGCCTCATAGTAGGTGTTATATAAATATTCATTCCCTTTCTCTGTACTATGTGCCAAGCAATGTGCTGAGTGAGCATTGGGAGTACAAAGAAAGACAAAATATAGTTTTTATTTGTAAGGACCTCACACTATGATGAGGGAGATAACATGCAAAGACTTGTGTATAAACTATATTCAAAATAAATTGGGGCTAACCAATGGAGGGTAGTCCCTAAGGGGATAAGGAAAGGCTTCTTGTAGAAAGTGGGATGTTAGCTGAGACATAGATGAAGCCAGGAAAGCCAAGAGGCAGAGATGAAGAGGGAAAGAATCAGAGGCACGAGGGACAGCCAAGTCAGAAGATGGAGTGCCTAGTGGATAAAGAGCAGAGACAAGTGTCAGAACACATGGAGAAGAGGAAGGTGTAAGCAGATTGGAAGAGTGTGTAGGCAGCAGCATTCTTTGAAGGGCTTTGAATACCAGGATATTTTATGTTTGATCCCATAAAGGCATTCAGTAAATGGGAAGATCTTTGCGGCCCATTTGAATAGGCTAGGGGTGGGGGGGCTCTCAGGGTCCTAGGGAGAGTGGCTAAGACTGGAGCCAATGATAGGCACCTGAGTTCTGATCGCTCAATTGACATTCTAGTTGACAGGATGACGTCTGGTGACTATATAAAAGGAGAGAACACAGTTTGGAGATTGAGACATAGTGGAGGCAGGAGAAGGAGAAGCAGCGGCGGGGGCGGCAGCAGGAGCTACTGAAAGCACAGCTGACCCTCCTGCAGACTGGAGAGTGCTGAGTAAGGGCTTGAGGCCAGTGGGTATTACCCACCTTCTTACTGCAGGGCCCTGTCATTGGGGGGAAGCACCAGTATGGCTTGGCTTGCTGCCATAATATTTTTCTGTGACGTCCTGGTCACTATTATGAGATGTGCATATTGGTTTTGGAAGGTTCTTGCCAGGATATTGAATTGGGGACACTGGTCCATGGGTCTGCTGTTTCGGAGTTTGAATAAATGCTGTAACTCCTCTGCCTTCTACTTAGAGAATTCCTAATATCCTGTGATTCTGGACCATTTAGGCATATTCATGATTTTCTTTGAAATCATGAATTCTGCCTTAATGATATAGATCCTGGATTTGATAAGGAGCCTCTATAATTTGTTGAATCGTGGGCAGGGGAGAATATGATCAGACCTGGGCATAAGGAAGATCACTTTGGCAGCTGAGTGGAGGATGGATTCTAGTGGGGAGAGACTTGAAGCAGGGAGACCAATCAGCAGGCTATTGCAATAGTCTAGTCCAAGGTGGTAAGGGCCTGCACAAGGGTAGTAGCAGTGTCAGAGGAGAGATATGGACATGTAGGAAAGATTTTTCAAAGGCAAAATCTACAGGACTTGGCTACAGATTGCTTATGGGGGGATATTTCAAGGTAAGCAGGCGAGGCTGAGACCAAAGAGACATTGATAGGTAGATGAATGAGGCAACAAAGAAGAGCAGTAGGGAAAGATCTCAGTCTTTTTTAGTTATTGCATTCTCGGGAGGTGATTTCCTTGGTTTGGGAGTCAGATCGATTCAACTGAAAGAGCACTGGTCTTACAGTCACAGACCTAAATCTGAGCCTTGACATTGCGTGAGCCTGATAAAGTCACTTAACTTCTTACTCTGAGCCTCAATTTTTCTCATCTCTATGATACAGGTAATAATGCTTCCAGGATTGTTGTAAATAATGTGCCATATAAGTATGACATTTTAAGAAATTAATTGTGATATATGCTTATCCTAGTTTGTCCTTTTTATTTTAATACAACAATTGTGCATGGGTGGTTGTGTAATTGGGTAAGCCAGCTTCAGAATAGACTGTATTCATTGTTTATATTAAATTGTTTTTGAGTTTGAGTCTCTGGTTCCTCAGTTGGAGCCTCATTGTTTCATTTTGAGCCCCAATGTCTCACAAACCTACAACTTTCTGTAGATATACATAACAGCAGGAGAGTAGGTATCTTAAAGAGTATGACCAATGGAAAATGTTCTTTTTATGATAATAATAAATATAATATTAAAAAATAAAATGTGAGTGAAAAGCTCATGTTTATACTGCTTTAAAGGTTACAAACTACTTTCTTCACAATTCAGTTGACATAGAAAATGTATTGTGAGGCTCATAGATGTTAAATGACAGTCACACAACTAGCAGCTTTGGAGGGTGTGTGCTTGTATTTTGGAGAAGGATGGGAAATTGGAGGCAGCGTAGAATAATAGAATACAATACATTTGAAGTTAGAGAGGACCTGTGCTCAAATCCCTACTGCTACTTGCTACCTGAATGACCTCAGGTAAGTTGGCTACGGATTGGATATTTGATCCATTGGGAGTATTTCCTCATTTGTAAAATGAAGGCGTTGGATTTAATGACCTTCATTTCCAGCTTTGGATATTTAAAAATTGTAATTTGTTGCATTTTAAGAAGTGGTTTCTTGCAAAAGCCCTTTGAAGTAGGTGTGGTTTATTATCCCCATTTCACTGATAAAGACACTGAGGCTAAGTGGGACCTAACATAACTTGGCCTGGATTGTGTAACTATTGTTTGTTCTTCATTTTGCAGAGGACTCGTGACACCATGGGGTGATATCTTGACTTGTGGGTGAATTAGATTTAAAATGAAGCAAAGTTACACAAAGTTGTTAGCCTTATTCTCTTTTCCAGAATCATCAGAGTCCGGTGGCAAGATGAAAAAAAGTTAAGATGCCTGGCAATGGCCTCGGCATCTTTGATGTCTGATGAAGCTCTAAGTACTCCCCAGCTCCTGCGTTGGTGGTGGTGGGGAGAGCAGGGGAAGTCTTCACATTCTTGGGGTAGGAATCCCCTTAACCCATCAACAGGTTTGAGGCCTGTTGGCTACCCTCAACCTGGTTTAGCTGATCTGCCCAGATGGTTTTACTAGGGTATCGCCACTGTGCATGCTATAGCTTTTTGGAGCCACAGGTGAGAGTTGGGTGAGAGGTAGACACCAAAAGTGGATGAAGAACCCTGAAAAGTACTCAGCAAGCCCTCACCCCAGAGGTGCTAGTCCTCTCTGAGTTTCCCACCTACCTCTCTGTGTAGCTAGTGAGTGGCGAAGAGCTGAGATTCAGACCTGGATCTTCTGAGTAATCAATAAATTAATAAGTATTTATGAAGTGCCTATTATGAGCCAGGCACTGTGCCAGGAGTTATATGTGAATACAAATATAAATTCTAATGGAAGAATCAAGTACAATTATAAATATTTACAAAGTAAATGTAAAGAAAATGAATAAAATAAATACAAAATAAATACAAGGTAGTTTTAGAGGGTGGGCACTAGCAATTTGAGAACAGGAAGAGCTTTGTGCAAAACACAATGCTTGAGCTAAATCATGAAGGGAGAGAGAGATTCTATGAGGTGAGAGGAGGAAGGAGTGAATTCCAAGCATGTGAGACAACCAATGCAAAGGAATAGAGAATGTAGATGGAGTGTTATGTGTGAGCAATAGAAGTAAGGTCAGTTGGTAAGACTACAGAATGAAAAGGTGAAGCAATGCAAAAGGATGCTTCAAAAATAGATTGGGCTAAGATTGGGAAGGTCTTGAGAAGAAAAACAAAGGATTTTCTATATGTTCTTGGAAGCAATAGGAAGCTACTGCATTTGATTAAGTAGGGAAGTCAAATGATCAGCTCTGGGCTTAAGGAAAATAGCTTTAGCAGCACACATAATGGATTGGAGTGGTGATAGAGAGAGTTGAAACAGAGACCAATTAGAAAGCTGCTGCAATAATCTTGGTAAGGAGTGAAGAGGTCCTGAACTAAAGTAGTATGTTTGAGTAGAAAAAGGAGTTATATGCATGAAATGTTGTCAAAGGAGAAACAGAGAGATTTGGCAACTGATGGGAAATATGAAGCCAGGGACAATGAGGAACAGAGATTAATGCCAAAGTTATGAACCTGAGCCTGACAACAATTCCAATACTTTTTCATTATACTATATTACGTCGTGCATAATTATTACTATGGCTATAGTACATAAAATAGAAGCTTACTTTTGTATAGTGCTTTCATATATAGAATCCCATTTGTTCCCATCAGACCCTTGAAAAGTAAACAGAACAGCATCCCCATTTTATGGAGGAGGACGCTGGGATGTAAACAGTGACTGCAAGTGACTTTCCTGCAGTCAACTGGATAGTAGAAGAACTGGGGAGACTACTGATTTCTAGGCTAACACGTTCCCTTTTTTGTGTTATTTCCTATAAAATGAATAAGAACAGTAGCAAAACCTTCTAGTGCCACACACACACACACACACACACACACACACACACACATGACCCCCATCTCCCTAAACTCCAAAACGAAAATGAGTAAATAATAAGTCCAACAAAGCTATTCAGTGTTTTCAACCATTTATATAAAAATTGTACTTTGGTAGAATATGTATGTTTTAAGCTATTTAAACTTCATATTACAGATGAAGGAAAAAATACCTTACCACACTGGATATGTGGCTATTCCAAGCAGTTATTGCCCTTGAGTTACATTTCTAGACCTTATTGAAGAACAAGTGATACATTGTTAACGCTCAGATCAATAAACAATTATTGTTCTTTGTGAGATGCTGAAAGGGGATTTGGAGAGTTTACAGGTATGAGGCATAATTTACCAGTGGCTGTCAAACTAACAACTGCAGTGCATTATATATAGCTGGATCTATCTATCTATGCACATGAATGAGTGAATGGATAGTTGTCTGTGTATATAGCCACCTATACAAACACACATAGAGAAAGATTTGAATTTTTCCCCTTTCTGCAGATTTCCATGGGGAGCACATCTGATATTACCTGGCTCTTTGCCTCATGGTGTGTTATGCTCATAATGGAAACAGCAGGCTTCTATCTTTCTTTTTAAATAGAAAGCATGGCACTGGCAGAGATTTTAAAACTCTGCATTTAAAATTCTCCCAATAGTGATTATATCTTCTTAAAACCATTTGAACATTTCATCAAATGAAATAGAATAGTTTTCTTTTAAATATTTTAAGGGGCTCCCTGATGGCATCGCACCAACCCCAATAAACAATGTTATTAATTTTTTTAAAGAGGAAGGAGAAGAGTACCAGTATGTCATGAATTTGGTTTTACTCTAAATATTGTAGAGATTAACAGAACTGCTTTCCCCCCTTTGGCTAGCTTCGACTTACCATACATTCAGAAAAATCCTTTTAGAAAACAAAACAAAGATCCACATTTTGTTCTTCTTGCCCTTTCTGCTTGGCCCTATATAATGCAGCATCTCCAACTGGAAAAGTTTTGTCTCCTGTAACCTATAACTTATTGATTATCAAACTGTCAAGACAAAGTGAAAGGCATCAGGATTCTTTCCCATGGCTTTTAATCTTTTCTGAGAGATCTATTATGAAGACTCCTTCCCTCTGCCTCTTGTTATTGTTGCAGCAGTTATGTAATTGTTAATCTGTGAAAGCCCACAAACAATACTTAATATTGTGGTAGTCAACACGCATATATATGATGTAAATATATAAATACATAGATATACAATGGAAAAAGCGACCTTATTTTCAATATCTCTATTGTACATGGTCATTACTAGACTAGCTTCAATTTTCTTTTCAGGAATGTATGGTCCAATTCGGGACTCTTTCCTGTTATCTCTTCTTCCTCCGTTCCCATCAACCCTTTTTAAGAATTTTAAAGTGAGAGCAATAATGTCATCATTATGTAATGAAACATTAGCAATGCTGACACCATTCTCTTTACATTAATTGTATTTCAATTTCTCATAAAGCAACTTTATAATGTTCACTAGGAAGGGTCTACCTTTCTTTTCAGAACTCAGAATTGCCTCTCCCTGGTTTTACTGTCTCTTGGAATTAAATCTGAAAATCTTCTGTTATTTTGGATGTCCTGGGAGACAGAAGAGGGGAACCAAAGCAAAAAGAGAAAGTGATAAGAAGGATGGCCCAGAGCTAGGGAGGAGACCCATTCCCAAAAGTGCATGCTTTGATAAATTAGTAATGAAGAATTTACTTGCAGAGGAAACAAGACTGGAAATGGCCAGAAGCCAAGAACATCTGTGTTCTTGGTTTCCCAAATGTATGGAGGAGCAGATGTAACTGAATATATAACAGAAACTCTGGCATAACTCTTAACAACATGCAGGAGAACTCTGTACACAGAAGGCACCACAAATAAGAAATATTGAGGGAATGCCAAAATAATTTTATTAGCTCCTGGGAAAGGGAGATTGTTAAAGATAGCTTATAACTGCCAAGAAATCCTATATAAGAGGGGAAAAAGAAGTTTACCACATTGTAAAATAAAGCCTGAACTTGATCTAGAAATATTATGAATATATTTAAAATATTTCTTTACTGTGATAATTCTGTTCTCTCATCAATGCAGGTACCCTCTCTCTCCAATGGTGCAAATGTTAACCTAATTATACCTTCTCATCATCCATGGCTCTTTTCTAAGTCCTCACACAAATTTTCTTGACATTCTCAGTGAAGGCCATGAACTATATACTTTATGCATTTTCGATATCTGCTTGTCAATAATTTAGTCTATTTTCTATCGCTCTCACTTCATACATAACTAGATGACTTTCTTTTTCAGTCATGGATTTGATTACTTTTTTGTGCTTCTTTCATAAAGTTTGTCATTTATAATAAACTATAGATTATTTATGCCAAAACCAGAATATTCTTTACTCATTAAGTGGCATGCAGTTTGTATTCTTCCAAGAAAATCATGTTATTCCATGATTCACAACCATATAACATCACTGTAAAAATACTGGTACTAAAAACTATGCTTTTTGTTTCTAGGAAAAGCTTGAGATCATTAGATGCACTATTTAGTTACCTAAAGGAAATTCAATCTGTTCTCTTCCTCCTATTAAATTCTGGGACCAATTCATTGTCCATCTACAGTATCTGTGCAAGACATCTGTACTAACAAGTAAGCCCTATAGGAAACATATTCTTGATTCACTTAGCTTTTCCAGTGTCAAGAGTTAGGATGAATTTTTTTTTGATTGATTTTGTGTTTCACTTTAAGAGGTTCTGAAATGTTCTGGGGTTTGATGCAATACACACAATGTCTTCCATAATCAATTATCAAACATTTATTACGCACTTATGACATTAGAGAAGCCAGGGAGGTAGACATGAAGAAGAAGAGCATTCCAGGCATGGAAGATAGCTAGAAAAATTCAAAATCTTTTTTGTTCCACTTAACAGTATTTTTTTTTCCAATTATATGTAAAGATAGTTTTCAACATTCACTTTTATAAGATTTTGAGTTTCGATTATTTTTTCTCCCTTCTCCCTTTCCCTCCTCCCTCCCCAAGATGGCAAGCAATCTGATATAGATTATATATGTACAATCATATTAAACATATTTCCACATTAGTCATGTTGTGAAAGAAAAATCAGAAAAAAGGAAAAGAACACAAGAAAGAAAAAACAAAAAAAAACCCCAAAAAGTGAAAATAGTCTGCTTTGATCTGCTTTCAGACTCCATGGTGCTTTCTCTGGATGTAGATAGCATTTTCCATCATGAGTCTTTTGGAATTGTCTAAGATCATTGTATTACTGAGAAGAGCTAAGTCTATCAAAGTTGATCATTGCACAATGTTGTTACTGCGTACAATGTTCTCCTGAATCTGCTCACTTCATTCAGCATCAGTTCAGGTAAGTCTTTCCAAGTTTTTCTGAAGTCTGCTTGCTCATTGTTTCTTATAGCACAATAGTATTCCATTACACTCATATATCACAACTTGTTCAGGAATTCCCCAGTGGATGGGCATCCCCTCAAGTTTTAAGTCTTTACCACCACAAAAGAGCTGCTATACATATCTTTGCACATGTGGGTCCTTTTCCATTTTTTTTTTGTGATCTCTTTGGGAAACACTTAGTACTGGTACTGCTAGATCAAAGGGTATGCACAGTTTGGTTGCCCTTTGGGCATAATTCAAAATTGCTTTCTAGAATGGTTGGATCAGTTCACAACTCCACCAACAATGCTTTAGTGTCTCAATTTTCCCACATCTTCTCCAACATTTATAATTTTCCTTTTCTGTCATGTTAGCCAATCTGATAGGTGTGAGATGGTACCTCAGATTTGTTTTAATTCACATTTCTCTATTCAATAGTGATTTAGAACATTTTTTCATATGACTATACATAGCTTTAACTTCTTCTGAAAATTGCCTGTTCATATTCTTTGACCATTTATCAATTGGAGAATGGCTTATATTTTTATAAATTTGACTCAGTTCTCTCTTTATTTTAGAAATGAGGTCTTTTTATCAGAAACACTGTTTCCCAGCCTTCCTTCTAATCTTGGTTGCTTTGGCTTTGGCTTTATTTGTGCAAACCCTTTTTAGTGTAATGTAATCAAAATTATCCATTTGGCCTTTTATAATGTTCTTTATCTCTTGTTTGGCCATAAATTTTTCCCTTCTCCATAGATCTGACAGGCAAACTATTCCTTGATCTCCTAATCTGCTTGTGGTATCACCCTTTATGTCTAAATCATGTACTCATTTTGACCTTATCTTGGTTTACAATGTAAGATGTTGGTCCATGCCTGGTTTCTGCCACACTACATTTCAGTTTTCCCAGCAGTTTTTGTCAAGTAGTGAGTTCTTATTGCAGACAATTGAGTCTTTGGGTTTATCAAGAAGTAGGTTACTATAGTCATTTACTACTGTGTCTTGTGTACCTAACCTACTCTACTGATCCACCACTCTATTTCTTAATCAATACTAAATAGTTTTGATTATTGCTGTTTTGTAATATGGTTTTAGATCTGGTATAACTAGGCTACCTTCCTTTGCATTTTTTTCCATTAATTCCTTTGATTTTCTTGAACTTTTTTTCTTCAAGATGAATTTTGTCCTTATTTTTTCTAGGTCTATAAATTTTTTTGGTAGTTTGATTGGTATGGCACTGAATAAGTAAATTAATTTAGGTAGAATTGTCACTTATATTATATTAGCCTGGCTTACCCATGAGGAATTGCTATTTTTCCACTTATATGACTTTATTTGTGCTAATAATTTATTTATAATTTTTTGAAAGTTGCTCTATAATTTTCATTCTCTAGTTTGACTCTTCCTGGTTTAGGAATCAGCACCATATTTGTGTCATAAAAAGAATTTGGTAGGACTCCTTCTTTGCCTATTTTCCAGATAGTTTATATAGTATTTGAATTAATTATTCATTAAATGTTTGGTAGAATTCACTTGTAAATCCATCTGGGACTGGAGCTTTTTTTCCTAAAGAGTTCATTGATGGCTTGTTCAATTTCTTTTTCTAAAACGGGATTAAGTATTCTATTTCTTCTTCTGTTAACTTGGGCATTTTATATTTTTGTTAATATTCATCCATTTCACTAAGATTGTCAGATTTATTGACTTACAGCTGGACAAACTAGCCCTAATTATTGTTTTAATTTCCTCTTTGTTGGTGGTGAATTCACCCTTTTCATTTTTGATACTGGTAATTTAGTTTTCTTTCCTTTTTTAAATCAAGTTGACCAAAGGTTTATCTATTTTATTATTTTTTCATAAAACCAGCTTAGTTTTATTTATTAGTTCAATAATTTCTTACTTTAAATTTTATTAATCTTTCCTTTGATTTTCAGAATTTGTAATTTGGTATTTAATTGGGGATTTTTGATTTGTTCTTTCTCTAGCTTTTTTAGTTGAATGCCCAATTAATTGATCTCTTTTGTCTCTATTTTATTTATGTAAGCATTTAGAGATATAAAATTTCCCCAAGAATTGCTTTGGCTGCATCCCATAAGTTTTGGTATGTTATTTCATTATTGTCTTTGATGAAATTATTCATCGTTTCTATGATTTGTTGTTTGACCCACTCATTCTTTAGGATTAGATTATTTAGTTTCCACTTAATTTTTAGTTTATCTTTGTATGGCTCTTTATTACACATAAATTTTATTGCATCATGATCCGAAAAGGATGCATTTAATATTTCTGCTCTTCTGCATTTGATTATATGGTTTTTGTGCCTTAATAGAAGGTCAGTTTGGGGGTATTTGCCATGTATCACTGAGAAAAGTTATATTCCGTTCTATCTCCATTCAATTTTCTCCAGAGGTCTATCATATATAACTTTTCTAATATTCTACTTTCTTGTCTGTTTTATTGTTAGATTCATCTAGTTCTGAGAGGGATAGGTGAGGTCCTCCAACAGTGCAGTTTTGCTGGGTTTTTTTCTTCCTGTAACTCACTTTACTTCTTTAAGAATTTGGTGTCATACCAGTTGGTACAAGGGTATTTAATAATGATATTACTTCACTATTTATGGTACCTTTTTAGCAAGATGTAGTTTCCATCCTTATCTCTTTTTTTTTTAATCTATTTTTACATTTGCTTTGTCTGAGATCAAGATTGTTACCCCTGCGTTTTTTTTTACTTCAGATTAAGCAAAATAGATCCTGCTCCAGCCTTTTACCCTTACTCTATGTGTACCTCTGCTTTAAATGTGTGTCTTGTAGACAACATATTGTAGGATTCTGGTTTTTAGCCCACTCTCCTATCTGCTTACATTCCATGGGAGAGTTCATCCCATTCACATTCATAGTTGTGATTACTAATTTCCCTCCATCTTCCTTTCTCGCTGTTTATACTTTTCTAACTTCTTTCACCCTGTCCCTCCTCACTGGTGTTTTGCTTCTGACTGCTACCTCCTTCAATCTGCCCTCCCTTCTATCAGCTCCTCTCCCCTTTTCCTTTCCCTTTCTCCTACCACTTCTGCACTCTCTTTTGCCCACTCTTCTATTCGCCTCCTTCCCTTTTCTTTCCCCTTTCTCCTCCTACTTCCCTATAAGGTAAGAAAGATTTCTTTAGCCATCTGAGTGTGTATGTTATTCCATTTTCAGCCAAATCTGATGAGAGTAAGGTTCAAACAATGCTCACCCCTTCCCTTCTTTCCCTCTATTGTAATTGATCTTTTGTGCCTCTTCACATGCTGTAATTTATCCTATTTTGCCACTCCTTTTCTCTCCAGCACAATCCTTTTTTCACCCCTTAATTTTTTATATCATTACATTAAAGTCGACTTATACAGATACTCTCTGTTTATGTATACCTCTTCTAACTGCCCTAATAAAATTCTCAAGAGTTACAAGTATCATCTTCCTATGTAGGGATGTAAACACTTTAACTTATTGAACAACTTTTTTTCTTTCCTGTTTACTTTTTTATGCTTCTCATGAGTCTTATATTTGAAGTTTGAATTTTCTATTCAGCTTTGGTCTTTTTATTATGAATTATTGAAAGTTCCCTATTTCATTGAATATCCATCTTTTCCCTGAAAGATTATGCTCTGTTTTGCTGGGTAGTTGACTCTTGGTTGTAATCCAAGCTCCTTTGCCTTCCAGAATATCATTCCAACCACTCAGAGCATTTCATGTAGAAGCTGCTATGTCCTCTGCAATCCTGACTGTGGCTCCATGATATTTGAATTGTTTCTTTCTTGCTGCTTGCAGCATTTTCTCCTTGACCTGATAACTCTGGAATTCACTACAATATTCCTTGGAATTTTGGGTTCTCTTTCAGAAAATGATCAATGGATCCTTTCAATGACTATTTTACCCTATGGTTCTATAATACCAGGGCATTTTTTCTTGATAATTTTTTGAAAAAATGCTTTCTAGGCTCTTATTTTTTGATAATGGCTTTCATGTAGTCCAGTAATTCTTAAATTCTCTCCCCAGGATCTATTTTCTAAGTCAGTTATTTTCCCAATGAAGAATTTTACATTTTCTTTTTTTTTATTCTTTTACTTTTGTCTGACTGATTTTTGATGTCTCATTGAATCACTGGGTTCTACTTGCTGAATTCTAATATTTAAAGAATTATTTTTTTCAGTTAGCTTTTGTACCGCCTTTCTAATTTGGCCAATTGTATTTTTTAAGGAGTTGTTTTCTTCAGTCAGGTTTGTCTTTCCTTTTCCAAGCTGTTGCCTCTCTCTTGCATACCTATCATTTCTTTTCCCAATTTTTTCTTCTGCCTCTCTTATTTGATTTTAAAATCCTTTCTGAGCTCTTCCAAGAAGCCTTTTTGGGCTTGAGACCAATTCATGTTTCCATTTGAGGTTTTGCATGTAAGCATTCTGACAAAGTTGTCCTTTTCTGAGTTTGTGTTTTGATCTTCCCTGGCACCACAGTAGCTTTCTATTGTCAAAGTCTGTTTTTTGCTTCTTGCCTCCTGCTGGCTTGCCTGGACACTATGCTGGGCTGTGCTCCTCTTTCACCTAAGTGAAACAGACCTTTCCTGAAGTCCTTCTAATGTACCTTAAGCTGTAAAACTTTTCCACTCCATCTTTTTGCAGGTGGGAAACTGAGGAGCACATAGGTCACTTCCTGGCTTCTCTCTAGCATCTTTGCTCCACCTCCTAGGAGTTCAAAATTTTTAATGAGTTTATCCTCCATTTAAACTATGCCCTGGAAAGGCTCTATGATGGTTGCAAATACTTTAAAAGAGCTTTTATATCTCACTTGATATGAAAAGTCATTTAAAGTAGTTATGTAAAATAAAAAAGTATCTCTAAAAAGGAGTTATTCTCGTTTTTAGGATATTGTACATTTTGTAAATATTATACATGCACATTGTACATAAAGGAATGATTCTAAAAATCTGTCATTGAAAGAAATTAACTCCATTGTTGGATTTTATTTTCGAGGAATCATTTGTGGTTTTAAATAATTTGTTGGAGGAATTACTCTAATGTAATAATTTATGTAGTTAAAAAATAAGCTCAACGGAATTATGCATTCTCTACATCTTAATTGTGTGGCTGTCAAGATAAGATCTACTATAGAATATCATTTGAGAAAGCCTTCTTGGTCACTTCTCAAGTCTTCAACAGGAATGACTTTGATAAGTATATATTATTATCATAAATATTTTGTAGAGGTGGGAAAGAAGGTATATGAGTAAGTAGTTGTTGCTATTTTCTATATATGATCATCAGTGGTAATAACGTACATAACTTGTGACTCAGGACCCTCCAAAAATCTGGGCTCACACAGATTGGATCTCATGTTGGATGACTTTGACAGACCCCTGAGTAGGATTATTATGTCTTTGTGGCTTCATCCCAGTTTATTCATCAGACATCTCCAAAATAAAGCTTACTTATAACTTGTGTCTAGGTTTCTCCAAATGTGCTAAAGCACACCCAGGAATAAAAGACATTCAAAAAGATGTTATCAGTATTGGGTTTTGGACAGCCCTTATTTTTCCCTACAGAAGATACAAAAGTTGCAAAGGATGCATAAAGGCCTAAAAACAGATAAAAAACCATGTAATTCAAATAACTTCTCCTAGATGGGTATTCCAATTGGAGTTACCATTGGAGTAACTTTGGGGAATTCCACTTTTCCATAGGGTTTTCTGTAGTTTCCCACCCCCTAGATTCTAATTATCACTCTGCAATTTAGAATCCCCTTGGAAGGCAAACATATATTGAGGGCTAACAAACAAGCAATTACCTTCCCATAAGACCTGATTTTCCAAACAACTCACTGTAGAAACAGGGATTAGCAAGTTTCAGGTCACTGATTTTCTAAATTGTGAGTATTTTTCTTTGCTCTTCCAGTTTTTGGGTGGGTGGATGGGAGTACATGGGTGATTTTCTTTCTCCAAGAAACATATTGTCTTGGAAAATGTTCTCTCTAGAAAATAAAATCCTTGAATTTTCAAGCTTTGGAACTTTCAGATTCGGGTTATCCATGAAGCAACCTCCAACACTAGTATTTCCCAGGAAATTCTCATTCTTTGACTAGAAGGGTAGAATTTATGATGGAACTACTTGGACATCCAAATTTCCTTTTCTCTACACAGGAAGTTAGAATAAAGGAAAATTATCCATGAACTTTCTTTTTCATCTGAGTGAACAAAGAGATGTGCCACCATATCTTGGGCTGGAAATGTTCACTTTAATTATCTCTATTTTTATGCTAAATTAAAAGATATCTTACTGTCATGTACTTCTATTCAAAGCAGCCATTTCTAGGTTTGTGGGGGAGAAATTGTATTTTGGTCCAGATTTCTCTTCCTCCAGGATGAGGTTTGCTTTGCTACATGCTGATATCCCTCTTGTATGTGGGGAAAAAAGAAGAGCTTTTATAAATCATGGACAAAAGAAGCCCCTCTGAGAGGGATTCATCCTCCTGAGTCCTAGTTAGCCAATCATTTTGGAAGAAGCCTTATGTGAAGGAACCAATCAGGACTTTTCTTTGGCCTTTCATCGAAGCTTCATTAGATATTCATGGGATTGTATCACGAATATTTTCATACAAAACCTGATGCCATGTAACCTTATCAGATTCATTTGGAATATCATCAAATTGCCCAGATATTCCCCTGACTAGCCCTTCTTTACATATACGTATATGTATATGCATATGCATACATATATGTATAAATTTAAGTATTTTCTAACTTTCATGCTTACATATATATTATGGCTAATACCTTAATGCTTTCAAAATTATCCATTTCATGTTTTAGAGCATTAATAAATTATTTAAATAGGATAGTTTGGATATGTTTTAATTGAATACTAGACTGTTTGCTAAGTATATATATATATATATATATATACATACGTATATGTATATATGTACACACATATATACGTGTGTGTGTGTGTGTGTGTGTGTATGTGTGTGTAGGCCACTTAAAGATATTTCTTCGGCAATTTTCATATGTTTCAATATTTAGATCTTATCAGGCATTCTTAACCCTTGGGGAAAAAATCTTAAAATGATTGAAGTTTGTGTTGTGTATCTTCAGCTTCTTCTTTCATATAGTTTCACTACATCTACTGGTATACACTCCTTGAGACCAGTGCTCTCACATTTTCTCCACTTTTACTTCTGTTATAACCTAATCATAGGAAAGGACTTTGTAAGTCCATTCACATCAAGGTATAAATGTCTAGTCATGATTAATGTTATTTCTCCAAGGGCACTTGCATTTTATCAAGGACAAATAGGTTAAACCAAAGGATTAAATTACTAGTTATATATTTTCACATATGTATACATGTGCATATCTGTCATCTAACCATCTATCTATGTCTCACTTTGTGGATTAGCTGGAGGAAATTTGTGCTCTTATATTGGTCTCTCATGCAACTAAAAGTTCTTTTAAGCTAAACTGTCTCTCCTTAGCATCAGATAAAATAGGCTTAAATTAAATGGTTTTTTTTTTTGAGGAGCAAAGGCATCGCAATTGGGGTTAAGTGACTTGCCCAAGGTCACACAACTAATGTGTGTCATGTATCTGAGGCTGGATTTGAACTCAGGTCCTCCTGACTCCAGGGCCAGGGCGCTATTCACTGCGCCACCTAGCTGTCCCTTAAATTAAATTTTTGAAGAAAAAAAGTGGACAATATTTTGGAGAGCCTGAGATTGTCTTTATTCTCTACTTCCTTTTCATGTTTAGACACACACTAACCTGCCTAGGCATTTCTTTGTATTTTCAAAATGCCGTTTTAATCCAGAGTGCATCTGATTTATTTATATCTACTAATCTCATGCTATTTTCTCGTTTGTTTCTGCAATACAAATTCTAGGGAATCATTTAAGTAAGTTCTCCTAAAATCTTGAAAAGCAGACATTTTAAGTTAATTCATTTCTATGGGATAATATTTCCATCAAATATCATATTCATGATGATAATTATTACAGAAAAATGATATTATTTAGGGTAAATGATAGGTCTTCAGAATCAATTGCTTTCTCTATGATGACTTGATTTTATTTTCCTTTTTTAGAGACACTTCTGATTTCATATAATGCTACTTTGGCTGTAGTGGGAAAGAGAATGCCTCAAGAGTACCTATTAACAAGTACTACTGCCTCACTCAAGATGAAGACATCTTTTTCATTATAGCCATAGGGAGAATAGCTGGGACATGGAGTCTTGAGTGAATGGTTTAAAATAAGCATTAATGGAGGACTATGATTTACAAGAATCATTAGAAATATGAATTTAAGCAATGTCTGTGAAATGTAGTGACAGGCAAGAAAGTACAGCAGAAAACAACCTTACTTAGGAGAGTTTTAGGCCTGGCTCTGCCAGTTATTGGCTTTGTGACCATTGTAAGTCTTATTTCTTCTCTGGATCTGTTTCCTTGTTTTTAAAATGTGGGGCGGGGTGGGGAACCCACAGTCTCAAGGCTGCATGTGGCCCTCTAGGTACTCAAATGCAGTTCTTTGACTGAATCCAAACTTCACAGAACCAATCCCCTTAATAAAATTTGTTCTGTAAAATTTAGACTCAGTCAAAAAGATTCCCAAGGACCTAGAAGACCACATGTGGCCTTGAGGCTGCAGGTTCCCCACCCTTGGAGATGATAATTCATTCTAGGTCTAAATCTTATAATTTTAAGAGGTCTCTGACAATTCTAACATTCTATAACACCAATTTTTTTCTATCCTGTAAACAAAATAACTGATGAATTAACCATTTTTTTTCTATTTCCAAAAGATAGCAATAAACAATTTAAAAGAAGGAAGGAGAAACTTATTCAATGGTAGGAGCTGAATAGTTGGTACAGGGTCCTTGCCACAGATGATGAGCCTAGACCGTGTGAACAGGAAACGGCTTCTTTGGATTGATGGAAGGATAGGTGGGGTTTACAGATGACATAACGAGTGAAAGTTCTTTATCTCGTCCCAGAAAGATGATATGTCATGACGCTAGACAACTGCATCCTGAAAGGCCTGTTCATATAGCCACTGGCTGTGAACAAATCAAGAAGTATGCAGAACTACACTTTTTAGGTTATGCTTCTGGGGCATTGTAGCAACAATCTAGCTAGCAGCTACTGTGGCTGTGTAAAACCAACAACAACCAGCACAAAGAAGGCCACTAACATAGGTTCTTTGATCTGCTTTACTAAGGAAAACAAAGTTAAGGGGTTAACAATCTCACTTTAATTACAGATATTGTTCATTTAGCTTAGGAGGAAAAGCCAGAAACCTGAACTTCAGAGCAAATACAAACATCAACAGACAGACCTTGTCTGACTGAAATCTCAATTCATAGTTACCAGGGTTTGACAAAGTCCCAACATCTGGGTTTACAAGCTGGAGGGCTCTTAGTGGCTGCTCAGAGTCTCTTCAAGTCACACACCACTCTTCCAGTGAGTGAGAGGCCCAAGGAAAAAAAACCAACCTCTTGAGTTTATATATTCTGTTCAGGGTCAAAGGGTGTCACAACATGTGACTCACTCATGTGACCTAAAAGCATCACAAACATGCTACTCAAACTCATGTGGTCTAGCTTAAATCCACCTGGCCTAAAAGCTTCTGGAATCGCAAATATGTGACTCAAACCCGTGGAAACCAGGCTTTCCCTAGAGGCAAGAAGGTCATCAGAGACTTCTGATTTAATAAAAGAAACAAAGGTTAGACTCTTCAAGGGCACTTGATTAAATAAGTGCTAAACGAGAAAACAGTGTAAGAAAGTCCCACCTTAATTACTGAAACAGGTGTGACCAAGAACCTCCTGTAGATTCTCAGACATGAATTACATTACTCAGTCTTGATAATTCATGAAGGAATATATGATATTGCCAGAAGAATACAGAAAAAAAAAGTCTCTAGGGAAGTTTAAACATGTGGAAGCACAGGGTCTTTTATCTTAGCTTTGCCATTTGAAGGTAAGTGCCATACAACAGAAAGGAGGATATTGGGGGGGGGGGGTTGGAGCCAAGATGGCAGCTGGAAAGCAGGGACTTTCTCAAGGTCTTCCCCAAATCCCTCCAAACATCTATAAAAATGGCTCTGAACAAATTCTAGAGCTGTGGAACCCACAAAATAGCAGAGGGAAGCAGGTTTCCAGCCCAGGAGAGCCTGGATGGTCACTGGGAAGGGTCTATCGCATGGTTCTGGGAGGGGAGCACAGCCCAGCATGGGCTGTGCCAGGATAGACCTGACCAGGAGTCGCAGGGGTAGGCCTTAGGGCCATGAATCATTGAGCTGCGGCAGTTACCAGTCTTCTTAACCCACAAATGCCAAAGAGCAGGTTAGTGGTAAACTGCAGGATCCAGGTGAGAGTGGTCCGGCCCCCTCCCTGGAGGTGGCTGAGGTGGTGCAGCTCCTGAGGCTGCTTCCAGAGCTCCAGCTTCAGCTGCTTCCCAAGTCCCTGGCTCACACAGTGGGAGGAATCTAGCAGCAGGTCAGAGTGAGAGTGCAAGGAGCACTTTGTGGGGACAGAGGCAGTTTCTTTTGCTGTGTCCTGCTTCAATCTGGATTATGGTCCTCGTTGGTGGTTCTTGGGGGAGGAAAAACACTGCTGTGACAGAGCCTGTGGTGACAGTGGAATAGAAATAGCTCTGCAAACAGCAGTGCTTGGACCCTAAAGCTAGGGACAAAGTGCTTTCTACTCTACAAGCAGTCATACCTAACAAAAAATTCAAGGGTCAAGTACTTGGCTGGGAATGTGAACGGGCAGCAAAAACAAACTCAGACTCTAACTCAAACTCTAGATTCCTTTTTTGGTGACAAAAAGAGATCAAAACATACAGCCAGAAGAGGTCAACAAAGTCAAAGAGCCTATATCAAAAGCCTCCAAGAAAAATATGAATTTGTCTCAGGCCATGGAAGAGCTCAAAAAGGATTTGGAAAAGCAAGTAAGGGCAGTAGAGGAAAAATTGGGATGAGAAATGAGTCATGCAAGAAAACTATGAAAAACAAGTCAACAACTTGCTAAAGGAGACCCAGAAATACTGAAGCAAATGATACCTGAGAAAATAGAATAACCTAAATGTCAAAAGAGCTCCAAAAAGCCAACGAGGAGAAGAATGCCTTGAAAGGCAGAATTAGCCAAACAGAAAAGGAGGTCCAAAAGACCACTGATGAAAATATCACCTTAAAAATTAGATTGGAACAAGTGGAAGCTAGTGACGTTATGAGAAATCAAGATATTATAAAACAGAACCCAAGGAATGAAAAAATGGAAGACAATGTGAAATATCTCATTGGAAAAACCACTGACCTGGAAAGTAGATCCAGGAGAGATAATTTAAAAATTATTGGACTACCTGAAAGCCATGATCAAAAAAAGGGCTTAGGTATCATCTTTCAAGAAATTATCAAGGAAAACTGTCCGGATATTCTAGAGCCAGAGGGGAAAATAGAAATTGAAAGAATCCACAGATCACATCTTGAAAAAGATCCCCAAAAGAAAACTAGGAGTATTGTCACCAAATTCCAGAGTTCCCAGGTTAAGGAGAAAATACTGTAAGCAGCCAGAAAGAAACAATTTGAGTATTGTGGAAATACAATCAGGATAACACAAGATCTAGCAGCTTCTACATTAAGGGATTGAAGGGCTTGGAATATGATATTCCAGAGGTCAAGGGAGCTAGAATTAAAACAAGGAATCACCTACCCAGCAAAACTGCTCCAAGGCAAAATATGGACTTTCTCAATGAAAAGACCAGAGCTGAATAGAAAATTTGACTTTCAAATACAAGAATCAAGAGAAGCATGAAAAGACAAACAAGAAAGAGAATTAATAAGGGGCTTACTGAAGTTGAACTATTTTGTTT
>CM053626.1:149284821-149324655 GCA_028646595.1 Phalanger gymnotis | reverse complement strand
TGAGACCTTTCTCAGTATTAGGGTAGTTGAGGGGAATATACATACATATGTGTATATATATATATATATGTATATATATATATATGGAGAGAGAGAGAGAGAGAGAGAGAGAGAGAGAGAGAGAGAGAGAGAGAGAGAGAGAGAGAGAGAGAGCACAGGGTGAGTTGAATATGAAGGGATGATATCTAAAAAAAATAAAATAAAATTAAGGAGTGAGAGAGGAATATATTGAGAGAGGGAGACAGGGAGAGATATAATGGGGTAAATTATCTCACATCAAAGCGACAAGAAAAAGCAGTTCTGTTGGAAGGGAAGAGGGGTCAGGTGAGGGGGAATGAGTGAATCTTGCTCTCATCGGATTTGACTTGAAGAGGGAATAACATACACACTCAATTGGATATCTTACTCCACAGGAAAGTAAGGGGAAGGGGATAAAAAGGGGGGATGGTAGAAGGGAGGGCAGACAGGGGGAGCAGGTAATCAAAAGCAAACACTTTTGAAAGGGGACAGGGTCAAGGGAGAAAAATGTGTAACGGGAGACAGGATTGGATGGAAGGAAATATAGTTAGCCTTTCACAATATGAATATTGTGGAAGTGTTTTACATAATGATACACATGTAACCTATGTTGAATTGCTTACCTTCCTAAGGAGGGTGAGTGGGAAGGAAAGAGGGGAGAGAATTTGGAACTCAACGTAATAAAGGAGATGCTCAAAAAAAGGTTGTTTTTGCATGCAGCTGGGAAACAAGATATACAGGGAACGGGCCATAGAAATCTATCCTGCCCTACAAGAAAGTAATGGGAAAGGGCATGGTGGGGGAAGTGGGATAATAGAAGGGAGGGCTGTCTGGGGAATGAGGCAATCAGAATATATGCCATCTTGGAATAGGGAGGAGGGTAGAAATTGGGAGAAAATTTGTAACTCAAAATCTTGTGGAAATCAGTGTTGTAAACTAAAATATTAAATAAAAATGATAAAATAAAAAAATTAAAAAGAGAAAGGAGGATATTGAAAGGGAAGATAGTATTCAAGAACAAGATTTAGCTTTCTGAATTATGTTTTAAGATACAAGAATAGTGGGCTTTTTTAGGGATTAAATATGTCTAGTAAGGGTGTAATAGAATGTATTTGTCTTGAGGCTTATCTAATAAAAAGGGCTTTAAGGTTTTTTGGGGGCAGTTGGTAGAGAAATGTCAGATATTAAATTAACCTGGATACAACGCAGAACTGCAAGTATGACATAGGAAGACATAATCAATAATTCATAAGAAAAAATTACAGAGACAGGAAGTTAAAATTGTGCTTTTGGATAGCACTGTGTACAAGTAACAAGAAAGCTCAATATATTAATGTACAAAGATGAATATGTCCTCATATGAATCACAGCAAATTTATGAGACTACCGTTTGTGACATATTAGGAAGATATATGCAGGAAGTAGTCAGATGTGTACACTAGACTGTAGAAGAACAAATTTTAGAGGTGAAACAGTGGAAAGAGACCTCTGTTTCCATTTAGTTCAATCCATGACTGAAGAAGAAGAATCCCTTTTATAACAAATTTAACAGGTATTCCAATCAAGATCTTCAGTGAAACTTCCCAAGTCAACTCATTCCATTTTTGGATACTGCTAAATGTAGGGAATTGCTCCATATTACAGGCCTAAATTGGCTACAGAACAAATTCTTCCCATTGCCTCTAGTTATATGCTTTCAGGCCAAATGGAGTAAGTTTAAATATTTTTTTTTTCCACAGGGCAGACTTTGAAATACTTGAGAACAAGAGTACTCTTTTAATTCATCTCTCATCTAGTCCAATTCTTTCAATTAATTCTCATGTGGCATGACTTTTTAAAAAAAATATTTGGAAGTTTTTATGAGCATTTTGTCTCTTCCTCTCCTCTCTGCTCCTCTACCTCCCTCCTCCCAAAATTGAAAACCCTTATAAAAATATGCATAGTCTGGAAAAAAGAACATTCCCATATTCACATTGGCTATATCCAAAATGTATGTTTCATTTTGCCTTGTAAGTTCATTAACTCTATGGCAGGAGGTGCATGGTGTGTTTCATCTTCCAGTGCTATGGACTCATGGTTTATAATGACATTTATCAATTTCTAAAGTCTTTCAAATATTTCTTAAAAATATTGTAATTGCGTAAATTGTTCATCTAGTTCTTGTCCACTTAACTCATAAGCAGTTCATACAGGTCTTTCCAGTCTCCTGTGAAATTGTCTATTCAGTCATTTCTTCTGACACAATAATATTTGGCCCCATTTACATGCCATAATTTGTCCTTTTGTTCTATCATCCAACTATCTATCTATCTATCTATCTATCTATCTATCTATCTATCTATCTATCTATCTCTACTTAGAAAAGAGTTGTTACAAGTATTTCTGTATCTGTGGGTCCTTTTCTCCTTTCTTTGACCTCTTTAGGATATAGACATGTGGCTTGATCTTGAGATGTTTTACCAACCTGATTACCCTATTTTTGGATGTTCTACAAGTTATCAGCATTCTTCCTGAAATGTGATACCTGGAAATGAATAAAATATTGTAGATTGTGTCTTGACCAGAGCAAGGTAGAGTAGGAGTATTACTTCCCTAGCTGTAGACATCATGTCTTTCAGGGCAACCCAAAATTGTATTAGTTACCACATCACACTGTTGACTAGTGTTGAGTTTGTAATTCACTAATGTAGCCAGACCTTTTTTCAAATGAACTCTTTTTGTTCATGCCTCATTTATCATACATTTGTGAAGCTGATTTTGAGAAATCCAAGTAAAAGACTTCATATTTATCTCTATCAAGATTTCTCTTAAAAAGTTGGCTTCAATGTTTTAGTGCATCGAGATCTTAACTACCTTCAGTATAGGTACTCTGAACAATAGCTCCTAGTTCTGTGTTCAGACCAAGGTATAGAAGCTTGGTGATATATGACTGTTGAACTGCTGTTAGTTAACACTGAGAAATCATTAGTGAACAGAAGTGCCCTGAGGCTAGAGACAGTCAAATGCTATGAAACTACAGGTCAGTGACTTTGATTTTAATTCCTAGTAAAGAGCAGATTATTAAAGGATAGTTTGTGAGCATTAAGAATAGGAAATAGTGATCACTATGAACTACCATGGATCCATCAAAACTAAGGCATGATGGGATAAGCTAGTTCTCTCTTTTTTTGAAAGAGTCTCTAGAGCACCAAATTGGGGATGTTTTAGATCTAAGTATATCCAGATTTCAATAGGGAATCTTTGTGGATGTGATGAAGAAATCTAGGTCAAAGATACAGAAAAACTGACCTAAAGAGTGACTAATGGCAAATCTGGAGGGAGGTCTTCTTTGGCTTTGTTCAGTCAAACTTTTTTAAAAAAAATTTAATTTCTTTTATTCTGAACTTAAAAAGTAAAACAAGCATTTCCATATCATAATAGAATAGAAAAAAGATAACTATACATTAAACTACAAATCTATTATGTACAACTTGCTACTCCTTTTAAATATATAATAAAGTTATCCTGTAACTTCCTTTTTATCTTTTTTTCTTCCCACCCCTCACTCTAGAGATGACTACTATTAGAGAAATGTATGTAAAGGTGTGTGTGTGTGTGTGTAACATACCTCTATTTATTTTTTTTGAAATTCTTTTTTTTTTTTGGAAGAGAAAGGCAGGGCAATTGGGGTTAAGTGACTTGCCCAAGGCCACACAGCTAGTAAATGTGTCATATGTCTGAGGCCAGATTTGAACTCAGGTCCTCCTGACTCCAGGATTGGCACTCTATGCACTGCGCCACCTAGCTGCCCATACTTCTATTTATTAGTTCTTTCTCTGGATGCAGATAGTGTTTTTCTTCCGATGTCCTTGGTAGTTAATTTAGGTATTTACAATAGTCAAAATTACTTAGTCATTCAAAGTTGTTCTTAAAACAATATTGCTGTTACTGTATGCAATATTCTCTTGGTTTTTTTCAGTAAACTTAGGAAATTTTTAGGTGACACAAAGGTGGGAAGGATGGCTAATGATCTGGATGATGACTTCAGTGTTCAGAAAGAATGTGAGAATCTGAAACAATAAAGTCAACAATGTAACATTTAAGAAGTATAATTATAAAATCCCCTATGTCAGTTCACAAAAATCAACTGTATAGGAAACGTGGGTAGAAACAAGTTTATTTGTGAAAGACTTAAGTATTTTAGTGGAATGCAAAGTCAATAGGAGTTGGCATCCAGAAAATTTAAAGCAACTTTAGATTACGTTAATTGAAACATGGCACATCCCGGAGGTGAGGCGATAGCCTTACTTCCTCCTGACCATATCTGGCCATATGCACAGTACTTTGTTTAGTTCTAGTTACCACGTGTTAAAAGGAATGTGGATAAACTAGGGCACTTCTAGAGAATGTGAGAGGACCCATATTATACAAACATTGGTTGAAGGAGTTGGGGATATTTAGCCTGGGAAAGAGAAAACTTAAAAGAGAATTGACAAGACTCTTTAAATATTCAAAAAGTTGTCAAATGACAGAGGAATTCTCTCTCAAAACTGGAAATGGCAGAATGAACATAGTTAAGAGGAAACTCAAGCCCCAGCTAGGCAAGAAAGTACCTTGATGCTTCAAATGACTTCAGTTCATCAGGCTTAGATAAATTATACTCTAGGATACTGAAAGAACATGTAGATTAGATTTTAAAACCATGTTTTTGAGTTTTGAGAAATCATTGTGAATGGAATAGATATAGGAGGCCTAGGGGTAGCAAAACGTTATTCAATTTTCAAAGAGAAGAAAAAGTCATGTCAAGAAATTGTATCAAAATGGTAAACTTGATACCTATTCCTGGTTAAAAAAAATTCTAAAATGGATTTAAAAAGAACCAGTGTGTGAACAACTAGAAAAAATAAAAAGGCACTAAAGAATCACCTTGAAGCAGCATCAGTTCAAGAACAAGGCATGCTGAAATAATCTAATTTCTCTCTCTCTCTCTCTCTTTCTCTCTCTCTCTCTCTCTCTCTCTCTCTCTCTCTCTCTCTCTCTCTCACAAGGGTACTACTAGAGTAGCGAATTGGGGCAGATTTTATATCCAGTATATATTACAGAGGACAAGTCATGACAAACTAAACATATCTGATTTTGATAGCTTAATAGATAAGGGTGATGGCATAGACATGGATTTACAAAAGACACTTGACAAAGTCTTTCATGATATCCTTATGACCAAAATGGAGAAATTTTGTCTGAGCAGTAGTATAGTTCAGTATATTTGCAGCTGTACCCTTAGATGGTATTAATACATCACTATTGGGTTGGGGAGAGGGTTTAGGGTAGTTTCATAGTATCCTATTCCTGGTCTTGTACTGTTACACAATTTTATGAATGACTGGAAGGAAGGCATAGAAGACATAATTATCAAATTTGTGGAAGACTTAAACCTGGAAGAAATTGATAACTTTTTGTATGATAAATGATCAGGGGCAGCTAGATTGCACAGTGGGTAGAGTGCCTGGCTGGGAGTCAGGAACACCTTAATTCAAATTTGGTCTCAGACATTTTCTGGTTGTGTGACCCTAGACCAGTCACTTACTCTCTGCCTGTTTCTTTATGTGTAAAATAGCACCTTCCTCCCAGGGTTGTTGTAAGGACCAAATGAGATGAAAACTGTGAAGTACTTAGAATGATGCCTGGCACATAGTAAGTGTTCTATAGATATTAGTTATACTGCTGCTGCTGATAAAGTCAGGATTCAGCATGATTTGGCAAGTAGGAACAAGGGTCTGAAATCAATGCGATCTGATTTGTGACAAAGATAAAATCCTGCATCCAGCTTACAATAATAAAAAAAAGAACTGCAAAAATAAGATAGAAGCAGCCTGGTTTTATAGCAGTTTATGTACAAAAGCCTTATTTGGCCACAAGTTTAATAGGAGTAAATAGTGTAAACCAACTGTTAAAATACTAAATTTTAAGTTCCAATAATAAAATAAATTGATATGTTTTGCAATATAACTTTTCTACTGAGCCCTGTTTGTCCTGCTGAGACCACATTTAGAAATCTGTGGTCTATTTTAAGTACCACATTTTAAGAGAAACATTGTCAAATTAAAATGACTTCCTCAGTGATAAATGTGCTGAAAGGTCCTAAAGTCCATACATGAAGAAGAATTGAAGGAGTCTATGATATATTTCCTAGGAACAAAGAAGTCTTGGGATTTATGAGAGCTATCTTCTACTATGAGAAATATTGTTATATAGAAAAGGTCTTAGATTTGTTGTGCTCGAACCCAGATGGCAGAACCAAGACCAATGGGTCAAAGGCTCTGGTAAGAAGATTACCCACTGGCTTCATGTCCTTGCTCGGCACTCCTTGGTCCACACACAGGTCGGCTCTGCTTCCAGGTCGGCTCTGCTTCCACAGCTCCTGCTTTGGCTTCAGCCTTATCTTCAGCCTCGGCCTGCAGCTGTCTCTGGCTCCAACAGAAAATCAATCTTGAAGCTGTCTTCTCTCCTCCCATAGAGCCTTTGACATCATCAAGTGTCATCTGAATGACCAGAGCTTATTGTTCTTGAGTTGGCCCCTCCCCTTAGGACCCCGGGAGGCTCACATCCACATAGATTAGGTCAACACCTAATAGGGCATGGCTCTGGAGTTAACACCTCCCCTCAGCCAGCTCCACCTTGGCCCCACCTCAGTCATCAATCCACACCCACATAGGCTCCACACCCAACAGGGCTCTGGGCCTGGGGCTTAGCACCCAGCAAGGCTTAATGAAACACACTGAGCCACTCAAAGAAAACAAAGGCCATTTTGCTTACCAACACATTCCACCCCTTGCTCTAGGATACATAATTTAGTCAGCCATGTATCCTAGAACATACATAGTGATCCAATTATGAAGGAAGCTAAAACATATCATTCACAATAAAGCAAAACATATCATTCAGTGACATTCCCAAATATTGGTTTACAATTCTAATGTGACCCACCCCTAGGTCCCAGCAAGATAATCTCTTCAATCAATCATTTCCAAAATACATGGAAAAAAATATGTTTTTTGTTTTACAGTTCAGATGTCCACCCCTAGATCTTTGTATCCATTACATAGGAAAGGGGTGTCAATAATACCATAACAATAAAACAATACGGCAAGGATAATACAAAATAAGTACACAGAACAGTATCATCATTCACCCCCACTTGAACGATTGGGGCTCAAAATCTTGGGGTAAGGGGCGAAGGTCTCATTTTCCATAGCTTCTTCTTGCTGAAATTGGACATAGAGTTGTCCTTGCCCCAAGAGTCCCATTCCAGAGGTCAGTTCTTTAGCGAGCTGGCAGGAATTCCAAGAATGCTATGTGCTTAAGCAGTCAGTGGAGAGTGTAGGGTGCGTAAGCCTAAAGGAGACAGAACTAGCAACAAGGTTGACCAAGACAAAGAACAAAAGAGTAAGCAAGTATGAGCTATCATACTTCAAATAAAATCACCCCCATTCTGGTTGAGACTCCAATTATTCAAGAATTTGATCCCATAGCCTAACTCAGGTAGGAAATGTTTCCTTTCCAAGGGAACACAATAAGGAAACTAAGCTAGAAGGGTCCCATCCTAGACAGAGACTAAGATTGCCCTCCAGGCCTTTTCCCCCAGATACAAACTTTCACCTGTTAATCACACAAGATCACCTTCCCTCTGAGTGGCTTGTGGCATTTATCAGCATCAGCCATACTTCTGGAGTCTATGAATCTATTATTATAGTCCTATTCATGGTAAAATATATGGTTCAGGGGTATGATTTGGTAATTATCTTCCCCTGAATAGACAACTATTACAGTGTTGTCCTTCCCATGGGCTATGACTTCTGCAGCCTTTGGACTATCATCTGGCTTCCATTTTACCCATACCTTAGCTCCCAATTTTATTCTATCAATGGAGCAAGACCCTTTTGCTCCTCTAGTAGGCAGATTTTGACTCAATACAAGGAAAAACCTTCCAGTGGTGAAAGCTGTCCAGAAATGGAATGAGTTGCCTCAGAAGGTCTTGGTTTCATTATCATTGGAAGTCTCCAAGTGGGCTTGGATCACCACTGGTTGGGGATATTATAGAAGATTTTGATGAGATAATTTCTGAAGTTTCTTCCTGCTCTGAGTGGTTATAATTCCATTGTTCCAGAGGGATGAGTTACATTGTTTTGCTGGGAAGTAGTGTTTTTGCTGATTAGAAGGGAAAAAAATCTTTCTAGCAATTAAAACTTTCTATAATGTGATTGGCTCTCATTACTAGGAGTGCATAGACTGTATAATGATACATCAGGGATGTTGTAAAGAGCCATGTATTGATTAGGATTTAGATTAGTGTATAAGATTCTTTCCAAAACCAAGATTTTCTGACGTTATAGAATGAGGGTAGGCTTCTATGGGACATTCTTCCAATAAAATGATACATCTCAGCAAAGAGCCTACCTTATTTTCTTCCCTTTTATTCTTCCCCTTCTTGCCATGTAGTGGTCTCAAAATAAGTGTCTTGATGTCCTAAGAATACCTCACCTCTCAACATAGGGTTGGTATTGGGGAGTCTCAAAATTTTTAGGTTGATAAAGAACAGAAGAATAATTCTTGGAAATTTCTTAATCAATATGAGAAGCCTTAAAGCCCCCACTACACCAATACCCCTATCCCCATGAGTGAAAATTAGTATTTATAAAATTGTCCATTTCCTTAAAACAAGAATCATTTAAGTGAAAATCTATTGGATAAGAAGGAGAAACAAAGGTTTCTGCATCTAGTCTCAGAAATTGATCCAAAGAGTTATTTATGCTTCTAGCATATAATCCCCTGAAACAGTTCCAGCTCAGCTTCTGCTATTGTGAGCTGTCTATTATTTGGGTTTCTGTCAACCAGACAAGGTGTCAAGTTATGTTTCCCTGATTCAAATTGCTGCATATTATCTAGACTCTGGTTAACTTCTTTTCCACATGTTCATATTTAAGTAGGAACAGAGGTGAATGCATAAAGTTGAATGCCTGAAATGTTTTTTTAAAGGCTAATTCAGAGTATTTTTAAGTACTTCTAAGCTGTAACAAATGTGAATTGACACACTATTTTTCTCACAGCAAGCTGAGAAGTCTTCAATTTATGAACTTTATATTCTGTGATTTAGTAAGTAGCAATTCAAAAAGGTAAACTTGACCGTTTATAATGAATGTTTTTGAAAACACATTTGAAATCTTTTCTTTTCCCAACTAGCTTGGAAATGCATGTCTAGGGTATTATCCTTTCTCTACTTGGCAAGCATGGCTATAGACAACATTTCTTCCTGTCTAAGGAGATTCTCTGCTGGTGAAACTTTTCTTGCTTTTTAATGAGTGCAATTTCAAAAATCCAGCCCAGAAATTCTTTCTGATACTTTGTTTGGTGATACAGCTTATCATAAGAGTTCATTATAATCTATACATTTGGATAGGATGCATTTAAGTTTTGAAAAAAATAATTATTGATATCTTTTTACTGTTTTTCATTGAGTAAATTCTTCTCCCTACCTGATTCTAGAAGGTCACCCCATAAAACAAAGAATGCTTAAAAGAAAAAAAGAAGTGAATGGAAAAAAGCAGCACTGATTAATACATTCAAAAATAAATCTGACAACAGATGTAGTTTTCCACACCAATAGTCCTCACCCCACTTCCTTTGTAAAAGAATGGAGAATGTGTGGCCTCATAGCTCTTCTTTAGAGTCAGTCATTCCTTATAATTGTACGACATTCATTCTCAATTGTTTTGTGGTTGTTCCTCACATTTTTATTGTAGTCACTGTGTATATTGCTTTCTTCGGCTCTGTTTACTTCATTTTGCATCAGGTCATATAAGTGTTTCCAATGCTTCTTTGTAATCATCATATTCATCATTTCTTATAGCACAGCAATATTCCATTACGTTCACAAGCTGTGATTTATCTAGCTATTCTCCAGTGGACAAATGACTACTTTATTTCCAGTTCTATACTACCACAAAAAAGTTCTGCTATAATTATTTTTTGTGTATATAGAGCCTTTCTTTTTTGTGATTTGAGGTATTTACCTAGTATTAGATATTTGTTAAATTTTAATACTATAATTTCTTTTTGCTCTAGTTTAGTTTTGACATTTGCTTTAAAATGACTGGCTCTCAATTGCTTAGTGCTCTGTGTTTTTTTCTTAAGGGAAAATTTTAGAATCATGAAATGTTAAAAATAGAAGCAACTTAAATTTTTTTTTTTCATACGTGAGGGAATTCAGAGAAGTACTAGAATTGTACTAGAATTCAATAGATCTGAACTCTAACATCTGCTAGATATTTGACTTTGGGCAAGATTCAGTTACAGTTAACCTCATCTATAAAATGGGAAACGTAAAATGGATACTGCCTACCTCGCATGGTCATTATAAGAATAAAAGGCTATGACGTAAGTGAAAGGTATCCTGCAAAGGTCAATAGGAGGTCATGGAGGCATTACCTAAGGTAACTCAGAGAAGTAAGTGGCAGAACTAGGACAAGTTATGTCCCTTGTCCTCCTGACCAGTCACACACACACACACACACACACACACACACACACACACACACACACACACACACACAGACCAGCACCAGCACTACCACCACCATCACCACCAACAACAACTGATGCGTTACAATACACACATTAGGTAGGTATGCTAATTAACAAATCTATTTTTCAAAGCAGTAACTAGCACATGGTTTTGTTCACCTATAGAACAAAACCATTGCCACTTTAAGCTTAATTTTAAAATTCAGTATAGCCTGAATACTCAATGGCAGTAAAAAACAAAGTATAAAAAAACCTATTGAGGCAAAGATCTATGGCAATGAAAAAATAAAGTATAAAAAACCTATTGAGGCAAAGATCTATTTTTAATTTTTTCTTCCTCCTCTACTTGTATATATACTCATTAAAATGAAAAGTAAAAAATATTTTAATCATTATTCTCTTATAGATTTTTATTTACTTATTTGGTGTGGAGAAAGAGAGTCAGATAATGAGAGTTTGGTATCACTTTATGCAGAGTTATAAAAATATAATTGGCCTTTTTCCTACATCCTGATATTGTTATGCAGGTAGAGGGGCAGCTTTCTTATCATGTCTTCTTAGAATTAAGAAGAGATTCCTAAGAAAAGAACCACATTGGGCTTATAAAGAAATGCCAACACAATAACGCACATATTTATTCTGTTCCAAATCCAGTCACCCTACCACTATCCTTGATAAAGAGTAAAATGCCACTGCCTTTCCATTTTGGAAACTGTCTGTCTGCTAAAGTCTAGACATAAAGAAACTTATTGTTGAAGAAACTCTACATAGCCTTTTGTGGTCATGGAATGAGGTGATAGATTCAGAAATAAATACATATGTGATATCTTAAACTGCTGTCTTCTGAATCTTTGTGTAGTAATTGTATATTTGAAGTTATTCTATAAGATGCAATGTCCATCATGAATAAAAATGTAGGACTTGGAGTCAAGATGACTCAGATTCAAATTCTGACTCAAATACTACCTGTATAAATCTGTTTCCTCCTGTATAAAAGGGTGATGATGAAAACACCTGCTTCACAGGGTTGTTGTGATGATCAAATGAGATAATACATATTTCAATACATAACTTCAAATATACCTGTCTAATCTGTGTATTCTGATATATCAGTTGTTTTTGTGTGTGGCACTGGTCAGGTGGAAAAGGGACATGACTTCTCCTTAGTTCTGCCATTATTTCTGAGTTAACTTGGGCAATACCTTCATGACCTCCTATTGCCATTTGCAGGGTACCTTTCACCTACTTCATAGCCTCTTATTCTTATAATAACCATGTGAGGTAGGCAGTACCCATTTTACAGATGAGGTTATAATCATGAAGCTTGCCCAAAGTCAAATATCTAGCAAGTGTTAGATTTCAGATCTTTTGAATTCTAGTACAGTGCGGTACCTCTCAGAATTCCCTCACAATACAATATTCATTCCTATATATTCCAGATTCAATCTTATATAAATGGAAACTATCTCAGTCAGAGTATCTGTGGCTGGCAGTGTGATAACCAAAGGCATAGTCTTGACCCTCAGCTTATTTCACTGAAGACATAGGTAATCTCATTCCATTTTGTTGGGTCCCTGGGATTCTCGATGGTGACAAATTCATAAATAACGCGTGAGTGTTCGGAGAGCTCAGCCATTGTGGGAATTAGACTGGGCACAGGTGAGAGGTTTATAAAATTGTTTGCTAAAGATGGAATTCTGGTAAGAAAGGACTTCAATGGAAAAAAAAGACTCTCATTGGAGATGAAGCAACAGGGAAATGATGAATGACCAGAAGAGAAGCATGGAAAGAGCAGATCATAAATAGAGAAATGAAATCCACAATAGTCAGAAGAAACACATGGGAAATTTTCTGTTGTAGAATCTCCTGAGTAGAGTAAACACAGGAAGATAAGCTTTGACAGTATGAACAATTTAGGGTGATAAATCCAGAAAAGAAACCTCAGCTTTCACTTTTCTTTAAAAAAACTTTTTCTTAATGAAAATCCATCTTGTCTCTCCCACTTTGCCCATCATAACACCTACTGCACACTCAGGACAGATTTTCTTTTAGATATGCACACTGGTACCACAAAAGTACTTAATCAAAATGTATGAACCATACAACTAACAGGCCTTACTAAGAACAAATCACCGTCTTGAGTCTTAGAGGTCCTGGTAATTGTTTTTTATACTTTGCTCACGGCAAGGCTCTTCTCTCTGCCCAGCAGGAGGTGATATATCTTCCCCTTAGTTTGTTATCTGACAAATATTCTTCTGCCTGCACTGTCCTCAAGAGAACATAGACTGTTGGGGTCTCAAGTGTGAAAAATGTAGGGTCTTGATACAGTTGTGAGGCAAGCTAATGCCTAAGGGCCTCCAGTTTCTTGTAGCTCGACCTATGGGGGTTCCTAATTTGTTTACCGCATAATTCTTTTAATAGTTCACTATATAAATTACTGATACAGTTGTTTATATTATTTTTCTGTTGCTAGTCTCTCCTATCAGAGGGTCCACATATATTTATCAGTTGTATATCAACACACATATGTAGTTTACTGTATCATACCACAAAAATGCTTACCATATTATTGAAAGACAACTTACTCAAAATAAGTCAATCACAAAATGGAGGCTTAAAACTAAATGGATTTAGTTATGCTAAGTTGATGAACTTATTCCTATCGTTTCATTAAGGTAACAAAGATGATTCCCACTCTTCTCCTCCCTCACTGAGAAAAAAGAAAAACAAAACTTTTGAATAAATATGCATAGTCAAGCAAAACAAATTTCCATATTGGCTATAAGCCCCTTGCTCCCCCACCCCCACTGGAAAAAACCAAATATGTCTCAAATCTGTTCCTTGAGTCTATCACTTATCTGTAAGGAAGTAGGTCATATGTTTCATTGTAAATCCTCTAAAATCATGGTTGATTCTCATGTTGATGAGTTCTTAAGGCTTTTGAATAATATTATTGTTACTGTATATTGTTCTCCTGGTTCTGCTCATTTCCCTTTGCATCAGTTTATTTAAGTCTTCCCAGGTTTCCATGAAGTCATCTCTTTAATCATTTCTTAAAAGACAATAGTATTCCATCATATTCACATAATAATAGCATTTATGTGGCACTTTAAGGTTTGCAAAGTATGTTACAAATATTACCTCTTTTTATCTCCATAACAAACCTGGAAGGCAGATGCTGTTATTATGTAACTCCTTTTTTATAGAAAAGGAAATGGAGACAGAGAGCAGTTTAGTGACTTGCCTAGGATCACACAATTAGTAAATGTCTGAAGCTGGATTTAAACTCAGGTCTTCATGGCTCCCAATCCAGCAGTGTATCACTTAAGAGCCCCTTAATTTTTTCTAATCACTTGTTCAGCCATTTGCCAATTGATGGCCATCCTTTGTTTCCAGTTCTTTGCCACCCCAAAAAGAACCATTACAAATATTTCCATCCCTATGGTTTCTTTCCTCTTTCTTTGTGGTATAAGCTTAGTAGTGGTATTTCTAGGGCAAAGGCTATGCACAGTTTAATAGCTTTCTGGGCATAGTTCCAAATTGCTTTGCAGAATGGATTAACATCTTATATTCCTAAAACCTTCCTCTCTGCCCCCAGCACTTATCATTTTCCCTTTCTATTTTTGGGGTCAACCTTACCGATCCGATGGGTGTGGAGTGGAACCTCATGCTTGCTTTAATTTGCATTTTCTAATTATTAGTGATTTAGAGCCTTTTCTTTCATATGGCTATTGATAGCTACTGGTATTTATTCTACTTACCATACTCCTTTCAGTGTTGGTTGGGCTCACCTACAGGTAGGTTTCCAGATGTAATTGGAAACTGAATTTTGAGAACATAACCTTTCCAAAGAAAAAGAAGTTTCTAATCAAGACCTTGACCTAAAAAACATGAAGTACCAGAAAGAAGATGGGAGTTAGAGTAAGGAGACTAGTGTTCCAATCCTTATTCTGCTTCTTTGTATCCCATGATGCTGGGAAAATTATTTATTATTTTTAAAAATTCCTTCTAGTTCTAAATCCTCTTTAAAGTTAAGATGCTCTAGAAAAATCTGATAATACCTTTGTCACTTTTGAAATATATTTTGGTAAATTCTAAAATATATTTTGTGTTTTTTCATTCCCAACTGATTACAAATTCATTCTACTTCTAAGAGAATTGTATTGCCACCTCTGATTCCTACGTGCTTATGTAGGGGTTAGGGAGGAGACTTATATTTTCATTAGTAAAGGAATCTCTTTAGTGAGGAAACTCCTACAGTGAAACAGATGCCTCTTCTGCAACTTAAAATTTTACTCTTACCTTAGAAAACTGAGATGTTAAATAACTTACAAAGGTCATATGACAGGGTCATACAGCCAATATTTGTTAGAGATAGAACTTGAACTCTGGTCTTCCTGCCTCCAAGGCAAATTCTATCTATTATCTATTTATACTACTCTTTATTTTCAAATTAATAAGCATTTATTTTCTCTCCCCTCCAGACTTTCCATTAAAAAAAGAAAGCAATACTTTTATAATAAATATGCAAAGTCAAGCAAAAAAAGTCACACATTAAGTACAAAAATATGTTCATTGTGTATCGTGAGTCCATCAGTACGTGTAATATCAATTAAGGTGGGGCTTTCTTACTGTCTTAAAATGATTAATTAAGTGTCTTTGATTGAGTCTTACTAGGTGCTAAACCCCAGGCCCAAACCTCTATCTACTAGGTGCTAAGCCTATGTGGGCATGAAGCTCTCAGGGTCCTAAGGGGAGCTGCTAAGACCTGAGCCAATAGTAGGAACCTAAGTTCTGGTCACTCAGATGATGTTTGATGACGGTTAAAGAGGGTATAAAAAGGTAGAACAGAGATATTTGCAGGGGGTTCGGCGGGGGCGGGGTTCTCGCTCTTGGAGGTGTGTTGATATGGAGACTCTGGGCAGCTGTAGTTAAGAGCCCTCCAGCTTGTAAACCCAAATGTTGGGACTTTGTTAAATCCTGTTAACTATGCATTGAGATTTGAATCAGATAAGGTCTATCTGTTGATGTTTGTGATTTGTTTGTATTTGCTCTGAAGTTCAGGGTGCTGGTTTTTTCCCCTGAACTAAGTGAATGATATTTGTATGCTGGATTAAAGTAAGATTGTTAACCCCTTAACATTGCTTTCCTTAATAAAGCAAATCAAAAGAACCTGTGTTGGCAGCTTTCTGTGTGCTGATAGTTGGTGGGTCTTACATCCCTACAGCAGCAGCCAGCAGATTGTTGCAACAGTATGTAATCATAACTGGTCAGGGCATTCATTGATTAGGGTCCTTAAGTAATAATAATAATAATAATGGTAACTAGAATTTAAATAATACTTTAAGGTTTACAAAACACTTTTTAAAAAGTTTTTATTTAGTATTTTATTTTTCCCTAGTTACATGTAAAAACGCTTTTTAACATTCATTTTTAAAACTTTGAGTTCCAAATTTTCTTCCTTTCTCCCCCTTCATGCCCCCCTTCATAAAGAAGGCAAGTAATTCAATATAGTTTATATACGTGTAGTCATACAAAGCATATCCATAACAATGATGTTGTAAAATAAAACAGCCAAAAATCCTCAAGAAAAATACAGTGAAAAAACACCCAGCAACTATGCTTCAATCTATACTCAGACACTATTAGTTCTTTTTCTGGGGAGGGATAGCATTTTTTATCCTAAGTCCTTCATAGTTGTCTTGGATCATTGTATTGCTTAGAATAGCTAAGTCATTCACAGTTGATCATCTTACAATATTGCCATCACTTTGTAGACTGTATATTTCACTTTGCATCAGCCCATGTAAGTCTTTGCAGGTTTTTCTGAGAGTATCTTGCTCATCATTTCTTATAGTAAAATAGTATTCCATCATAATCACATGTCACAATTTGTTCAGCCAATCCCCAATTGATGGGTATCCCTTCAACTTCAAATTCTTTACCCCCAGAAAAGAGATGCTACAAATATTTTTGTACATATAGGTCCTTTTTCTCTTCTTTTCTTTTCTTTTTATCTCTTTTGGGATATAGACCTAGTAGTGGTATTGCTAGGTCAAAGGGTATGCATGGTTTTATAGCCCTTTGTGCATAGTTCCAAATTACTCTACAGAATTGTTGAATCAGTTCCTAACTCCACCAACAATGCATTAAAATCACATTTTTTCTTATTATCTCCAACATTTGTCACTTACCTTTTCTGTCCTATTAGCCAATCTAATAGGCATGAGGTAGTACCTCAGAATTGTTTTGATTTGTGTTTCTCCAATCAATAGTGAAAATATTTTTTTCATATGGCTATAGATAGATATTTTGATCATTTATCAGTTGCGGAATGGCTCTTAACAAAACACTTTTAAATTTATGATCTCATTTTATCCTCATAATTCCCCTGGGAAGGAGGTACTATCATTATTTTACAGATGAGAAAATGATGACATATTGAGACCAAGTGACTTGCCAAGGATTTCACAGTGAGGCCAGATTTGAATTCAGGTGCTCCTTACTATAAACCCAGTACTCTATCAACTTTCACCACCTCGCTCTCACTTTCAAAATTTTTTTGCCTTTACAATCTACACGTGCAAAATTGAAATGAACGTTAAATTTCAAGTGCAGTACACATTATAGGGAGCTTTTCTTTGAAAGGGTAGAGTAAGCTTTAGAATTTGGCCTTTAAAGTGTCAATAAAACTTAGTGTTCCAATCAAATGTGTATAAGCACAAATTTAATGCCAAATTTATCTTTGGGTTCCTCAAAATTACTTGTCTTGTTGATTGTCTGTGGCAAAGCAGCCAGTATGAGCAGGAAAGGCCACAGAGACCATCCATATGGGACAGTCCTTTGCCACAGTTCTTATTCCCCAGGCCTGATGACAATAATACTGTATATTTTTGTGATAACTTTGAATATACAACTTTTGTCACAAATGATCGATGAAAGGCCCCCAAATTCTCTGTTGGCTGATGAAACTGGGAGGTAAGGGCTATAGGACTAGAATCCCTATTATTTTGTATACCCTGTTCTCTTGGGTTGACTACGCCAGGACTTTCATTAAAAATATGTACCATAACTCATTTTATTCATTAGATTTTTGCTCTCATTCTATACAACCAGATGCTCAAATGAGTTTGAGCCTTTTCTAACCTGGCCCAGGGGAGGTGGTGATGGGGGAGTTATGGGAAGGTATGTCAGAGTGGCAAAGGACAACTCTCTTATTTATATACATGCTTCTTGTTGGGCTTGCTGTTCCTTTGTTACAGGCACAGAGTCATTTTAATCATAAAATGCAAAAATTCAGCTTGAGGGAAATGTAAGGCAGGATACTTAGCAGCCAAATGCAGGAAACAAATGAATTACAGACACAAGCTAAGCATAAATTGGGCCAAGAAGAAAAGAAAAAAATTAAGACTTGGAGGGACAATAAGCTAAGAATGAATCAGTGATAATCTTACCAAGAAAGCAAATGTGATAGTATGCTTCATTAAGAAAAACATAACAAGCAAGAATCAGGAAGTAATCCTGCTGCTATTTCCAGCAAGTGCCTTATTAAAGTGCGATGTTCAGTTTTCATCTCTGTGGCTTTTGTAAAAAAAAAAAAGGAGAAAAAGGAGAGGAAGGAGAATAACAACAGGGATCTAGCCTTGTGAGGAAAGGTTAAAGGTAGTGTGGGAAGAAGAAGTGCAGTCATATAGAATCAGAGATGTAAAGTTAGAACAGACCTCAAAGGTCATAGAGTCCAGCCTTTTTATTATACAGAGGAGGAAACTGAGACTCAGAGTTTTTACATCTGTTACATTTTTCATTGTTTCCCTGCCCCTTCTCTTCTCCTACTGGAAAGCCATCCTCCAAAACAAAGAATAAAACGAGAAAAAATTTCAACAAAACCAATAAATATATCAAAGAAGTCTGGCATTATATATAGTGTTTCATACTCATAGTTCCCCAATTCTGAAAACAAAGCGGGTAGGGGAAGGAATTGACTTCTTTTCTTTGGAGCCAATCTTGGTCATTGTAATTCTGAAACATTCAGATTCTATTATTTGGTTTTTTTTCAATTAGCCATTTTTATAGACATTATGTGTGTTGTTCTTCCTGGTTCTGCCTTCACTTTTCATTTATTTATGGAAGTCTTCCTCTGCTTCTTTGTATTCATCATTTCAACATTTATTATATCATACAGTAATATTATAATATAACAACATACCATTAAATTCATGTAGACAGCTTTTACAGCTATCCTCCCAACAGTGGATATTGTTTTTTCCAGTTCCTTGCTACTATAGAAAATACTACTATAAACATTTTGATTTATTTGGATCTTTTCTTTTTATTATCAACTTTATCTGGGAAGCCAGTCAAGTAGCATCTATTAAGTGCCTACTATATCCTGGGCACCATTTTAAGCATGGAGATATAAAGAAAATTTTAAAAAAGTAATGCTCTCAGGCAGCTCATAGTCCAATGGAGAAGACAACATGGAAACAACTATGTACAAATAAAATATATACAGGATCAATTGGGAGTAGCATAAAAGGAAGGCACTAAGATTAAGGACAACTGGGAAAGGCTTTTTGTAGAAGGAAGCCAGCTGAGACTTGAAAGAAGACAGGAGATAGAGATGAGGAGGAAGAGATTTCTAGACATTGAGGACAGCCATTGAAAATTTCCAGAGTGGGGAGATTGAAGTGACTGGTTTATAGAACTGCAAGGAGGCCAATGTCACTGTATCACAAAATATATGTGCATGAATACATGAGTGAGTCAGTCAGTGTGCATATGTTGGGAATGGAGAGAGGATGGAGTAAATCATAAAAAGAAATATAAAAATCCAGGTTATGAAGAGCTTCAAAAGTCAAAGAGATGACTTTATATCTGATCGTGGAGGTAATGGCTAGGCCTTTGTTTTTGTTGAGTACGAGAGTGATATTGTCAAACCTGTGTCTTTGGAAGATCAATTTGATAGCTAAGTCGAGGATGGATTGTAGTGGGGACAGATTTGAGACGGGGTCACCATCAAGCAACCTATTATAATAGTTCAGGTGTGAAGTGATGAGAGTGTGTATCAGGATGTCTATAGTGTCAAAAGGCTACAGTTAGTTAGGAGAGATATTGCAAAGGTAGACATGATAGGACTTGACCAGTTTGGATATGAGCAGTGAGAGAGTGAGGAATCAGCAATGACACCAAGCTGTAAGCCTGGACACATGGGAGAATAATGGTAGTCTTAATAGTAATAGGGAAGTTAGGAAGAAGACATGGTTTTGGGGGGAAAGATAATGAGATCAGTTTTGGACATGTTGATCTTAAGATATTTATGGGATATTCTGTTCTAGATGTCTAACAGGCAGATGGAAGAAAGGTCAGAAAATGCACAGAATGCTCTCTCTTCCCTATCTCCTATTGGCTTTCTTAGTTTCCTTTAGGTTTCAACTAAAATCCCTTCTTCTAGAGGAAACTTTCTCTAATTCCTTTCAATTCTATGCCTCCCCTCTTTTACTCATTTCTTGTTTAACCTGTACATGGCTTGTTTGTATGTATTTGTTTGCTTGTTGGGTCTCCCATTAAATTGTGAACTCTTTAAGGGTAAGGACATTATTTTTCCTCTCTTTTTGTATCCCCATCACTTGTCTTAACAAATTTTATTGACTGACTGGCTGACTGACTCTATTGGTTATTTCCAAGTTATCCTACATCTAGAGTGTTCATAGCCGTTTTCATGTTGCTTCTCTACTAGACTACAATTGATAGCAGGAACTGTCTTTTACCTTTTTTTCTGTATTCTCATCGCTTAGCACAGTCAGTGACTGGTACATAGTATGCACATAAGAATGCTTGTTGACTGACTTACTGAAATCACAGAGGAGAAACCTGACCTATGTCAGGAAATTAAGGAATGGAAGAAGGTCACAAAGAGAGAGAAGGGAAGAAGTGCTGTGTAGTTGGAGCTAAAAAGTCAAAACAAACAAATTTGAGGATCTTTCAGAAGAAAGAATTACCTACTTGTCTTCCAAGCTACTTCTATTCCAAGGCAAGATCAAGTACATTTGCTGGTGCAGTCAGGTGAAGAAAAAAAAAAGAGAACATTTAAATATAAAAAAATCAACAGATGTTTAATAATCACACTCCTATTTAAAGGATTAGAGAAATTATTTGTCAGTCTCATAACAATAGAAAGATTTGTTGTGGTTACACACATATAGTATATTAGTAGAGAGCAAGGATGCACATATGGCTAAACCAACTCACACTTCCAGCACTGCAGGACACCAATGGTTTTGCTTTTCTCACTGTGTATTTGCGCTGTTTCCCATCATATCTGGTGGTCCACCACTCACTCCACTGGGCATCCTGGGCTTATTCCTCTTTACAGTTTAACTCAACTTTTTGTCTGAATTCTCAGCATCTGCTCTTTGCTGGATGTTGGTTACTGGATGAGTTCTTTCCCTGTAGGATTCTACTGTCTGTAGGGAGTAGGGGGCTCAGAGAAATATCCTCTCTATTTGCCAAATGGGAAAAAGAAGTGATTTATTTTAAATAACTTGCCTTCTTTTCAGCTGTCATAGAGGATCATTCTTTGAGATGCATCTTCTTAGATGTTTTGGCTTTCACCAAAGGCATGGCTGATCTTTTAGCCAACCAATGATTAGAATCCCTATAATTCCATTGAATTGATTAAAAGAGCTTTCTCAGACTTCCAAAAAAAGGAGTAAAAACTGTTTTCTACTTCATTTAAACTGGCATATCTATGTCTAAAAGGGATTTTCTTAACAAAGTGAGACTAGGTCTCTCAGTTCAACATCCTTTACAACCTCAATTGGGTGATAGCCAATCAAGGTTTCATGCCGCCTTTAAGATGTGAATGTAAGCACATCATGATTTATGTTACATTTTGCTGATATCTTATAATTTTAATGGGGGAAGTGAAGAAGGTGGAAGGTCGAATGATCAAGGGGCACTTTATTGGAAGAAATGGTGAAAAATAAATGGAAATATGGATTTCAGGTGATATTAAAACCAGAAAAAGACATTTTGAACCAATTCTCAACTATTACATGAAAGACTAGGTCAACTATGACTATCAAAAGGAAAAGAAAATCAAACTATGTGGACTCTGTTGAAAGGGAAAAGAAAAAGAGAATTGTGAACTTGGGGATAGGTTATTCATTCAGTCATTAAACAAGCATTCTTAATTCATTTCCCACCGGGTTGTACTCCTCTGGACTTCTCCATCATACCTCCAGAAACTTCATCCTGGAAGATCAGTTCAGCCCTGGAATTGACACCTTTGACATACTTTAACTGGAAGGTGGAGGGCTTCTCCCAGAACCTTCATTTAACATTTAAGGAAAGTATTCAGATCATAAGCGGTACCTTCTTCTCTCCCTCCCCGCCCCCCCTGCCCTGACTTTCAGCTTCATTTTATGTGCTGTCTTCCCTATTAGAACGTAAATTGTTTGAGGGTAGGGATTATCTTTCTTTTTGCTTGTATTTATATGCCCAGCTTTTAGCATGTTGCTGGATACAGAGTAAGCACTTAAATGTTAGTTGAAGGAATGAGAGCACTATGAGACAGCAAAAGAAGCTAAAGCTTTTAAGTGGGTAAAAATCAGATGAAATGAATTGCTTGTGTATGGAAGTCAAATCAACAATCACTCATTAAGTATCTACCACGTTCTGGGCATTGTGCTAAGTGCTGCGGGTACAAAGAAAGGTCAGAGAAATGCTCTCAATGAGCTCACAGTCTATGGAAAATAAGGTGGAGAAATTGTAGAAAGGAAGGAATAAAAATCTTATTTTGTTGTCATTTTTAAAAGCATATGTGATTAGTTTAGCATTTGTGGGAAAATTTCATTTGGAAAAGACATTCATTATGTATATATGGTTATAAGAGGCATTTCCATTGGATATATATTCATATTTATGGAATCTCTGTCCTTGGAGATAAAAAAATAGACAACCCTCTCTCATGGATGGTTGAAATATTAAATTGCCTGAAGGCTTGGGATTAGACCGGATAATCTGTAGAAGTCCCTAAAAATTAGGACTATTAGAAAACTTACAAATATTTATTGGACTGTGGCAATGTGTAACATATAAATTGCATTGCACGCAGGGAAGGGTGTCTCTTTTCTTCTTTTCATACGGACAGTTTCACATTAAAAGCCTGAAAACCTAATTGCATGTGTAATAATGGAATTGAGGGGTTTGTTAAACCAACTGTCAGCACTGAAATATTAGTATGATGGGCTGTCACTTCAATGAAATGTCAACAGTGAAATGTTGCATGACGAAATGCCCATGACACTGTCGATGATGAAATGTCAATGACAATATGCTATATGGAGAGATGTCACAGCAATGAAATGTTGCATGACAAGATGTCCCTGTGATGAAATGGTCACAAAGAAATGTCAACTGCAAGGAGTTATCACAGCAAATACACACACACACACACACACACACACACACACACTTACACAGGTCTTGCATACATAATTGCTTTTAATCGAACATAAGTTTGTAGAAAACCTTTTCAACTAGAGACTAAGTGCAGTACCACTGTAAATTAAAATACCAGGAAGATTTTTTTCCTTTTTGGATCACAGCAGGTGGCGCATCTCATTTCTGTGTTTCACCTTTTTCAGAACACTGCAAAGCAGGTGATCTTAGCATCTCTGAGTCAAGAGAGTTAGTTCAATCACCTGCTTCTCTTTTCCCACTTCACCCACCTCCTTCCCAGTTGGAGCTCCAAGTAGTCTGTGAAACCTTCTGCAAATGATTACAAGAAGGAGAGTTCTCAGGGAAGGCAGAAAAGTTCTGATACAAGGAAAACTGTTCCCAATGTAAAACACATTTGAAAATCTAAATGTGTAGCCCTCAAACCACATCAATAGAACTTTAATGATCTTCAGAGCCACATTTCGCTCTTCCAGTCAGGAGGAAGATTGTTTCAAATCTGTTTGTGCCTGGAGCACTTTTGATTGTGACACTCTTCTCATTCATGGAATAAACATGGCATCCCACTGGAAATGCCATCCAGGTTCATAGCAATACAGTATGATATGAAAGTATAAACAGAAGTAGAAACTACATTTCCCCTCTGAGATAATAAGTGCAACTAGATTTTTCAGGCCACCTATTATGTCATAAAAAATGAAAGGGTAAGGGAAATATGACCTACTATATGGCAGCTATTGGGCTCATAGGAATGAACTCTGTTAGGTGCATCGTTGTCCCTTTTATATAATGACCTTTGTTTCAGCATTGCATTAACTACTAGGTCTGGGTAGGCATTGTAGCTTTTCTGAGAATAGGTGACTAGGGGCTGATGAAATATACTTTAATGGACAATCAACATTTGATTGAAATTCCTTCTATTTTAAGGTAGCTAGTTAATCACTAGTTGATTGATCGAATGACTGATTTGCAAACTGGACCTGTTACTCTTTGCTTTAGGTTATCTCGCTGACAACAGGGGCTCAGAAATAACGGAAGACTTCAGGTTCCCCTGACCCATATTAAGATTTCAGATTCTCCTCTTCCTGCTTCTCATAATAATGAGCTGACTGGAAACAAACAATGCTAGTTTTCAGTATCGATAGATGCACTCCACCCTCATTATAGAAGTATTTTCAAAAGCCAAGGATATTGAATGTTATAACAGTAATGTCAGCTCTCATGATTTAATCATGAGGCACATGAATTTTTCGTTTAAATTTGATGTTCTCATGATCTCAATATTTTTCATGCAAATCTTGTTATTTCTGCATCCTTTCACACTCCAGCTTAAATTGCTTGTCAATTGCCTTGCTTTCTTGAGTGCCTGACTTCTGAGCTTCCCCAATATGATTTTATACCGTACATCTATTTATAATGATTACTTTGTCTCTTTTCTCTTAAAGAAAGCATTGTACATTATTCCCAGTCTCTCTTAATGGAATCTATTGCCTTGGGAACAGTACTTTTTTGGAAAGTAAAGATAGTAAGAGAATAGGGGTGAGGAGAGAATAAGGTAGAGAAAAAGTGGCTTGAGAGAAGATTGCAGCAAGTTTTTTTTAAAGTTAAACTGCCATTACAGCTAGCGTGTTCCCACTAGGATTAATGGAAGCTAAGGAAAAGCAGTCTAACAAAATGGCACACTATGAATAGGGAGATAATTGCAATATGCAATAAAGAAATACTTCTTAAAAATATTAAAACGACCACGGTCATCTCCAGTAAATCTCAAAGTAATCTGTCACTGAAGTTAAAATGACTTAAAAACACAGAAGCATCCAAATACATACAAAACTTCTTTTAATTAATTATTTTTGAAGGGGAGTTTTGATTCCCCCTCTTGCCTACTCTTCTACCAACCCATGTTCGCTCTGTTTGGATCTTAGAAATCGAAGGGAATAGGTCAAGAAGCCCATAACATCAAGTTTTACAAGCCCTCCATTATGGAATCAAACAGGCAGGCAACTTTCAGCTCTCTGTTTTCCTTAGCCCCTCTACCCTCTGTGTCATACACTGGAACTCATCACTGTGTATCTTAAAAAAACCCAGCTATTGCACTTGCATTGGCCCAGAATGTCAGTGATAGTACCAGATATACAACCCTGTTCACTTCTGTATTTGAATACATTCCTAATTGATTTCATGTCTAATTTCCATACAAACATGATGTTTGGGATAGAATCCAAGAAAAAGAGTATTGGTATAATTGTGCAATATTTTAAGTCTCCCTTATGTTAACTATTAAATACACTACAGAATTTTCTTGTTCGCATGTTTTCCCAGACATGTAACCTACTTATTTCCTTCTCCATGCATTTTTATAGTCCAGAGGATTCTCCAGTGACAGAACATTTTCAATCATTGCTTCTCTTTGGTAGAATCAATTATCTCCTGATAGATTCTCTTTCCAAGTTGAAAATTGCATTTAAAAACTCATCTGTTTCCTGCATTCTAATTGGGTGTGCTTTGAACTATAGATTCTTTGGGTGAATACTTGTTTATGAATCTCCTTGGGCTTTAAAGTGGTTGCCAACACTTTTATGGGCTGGGTACAATATTCTACACATAATACGTAATTCAATTGGGAAATTACATTTTATTTTTTAAAAAGGCTTTGATTCATGCTGAAATGAAAGACCAGAAAGACCCACCTGACACAAATAAAAGTTGAGAAATAATTATGTACTTTAAACATTTTTGTTCTAAATGCCTGATTAGTTTACCTTGTAGGCTATGTAAATAAAACATCGCTTTTTGATTGAGAGGCAGACAGTATGCTAGAGTGAAAGAAGCAATAAAATTTGAATGAGAGAGAGAAGTTTGAGCCTCCTTCTGCCTCATACTCACTGTGTATGCTTAGTGAGTAAGTTCATCTTTATTACTCTTGGTTAAACTCCTATACAAAATGAATGTTAGACCAGATAATCACTAAAATTAATTCTTTCCTGAAAATTCTGTGAAGAGGAAAGGAAAGAGAGGAATCACATATTTATTAAGCACCTACTATGTGGCAGATACTGTACTAAGAACCTTACAAATACTATCTTATTTGATCTTCACAAGCCTATTAGGTTCTGTTATCATCTCCATTTTATAGCTAAGGAAACCAAGGTAGAGAGAGGTTAAATGACTGGCCAAAAGCCAGAAAGTTGATAAGTATCTGAAGCTGGATTTGAACTCAGGTCTTTCTGATTCCAGGTCCAATGTCTACTGTGCTACTTCTCTGTCTAATTAGCTGTGATTCAATAATTAGTTCTTTCTCTCATAAAGATTCTGTTTTTTTTTATTTTATAAATGAAAGTCTATATCCCTTTTCCTATTCCTATATGGTATACTGAGGGAGATATTTATCTGGGGATTTTTTTTTTCTAGAAAGCTAAAACATTTTAGAATCAGAAAATAAGCCAAAATAACCTCAGAACAATCAAAATAGTCACTAAGTCCAAGTCCAAAAGTTCACTACTTTAATTATACCCACATACATCTACACTTACTCCACTTGTCCTCTTTGCTCGAAGACCAGGTATGTTATATTTCACCCCTCCCCCAGGGTTCTCCAGTATCCTTCTGGGGTTAGGAATGTCTAGGTTCTTGGTCATTGGCTCCAGCCATCATTGATGGCATTCTCCCAAATGTAGGGGTAGGTCCCCTGCACCCCAGTTCCATTTAATGACTCATAATTCCATTAGCTTTTACAAATAAGTATTTAATTCGAAAGATGTAATGCCAAATAAACAGAACACTTAGTTAAGTTCCTATAGAGCACAGTTCCAGTTCCAAATCCAAAACCCTTGACTAAAGTCAAGGCATCCTGGCTTCTCAAGGATTTCCTGCTGAGCTGACTGCAACATCCCACCTAGAATCCTGGCTCATATGTTATAAACTGGCTCACAGTTAAAACTCCTGGATACAGTAAAGATCACTAGCAGTACCTGAAAATGAGAAACTCAAAGAAACAGAACTAGAAGAGACTTCAGACTCATTTATATGAGCTAGGGTAAAAGAAAGGGGAGGTGGTATCCTCCTTCTTGGTTTGGTCATGGTGCCTACTCTATAGGTAAACTGTATTTTTTATCTTCTGGGTACAGCAGGAAAGAGCACATAGGAAAAAGAAAAAGATTGTCGTGGTATGGCCAGTTTTAAAGACACAACTTCTTCTGGCTATTCTGCTAATCAAAGAAAGCTATTTCTACCCATGCAGTAGGAAAATTCACGATGTAGGTTTTCTCCATGTTAGACAATCTCAGTGTGTGTAGAGCAAATCTCCTTACATATGGTTTCCAAGCAGATTAAAAACAGCAAACTTTTAGAAATTGTGATGGCAATTAGAAAACAACTATGTAACAAGACTATAAAGGACAATTGACAGTTTGACCATGAAGTAAAAATCAAAGACATAGAAATTAAGTCTCAAGTTTTAAATCACATTTTGCATAGCAATGTTGGCCAATTTTGTGTAGGCATAAAGAGTTTCACTAGTCACTAAGAGTATCACAAATGCAGTATGAAAATGGCTTGGACAATAATGATTATCATGAGTTATCAGGAAATGATGTTCAGTATTTTTTGTTTAAGAAGGTAAGACTTTAATTAATTTTCGAAAGATTTCTATCCAAACTGGTTAAAACAAATAGATTTGATCTATTAAATTTCAATTTTGTGAAAAATTTACTTATGTTGAAGAAGATATTATCTGATCCTGTCATATAGATGATGCCATTTGATTATTTACCCAAAAAATGAGTTAAATTCTACATCATCTAGGCCTTAAGCAGATAAAGATGGCCTATCTTCTCAAATTTCAATTGTGTTTAGTATGATCTTCATTACTGTTATGATGGTTATTGCTTCCTTGAGCTTGGGAAGTTTAAAATCTACCAAATTCTTATAATAATTTACCATTTTCTCCATTTCTAATGATATTCATATTCTTTAGTATCCAGTGGTTCCCTACTACATCTAGTACCATTCGGCTTTTAAAGCCTTTTAAAACTTGGATCCGACCTACTATTCTAGTCATATATTATTCCTATTTACGTATTCTATTATTCAACAAAACTAACTTTTCTTGTTGTTGCTCATTCTTGGTACTCCTTCTTTTGTATCCATGCCTTTCTATTACCTGTCCTTCGTGTTGGCAATGCATTCTCTTCTTGCTTCTGGCTCTTAGAATCTCCAGTTTCCTTAGAGGTTCAATTTAAATGCTACCTTCTACATAAAATCTCATCTGATTCACACTGCTACTAGTGACTCCTTTTCCTAATTATCTTGTATTCATTGGCATTACATATAAATGTATGTAACCCAAGTCTTAAAGCCCATTGGCATGGGACTTTTCTCATTGGTGGAGAGCAATGCCTCACAACAGTGAGGGGCAGGGCAAGGTAGGGTTAGTGGAAGCAGAAGAAAGGAGTATTTAGTATGAGCCATACATAATGCTAAGCACTAGGATGTAAAATACAAGCAAAAAAAGACAAGTCACTACCATCAAGAAGGTTACATTACAATGGATGAAGAGAGCACATAATGAAGAACTGGAAAGTAAAGTGAGCATGGCTCAAGTGCATCATGAAATAGCAGAGCAATTTGGACTCATATAAAGTATATTTATATTTCTATACATTTGTATCCATACATACTTGTAAGCTCTATGAGTATAAGTACTGTTTCTTTTTGTAAATGCCTATCTAGGACATGTGATCCCAGGATCACATATCTAGTCCTTTTAAGGGATCTCGAGGCCATTTAGTCAAATAATGTCATTTTGGGTATGAACCAAGGAGGTTATGACTTGTCCAAGGTCTTACAGTTTAGTAGGCACAAATAGTTTTAGTAGTATCTGACTCTTTAAGACCTCATTTGGAGTTTTTTTGGTAGGACACGTGGGCAGTTTGCCATTTCCTTCTCCAGCCCATTTCACAGGTGAGAGAACTGAGGCAAACAGGCTCAAGTGACTTTGCCCAGGGTCACACAGCTAGTAAGTGTGTGAGGACAGAATTGAACTCAGGAAGATGTCTTCCTAATTCCAAGTCCAGCACTCTATCTACTGAGCCACCTAGCAGCCCTTAGTAAGCATTAGAAATAAGTTTTCATTCAGGTCTTCTGATTCCAGAGCCAGTGTTCTTTCCACTGTGCTACTGTACTAAATAGATGCTTGTGGACATTTTTTTCTACTTTGTATAGAAAGAGAAACTACTGAGCTACTAGTTTTTGCTCAGAGGCAATTTTTTTGGGTTAATCCAATCTTCCTTATGACCTTCTGGCCTTGTGCATTAATAAGATTATCAAGGTTAGCAATGAAGTCTGTCCACAGAAAACACTGGACTATATAACTGACATTAAGATTAAACCCATAACCCTGGCTTCTCTTACTTTTTCAATAATTACTTAGGTTTTCACATTTTGTATTTTAACCCCTGGGTCTTTTTAGAAATTATTTTTTGATGTTGTGAGCAAACCTCTTTAATGTATAACTATTAATGCTGTTCAGCTATCTAACTATATTAAGTATATATTGTCCATAGAATATGAGCTTTTTCATGGTAAGAACTATTTTATTTTTGTCTTTGTATCCCCAGCATCAGCACAGTGCTTTTCACATAGGACATCTTTAATCCCTGTTTGTTTTTGGTTAACTGATTAAAGTCTGCCTTAAAAAAGTCATAACAATGAATCTTACTTTAAGAGGGATCATATGGGAATAACTCAGAAGCTCAGTTGGGGAGATTTTATTCCAGAAACAAGATACCCCTTAAATGCATCATGGTATTATGGGAAGGATGCTGGATATGGATTCAGGGGCCTGGAGTTTGAATTTCAGTATTGTCAATAAAAATTGAGTGATTTTAAGCAAGTAATTTAGCCTTTCTGGAATTTAGTTTCTTCTATATGACCTATAGGGCTCCTTCCAGCACTAGATCTATGACAAGTTACAAGCAAGTTGAAGCGATCTTTCCTGGGAAGGACAAATCAGGCAACTGGTATTCAAGAGAGTTGAATGAGTCACTGAAGCTCTTAGTACCTTTAGTGAGCTGTTAGGAAGTGCTAACAGTATTTGACATTGAGACTGTGATTGCTTAAAATAGATGAAAATGGGCTAAGAAAGGGCTGAAACAGAGTTCTCATCAAATTAAGAAAAAATAATTGTTAATGCTTTTTTATGCGCAGAAACATCATTCATTACTCTATGTTATTTATATTTCCTATTTGCTAAATAAACTAATTTTCTTTATAAATATTCCTTGTTTTCTGGGGAAACATAATCTGACTCCTATTTTTCTGGGATTCTTAAGTTTTCCATTTCTGGCAATTGTTTGCACCCAAATCATTTTGTCTGACACACTATACAAATGACTACCAACAAAAGTCACTTTGTGGTAGGATCTAGAGATAAAAGTAGTATGGAGAAGGAAATAAGATCTTTTGGGAACATGCTCCCACACCTAATAAATGATGTTGGTATCAACTAAAACAGGTTTTGAGGCAACCTACACATATTTACTTTCTGAAATGAAGGGGAGATGGGAGTTAAAGTTGGCAAAGACAAAAAGGAAGTTACAGATTTGCAGGGGTTGGACGTTCTGATGCCCACTGGAGAAACATCGAAGATTCTGACATTATTGAGATAGAAATACTGAAGATTCTAAGACAAAGTGGGAAACACAGGAAGCCTAAGAAAGTAGACGTTCAAAGAATATTGGATCAAGTTCACTCAGCAAATGAAGTTCAGAAATTGAGACTGTAATATAGCCTGTTGGGAGAACCACCATAACTCATTAAAGAAAAGATAATTCTAATGTAATAGGATGGTATTTTCCCAAATATTGAGACTTTTCCCTTTAAACTAAAAGGAAACCTGCATATTCTTTATAATTCGAAGTAAAATAAGTAAGCATACACATAGACAAATGCAATTCTACATGTGAGGCATCTTAGTAGCACGGTGGATATAGAACTGGACTTCGAGTTAGGAAGACCTGAGTTCAAATAATATCTCTCTCAGCCTCAATTGCCTCATCTTTAAAAATGGCATGTACCCCAAAGGGTTGTTATGAAGATCAATTGGGATAACATATGTACAGCATTTAGCAAAACTTAAAACTCCATATAAATGAAAGATTGTTATATGTTTTTAGTAAGAATTCTTTGACTATTTAAAATATTTCAGTTAAATTATATGATTTATTTAACTTAGTTTTCATCTTGCATATTACATGGGAGAAGAAAAGGGCCATGTCCTCCTATATATTTTGACTCTCTCTCTAGTGCGATAGGATAATTGTTGTTATTTTGGCTTGTAGTATAAGATGGATGGGAATTAGAATGAAATACAGAAGAATTTGGAATAAAGATAGAGGAAATGGACCTGGAAATTTATAAAATGGAGACCACAGTATCAAATCCTATGTCTGTCATTTACTCCTTTTGTAACCTTGGGCACTTAAATCACTTAATCTTTCTGAGGCACAGTTTCTTGAACAATCAAATGAGAGGGTTGGGTTAGATGACCTCTATGGTTCCTTTCCTTCTCTCGATTCATGATCCTATGATCCCTGATCAAAAAGGGGGAAGAGTTTGCTGTAGTGGTTCTGCAAGAAATGCAATGGCAGAGTGAATAACTGTTCAAAGGTAATTGAACAGTAGAGTTGAAAAAACCTAGGTAGAAAAGCCATTGGTGAAATTCACTTAAATAATAAAGAAACCTGGAAAAACAAAACAAATAAAGGCAATGATGCAACAACTTTCCCACAAGACCATCTTCCTCCCAGGAGAAAAAAAAAAGTGTTGGTTTTTTTTTTCAAAAATGCAATTGGACATCTCAAGTATCCTGAAAGTTTTTATCTAGGAACGAGGGAAGAGAATTGTAAAAATGCCCTTTTCCCTCGTACTTTGACCAATGAAGATTCAATTCCTTTCAAGGCACTCCTGTGATTTCCTTCATTATAAAACTTAAAGGAGACATATCATGGTTTAGTGGCTACAGGGCTAGTCTTGGATTTAGTCCAGGAAAACCTGGGTTCAAGTTTTTCATTTGATTCTTATTACCTGGGTCAACATTGAAATAATTTTATCCCTGAGTATCCCAGCCAATTCTGTTAGACTAAAAGTTATAGAGAAGTTGTTGATCTGCCTTACTATGATCACTACATTAATGAAATCATGGTTCTCTACCTCCCCTTCCCCATCCCATTAATTCCCTCCACAGCCAAATACAACTACCACCACCTATACTACCTTCTTGGATTGGATGCTAGTTGTTTCCTAAGCCTGATGTTAAAAAAATTCTTTCAGCCTTTCCTTATTTCCATCTTTATCTTCCTTGATCATTGTTTTCTACTCTTGCACGTTTTATTCCTGATGTGTTAATTTCTTCATAGAAACATTTCAATTATAGTTTTCCCTGGCAGACAAACATAGTAAGACATGAAAAAAGAAGTAAAACCAGTATTGCCATGGGGAAGACAAAGGAAATACTGAGGCCAAAAAAGAAAACAGCCAAGTCATAAAAGATGGTCCAGAAAACATTGAAAGCAGGGAGCTACTTGATTTCTTTTACAAGTACAATTCATATGTAGTATAAAAGAATTCAATCTTTAAAAAGGCAGAAGAGCTTATGACTAGGTCACAACCATTTTAAGTCAAGCTTTTCTGTCTCAGTGCTTAGAAGCCTTCGACTAGGATTTTATGGATATGTGGACTGCTTGTCTTCCTTGTAATAGGGGGCCTGGACCTGTAACCCAAACTTCAAAGCATGTTTGGAAGTGACCTTTGTTGTGGATCATATATAACCTTTCCTAGTTTAAATTAACATTTTATGAGTGACTGAGGAGTTGGTATTATGGTAATGAGGAATATTTGTGGTGATGGAGAGTTTGACTTAGTCATCTAATTCTCTTTCAGTTCTAAGATTCTGTTATTTTATCCATGGTGAGACATAATGTCTAAAGGATCTAGTATCTAGAATAATCCATTCTTTATCAAGAAAAGTGAACATATTTTACTATATTTAGAAGCTAATGGAAAAGAAATGCATATTAAAGAGTTTGTGCATCCTTAATTAAGTAGGCTGCTGCATTTCATATTCATTATATCATATACTAACCAACTATTAAAGGCATTCTAAACTGAATTCCAAGTGTTTTAATCATATCACTATCTAGGTAATAATCATATGTAGGTACTAGAAAAATTGGGGGACTTTACTTTTGTGGCTTTACTGATGAGCCTCAAACATCTCATTATGTACCCTTTTGTACTTGCTGAACAAAAGTAGAGGGATCATAGAGGCAACAATAAATTATACATCCACTGTCAGTATCTGGTAAGGAGACATAAGGTCAGGATACTGTATATTAGAGTTTATGTCATGAGAAGTCTGGAGAAAGAAACCTAGAAATGGACTTAGCAAAGCTGATGAACTTAGACCATTGGCTCTTGATTATGGAGCTCATCTATTTGTTCCCTTTCATTATTTCGACACTGATTTTTTGATACCTTGTAAGTTTCCCTCATCATTCATTTTCCCCCTTTTTCCCTTTCGCTACTTGTTCTTGTGTATGTTATAAGACCAAGAAAAAGAAGTAGAAACAGGTAAAATAAATGATACAACTATTTAGATCATTCTAGGATATGGTGGTAGAGAAAAATAATTTGGTTTAATAATCAACTCTGATTTCTTCCTCAATTGTATTTGCAAAATAGGTAGTTTTACATATTTTACAATATGATGGAGTATTAGGTAAGGTGCCCCATCTAAAAATAATTTCCTACTACCCGTTCATGGCATCTAAAGTTACACTGTAGATTAATTTCTTTACACCTTGAAGATTCTTTAGTCTTTAATATTCCCTTATTAATCAAGTTCCCTTTGTTATATGGGTTGTGTACAAAGGGTTATCTAGTAAACTGCTTTTGGCTCTTACCATTTCTAAGTTAAGAGAAACCTGAGTTGAAGAGCCTATAGAACTCAAAACAAAGAAGGTTCCTGGAGTGCCAGGAGCACCATTGTGAGTTGGAGAGAAAAGATGCCAAAGAACTGCTTTGTATTCTCTAAAGTGTTGACTAGGGCCATTCCTCAGTAGAGTTACTACATTATAAAGCCATCTGTGCCCATCAAAGACTGGGTGATTTAGGCTGAGGTGGTTATTTAAAGCCTTTATCATCTGCACTTATGAAACTCAGCAATAATTCAGTGGCTTCCCAGACAGAGAAGCATCTAGCTTTAAAGTAAGAGAATTTTCAGTTTTCTAGTCACTAACAGACTGTATCATATGGCAAGATTTCTAGCTCAGCTGACCAATAGGTATTTTCTTCAGGACATCACAATTCTAAAAAGTCTCCTGACATTTCAATCCATCATCTTCCTTAAGGATTTTATAATGTTCAAAATCCCTTCGCCTTTAGGGGTAGGTGGACTCACACATCACTTGCTCCCCTTAAAGATATAAAATGAAATTACAACGAAAGCCTACTTAGAGTACAGCTGTTTGACAATTACTTGAATTATTTGCAACCACTTTGGCCCATTTCCCCTCCAGATGAAATAAAATCTTTCAGTCTGCACCAGTGAAGGATTTCATATTTCTCAGTACTTCCACATATAGGATAATGAGAATAAGAGCTTCTCTGCCTCACAGATCTTACCTAAGGTGCCATAATGCATGGAAAATAACATCTATTTCGAACACAAGAAGCCTCCAGATTTTCTAAAGAAGAGAAATACATTAACATTACACAAGAAAACTATTTGCTCTTTGCTTAAAAAGTCTAAATTTGAGCATGCCAGAGACTCCAGGCTTAAAAATGACATACATCTGTGCTGAGATATGGAACCTCTGAGGTGCTTCATTATTGGCACTTTAAGCCAGTTTCATGAAACACCTGGTCTGAGTAAGTGATGTGATCAGAGAGTGTCAGTAGGGTGGACGGGTTTTAAATGGAAGATTGTTACAAACTCAAAAGCCATTTGGAAGCTAAAAACAGCTATATCAGCAAACTGGCAACAATGACTTAAATGTCCCCAAGAACATTATTAATGCTTCCATAACTCCAAAGACCCGATGAGTCTTTTAAAATGCATTTTTGTCTGAAAAGATCAAGTGTTTTTCTTTGATTTGTTTTTTTAAAAATAGTACTCTGTAATGATAGCCTTACTTATTTTTGATTACCCCAGTCCCTCCTCCCTTTCTATTTCCTCCTCCTTATCTGTGTTATTTCCTTTCCACCATTGCCTACAGCAGCATTCACTGAAATCACTACCCATTGCTCAGTATTCTTCCCTTTTCTCAGTAGCACAGCTCTTAGGATTGAATCCCTTGCCTGAAGCATTAAGAACTGGAAAAAAAATCACTGCTCATTGCTTTGCTTGCAGTTCTCATTTGGCCTAGTGCTTGCAGAAATTGAACTGAACTTTCTTCACTGTTACTGCATCTGCAAGGTAATTGCCTAAACTTGTTGAGCCAATCGGAATTGCTGTTCTTCATTTTTGCAAACGTGAAGAAACCGATGAAGCAATTTGTAAGCCATATGTGGTACATCCCTTATTCCCCACTCAGTCATATTGCTATCCATAGTGATTTTGTATGACCCTCATGAAAAATTATACTCCAATATTCGAGTTAGGAACCCTAAATACTACTGTTTAAATGAGTATTGCCGCTGGTGGGATGATTTTTCACCTTGCATAATCATGCACATCTCTCAGACTAAACAAAAGGACTGTATAATGAACTTAAAGTATTATTTGGCCGATAGCATCTAGTGTGACTTCTGAAAACTGGGCAGGTTTATATAAAAATAGCTGAGAATCAAAGGGAGCAAGAGCTTCAATATAGAAATAGACAGAGTGGTGGTATTTTTATTCCATAACAACATTTCTTTTTTGCTACTGAGAAGTTCAGAAATGTTGCCTTATTAATCCTGCCCAAACTAACCAGAAAAAATGAGATTTTTTTAAAAAAGAAAAAAAAAACATAGATTTAGAAAACAATAGAACTCAAGGGCTATACCTGTGTTTGCCCCTAGAAAAAGAAGTGGAGGAGCAAAGGTTGTATTTCTTGCTAGGAGGAAATTGTTGGATATTTCCTGGACTATTACCCTACTTGTGGTAAAATTTAATGTGCTGCCCTTCATAAATGAAGATGATGCTACTGACCCAGCTGAATCCTAAGTGAATTCATAACTAGCTAAATTATCTCCTTTGAATTTTATGTCAAGGAGGTCATTTTCACTTCAAGGAGACAATTATGGAAAACTAGTCCAAGTGTGAACATTCTCTTTTTCTGTCTAGCAGATGATCCATTAAGAAATGCAAAATAGAACCACTTAAAGTAGTCATAATACTCTATATCTTAATGCATATTTCTACCTTCCTGCTTCACTCCTATTCTTCAGACACCTCTTTCTTCACAAAGCCTAGATTAATATGATGAAAGCATCTGTCTTAGAAGTTTCCCCAATTAACTTTGATAAATGGCATAGGAAAAGAATAAAAAAGGGGAGAGGAAGATGATCTAAGTTTATTTTAATCATAGTCATCATCCTTGTTACTGATCACTTTACGTAATTTGCTGTTTTGAGTGGTAACTGGTGGATTTAGTATTGGTCCTATACAGTCAGTTATTGCCTACTCTCAATGAATTTATGACCTAAAGAGGAAGAGAAATGCACTTAATGAAGATGAGCATCTGTGTGAAGATACAAAGAACCTTAACTAGGTCAAGCCTACCTGGGCTGGGTCCCAGAGCCTCAGCACTTTTGGTGGAATGGGACACTTCCTCTCTATGGAAGTCCTCTTACCTGCTGGTCCTGCACCTAATGGTTGTCTTCCAATATGCAGTGCACAGTACCATTACTCTCACTACCCTACCCAGACTTTTGCTGATACCATTAGGGTACTGTTATTGTGGGACTTATTTTTTAGGGCCAATATTCTCTGATTGCCTGAGGTTTGGATTCCAAAGTTTTGAATTCCAGGAAGAATGGAAATGCAAAGACAGAGCTACCAGAGAGAAAGTAAAGTAAGTCTGATTTTTTGAGGGGAAACAGGAGAAGGCTAGTCAGCGATGATGGGAGCAGGTCTGCTAAGGACCCATCAAGCCAGGTAGACATTTATAGGGTTCTTATCTGGGTTGTGCAGGAACAGGAATTGGTGGGGGGAGGGAATGGAGAATCCAGCCCTGATATGCAGATCAAAGTTTGGTGATTGCTGCTAATTCATAGTGAGGGTTGTTGTGTCATGGTGGTGGTGGTGGTGGGGGGGCACCTGGGGAATTGGCTGCTAGTCGATATCCCAACTCCACTCCATCAGACAAAAAGAGCTTTTATTTGTTACTTGAGGCCTCACATCACCTAGGTGTCACAGGGACTTGGGATCTGAGCATCCCTGGTGGCTTCTTCAGTTAGCAAGACTAGGATGTTACTAGTGGCCTTACAGTGCCACACTCTTATTTTTGGGTCCAAGGTAAATACAGCTGGACAGAGGTGTGGTCTGTGCAGAGGACAGTCTGCCAGGAAGATAAGATATATCATATATATTTGAGCATTGGTACAGAGGCTTCCCATCTTATTAGAGGCTTCTAGTGCTATTGCCACCTCTAGTTCTTTCCTCAGTGTTGGAGGAATTAAGAGGTATGATATTTGTAATCACATCATGAAATTTTCTGCTGGAGAGTGGGCATTATACCTCCATACTCTGAACTGAATTTATTATGTGAGAAATCATATTTACAGCGTTGTGTACATAACTTGCATGTGCGCAGAAATTAATGGAACTACTAAATATACCTGATTATACATAAGAAAATACATTTATGGGAGATGATGACATTAACATGGACTAGCAAAGGCTTCAGGAACTGAATGGTGAGGAACTAAGACATTTCAGAATTGGAAGGCTGTGGCATTATGAAAAAGATATAACAATCCCAGAATATGGAACATAATAAGAAAAATGTAGAAACAGATGTCAGAGGAGTAAGAGCAGCTGAAAAATTTTTTTTCTGAATCGAGAGGAAAGATGGAAGACCACCACTGGTTATGAAGGCAAAACCAACAAGTTTCGTGCCTGGGGCAAGAAACACTAAACGTGTCGTTAAATCAACTCTGAGTAAAAGACTCCAGGTGTCAGCCTTTTGGAAGGGGGTGGGGATATAAAGACATCAGTAAACACTGCTGGAGAGGCCACCAACCTGAAGAAGATTTCACTTAGAGTGTACCTATAACAGGGAAAGAGAGAGGAAGATAGGTATACAGTCTCATAGCTATATAATCTAATTTTCACACTTCTCATAGCTTTGTCAAAACATAATTGTAACAAGTTTTTAAGTGGCATGATCTTTAAAAATATATTTAAAATGTTTTCCACTCTCTAAATTTTGGTGCCATTAGTTAAAACCTCAGTTGTCCTGCCCTAGTTATAACTCTCAAAAGAGAGCTAGTCGGGTAAAGTGCAAAGAGCTTTTCTGCTTAGTTGCTGTGTGACCAAGGGCAGGTCTCTTCTTTATGAACCTCTGTTCCTAATCTATGAAATGGGAAGGACAATATTTGTCTTATCTACCTCATAGGATTATTGTGGGCCAAAAGAAAAAATATGTATGCGAAGTGCTTTCTAAATTGTAAAGCACTATTTAAGTGTTGACAATCATTACTATTAGATCAGGGCATTAGATTACACAGAACAAGTAGCAGGAGTATTTGGGAATTTTGTCAGGAATTCTGATCTCATGATTCAGGGAACTGAAAGCAATTTCAGAGTTTTGAGGAAAGAGGTATGGTAAAGAGCTTTGGAAAGAGGCATGAAGCCAGCATCACTAAAAGGGAGTCAAAATGATATCTGATTAGGAGTTTTGAAATCAACATGGTATAGATTCCTACAAATTTCATTTTCTCTCTAATTGAACATCCCAAGTCCTGGCTATCCAAAGAGATTTAAAAAATGCTAATTATATTGTTGCAGTGACAGGCTCTATTTTTAAAAACATAAACACTTTTCCTTCTTATTAATTGCAAAAATATTTTCCTTTCACATATCACAGTAACTCATTTTCATTATGTTTCAGACCTCAGTCCATCACCTACACCTACCTAGCTAATCTGACTAATTAAAGAAAATGATGCATGTTGCATTTTATAGTTAAATGAAATGAGTATAAATCTCACACAACAGCTGTATTCCTATCCTTGGCAACGTGGCACAGCATGAGAAAAGCAATCATCTCCCTTTCCTGTTGGCAAAACACTTCACTAGTCTATCCAATTTTGCGTCCCCTTCAGGATTTAGTGCCTTCTCACTTGTAATGCACAGTACGCTAATTCCAGATGGACAGCCTTGTCATATGCTATTTTTATGTCATATTTTAACTTTTAAAATGGGAGTAGCTCTTCACTCTAAGGAATGAGATACATAACTTCTTATATACATTAGTCTAGATTCTCATATCAAGACATCGATGTGCTGCTGATGTGCTTAATACATTCATATAAGAAGATACATTCTTGTCAGTCAGACAGTAGGCAGTGAACTACTTTTACTGAGCTCCAATCATGTGTAGAACTGAAGTCTTTTTTTTTTAAGTTTACAACACTCAGTTCCTCATGATTTTGAGTTCCAGATTTTCTTCCCTGCCCCCCTCCCTCTCTAAGACGGCATGGAATCTGATATATCTTCTGTGTGGTTAAGCAAAATTGTCTCATTAGCATGGCTTTTGTTTCTTTTGAGTGGAAGTACTTTCAGCTGTTAAGTGCTAAGCCCCAGGCCCA
>CM053626.1:149263344-149284321 GCA_028646595.1 Phalanger gymnotis | reverse complement strand
AAATGGACTTTCTGGGCCTGGAGTCTTTTTGTCAAGATGTTGGAATGGGGAGGCTGGTTCAAGTTTTTGCTGCGGTGGGGCCTAAATAAATTTCTTGTTGTTTTCTCCTTAGAGAATCTCTCATACCTTGCGATTTCGGACCATTCAAACATATACATGATTATATTTGAGATCATAAATTCGGCCTTCCTACTACATCTTCTACATACAACTTTGCATTAAACTTATTTACACAATAGTCAAGTTGTAAAGAATTATGACTAATGGAATAGATCATGAGAAAGAAGAAACAAAACCAAAACCCAAAAATAAAAACAAAAGAGGAAAAAAAACAAAAGAAAAAAAAAAGGAGAGCAAATAGTTTGCCTCAGTCTGCATTCAGACTCCACAGTTCTTTCTCTGGATATAGATAGCTTTGTCCCTCATGAGTCCTTTGGACTTGTCTTTGAACCTTGTATTGCTGAGAAGAGCCAAATCTATCAAGGTTGGTCATCATAGAATCACTGTATCTGGGGTCATGTATAATGTTCTTCTGGTTCTGCTCTGCTCACTCAGCATTATATCGTCTAGGTTTTTCCAGGTTATTATGAAGTCCGTATCTTCCCCATTTCTTGTAGCACAATAGTATTCCACTACATTCATATACCACAACTTGTTTAGCCATTCCCCAGTTGATGGGCATCCCCTTGATTTCCAATTCTTTGCTACTACAAAAAGAACTGCTACAAATATTTTTGTACATATGGGTTCCTTTCTCACTTGTGTGATCTCTTTGGGATACAGCCCTAAAAGTAGGTATTGCTGGGTCAAAGGGTATGAACAGTTTATAGCCCTTAGGGCGAAGGTCCAAATTGCTCTCCAGAATGGCTGGATCAAGAACTGAAGTCTTTTTATACAATCTTTTTATACAATATTTACACATAATCTGTTGGCCAAATACATACATGGAATAAGGAATGAAACAATACATCAACAAGTGTAAAATGAGTGGGGAAGGTAGTCTGGAGGAAGTGTTTTTATCTTGATCTTGAAGAAGATGGTGGGTTAAGAATTTGAGGGGAAGGGCATTCTGAGTGGAGGAGAACGCAAATGTCCAGAGGTATGAATCAGTAAGTGGTATGTAGGATCCCAAAATAATTGCTTTGGTTAGAGTGAAATTGCTGTTTGGGGGAATTCAGATAGATGAAACTAGAGAAAAAGATGGAGTCCTTCTAATGAGAAATTGAGAAATTAAGACTAGGTATGATGTATAAGACTGAGATGAATTAGAGTAAGAAATTTGGATTTGAGGTTTGGAAATGAAATTTGAGGAAGATTAGTCTGCTACTTTGTGTCGTGCTTAGCTAGGATGTTGTTATTGTCATCTAAATATAAAGTTATGAACTTGTGGAATTGATGGTGGCTGCAGAAAGTTTCCCAAGGAATTCTTGATTCTCAATGAAAGTTGTTTTTCTGATAGACATAATAGCTTAGTTAGATTGTAGTGGCAGAGCCTCATAAATTTTATACATTGAATCCTTTAAGTCAAATAAAAAGACAATGCTGCCTCTGTCAGCAGAGGTCATGTGACTGTAAATGATTGCTGTGTTATTGGGGATGTCTAATAAGAATTGAGATCCCCTTAAATCTGCAAGCATGCAGACTTAATGGTACACTCTTCTTTAGTGTATTCCTGTCCTCTGAACTCTTGCATTATTGAGACACTAAGAGAAGATAAAATTGCTCACAGCCTTAAAAACAACTTTTATAGTTTGATGACCAACTATAAACACAGGCTCTATTCTGCATTTAATGCTTTATTTAAAAAATGAGCAAAGGTCATTTTAGCAACATATTTAAATTTTAACTGAATGAGGATAGTTCTTCATATCCATTATTTTTCACAAAATGCAAATCTTTGGTGAAACCACTAAGTTAGACTGTTGTTTTAGCTCATTGAAAATATAATAGAAAAAATGCAACTTTCTAAATCTAATAATTGATTTAAATAAAGGCTATAACAATTTCCTATGAAAGTAATTTTTCTACAACTTCCAAAAATATAACTACAATCATCAAATAACTTAGATACATGAATATACCAAAATTCATTTTGAGTAAAATTTTCCCTGAAACAATGTACAAAATCATCACCGTAATTGGGGAAACAGGAGACCTAGATTCAAGTCTCATTTCTGTCAAAGACATGAATTTAACCTTAGAAGTCACTTGTTGTTTCAGATTCTCTGGGGTGTAAAGTAAGAATGCTATGCCTTTTGGTTGCTTTGGCCCCTGGGCCAGTCTTAGCTGTGAGGAGGTGAGATGACAATATAATAGAAGGACTATCTTTAATGTGTCCTGGACACTTGTATGAAAGAAGAAAAATGAAGGAAAACTCTTACCTTGTCTTTTTGATAGGGTTTGGAAAGACTTTAAAATTAAAACAAAAAACACTTACTACGTATAATGCATGTCAACATTCTGGGTGGCCTGGGAGGAGAGGAGCTGAAATATATGCTGTACATTGTACTTGGATTAATTACCACCTTCTCCAAGAGCATTGATCCTTGAAAAAAACTGCCCTTTGTAGCATATGAAAGTGATTGAATATTATTATGTTGTAAGAAATGAAGAGCATGCTTTCAGAAAAAAATCTTTAGACTTGTATGAATGGATGCAAAGTGAAGTGAGAATGAGGAAAATAGCAAATACACACACATATGCATACATATACATACACACACATATATACATATTATCCACCCCCCAGAAAGAGAACTGATGAAGTCACAGTGCAGATTGAAATATATATATATGTATACATATTTTTTCTTTCTTTTATTTTCTCCTTAGAATTGTTTTGCATGTCTATATGTATTTGTAATGGATTTTATTTTTCTTGCCTTCTAAATGGTTGGGGGAGGGGAAGAGAAGGGATAAAATATGGGACTGAAAATAAAATACAATAGAATAAAAAAATGGAAAGGTATACCGCCCCCCCCCCATCTTTTAACTTTTCTCTGATGACTGATGAGTAAATTCATTGGTAACATATGTGGACTATTATCAATCCTTTGTATGTGATACCATTGCTAAGGATAAGTTAATAACACTTATGACAACTGACAAGTTTCAGTTCTATGGTTGGTTCCTACTGGTTCATAGATCAGTACAGATGCCATATGATAGGATCACCACATGGTCAGGATCCTGCAATAGCTGTCATTTATTATGATGACTGACAAAGTCAACCTACATGGATTGCATTTGTAGTGCTGTGATCAGTCTTATTTGTCTGTGTATAGACACAGTCAATGGGATGCTCCTGGCAATCCTATCATCAACATTTACAATGTTCTTATAGGGTAAATAGCACTATTATTTTCTTTGAGAAGCCACCTTTAGTATTAAATAGTCAATGTAAGTGATTTTCCTCCTTTTTCTCTGGGATTCACATGGGCAATGCCTTTCTCCAGGGTAGTAATTTAACTTCTACCTACCATATGTCACTGTGAACTGCTGTGAATGGCACTGTTGAAACCTGTGTTCTCTTTGATCTTCCTCTACATTTAATTTCTTTCTAATCATAGCTTGCCTTGACTTGACTTCTGGTAGTGAAAACATAGAATTTCTGAGCCAAAAGGGGCCTTGGAGATTATCTAGTTCAACTTTGTCATTTTATAGAAGAGGAATCTGTGGCCCCTAGAAGCAAACAGTTGATCCCAAGGTTTCATAACTAGTTAATTGGCATATCCAAGGCTAGAAGGGGTCTCTTGAGTCTTAGTTCAGTGTTATTTTCATTAAACTACACTGGCTGATTATGTTTTTTCTAAATATTGCACTTGAGTTGTATTGATAACCTTGGAACCCCATTGCTTCCTTCCAATGTAATAGTGTTTAAAATGAATTACTTAATGTAAATCGTAGGAAGATATTATATACCTGGTGGATAATTTTATTTACTTACTGTTATTTTCATTTTAGGTTGTGCTTGAGTGGGACTATCAGAAAGAGCATTTTGACTACATTTACTGATCAATTCAGATAAACAGCCTTTTTGGTTGATCATTTGGCTGCATTAGTCCTTGTATAAACAGATGAAAAAAATTCACTGGCTGTTTGGCATCATATAGACACAGCCTTAGATATTCAATTTATTTGAGGAAATAGTTATCACTATACTAGGTTCTGGGTATGTAGAGTCAAAAATGAAACATGCAGGCATCAAATTGTTAGCATTTTAAGGTGATATAACCTGTACATTATAAACAACTAAAAGTTATTCCAAGATGGGAATAGTACTAACAACTAGGGACATCAGCAAAGGTTTCATGCAGAGGATAGCACTAGAGCTGGGCTTTGAAGAACCTAGAAGGGTCTTCAACTTACATTCCAAGCAGAGAAATAGCATATGTATAGGTCCACATATAGAAGAAGACATATTGATGTTAGAGATAAACTAGACCAGTTTTGCTAGAACACAGAGTATATGAAATGGAGTAATAGAAAATGTTGGCAAAGTAAGGTAGGCATGAGACCAATTACAAATGGATCTAAATGACAATTTGAGGATTTTGCATATTATTCAGGAATATGTAGAGATCCACTGAAGATTCTTCAGTAGGTCAGTAAAATGGACAGATTTTATCATTTTGGCAGTTGCGTGGAAGATGATTTGGAGATAGCAGCAATTAGAAACTGAGAGACCAATTAGGTGGCCTATATAATAGACTTGGCAAGAAGTAATAAGGGCCTGAACTATAGTAATATCTGTGTGAATAGAGGGAAGAGGAAAAATATGAAAGATATTGCCGAAACAGAATTGATGAAATTTGACAACTAATTGGATATGGGGAGTAAAGGCAAGGAAAGATAGAAAGCTGACTCTTAGGCTCTGAATATGAATGATTGGAAGTGTAGGGGTCCCCCAAATGGAGATAAGGAATTTTGGAAGAGGTTAGATTTTAGAGGAAATGTAATTATTTCCTATTTGGGCATTATGAGTATGAGATATATAAACTACAGCTTGATATGATTAGCAGGTAACTGGCAATTTGGAAGTAGACTTCAGGAGACAATTTAGGGTTAGACACATACATACATACACATGCATATGTGTGTGATCTTCATAGAAGTGATCCTCGAATTCACAGGACCTAAAGAGATTACCATAAAAGAGAAATCTGAGGATAAAGACACTAGGTAATACCCATGCTTGATGGTAGGGAAGTGGATAACAATCTAGCAAAAGGGAGTAAACTAGAGTTCTCAGACATGTAAGAGGAGAAACAAATCAAAGTATTGTGTTAGAATATAAAGAAGGATAGAATGTCCAGAAAGAGAAGGTGGCCAACAGTGCCAAAGTTATAGAGAGATGAAGTAAAATGAGAACTGAGAGAAAGCCATTGGATTTAACAGTTGACATCCTTGGACAGAGCAATTTCAGTTGAGTGGTGGAATAGAAAGCCAGATTACAAAGTATTGAGAAACAGGAAATGGGGAAATGGAAGTAACAAGTGGAAATGGCTTTTCAAGGAGTTTGACTATGAAAATGAGAAGACAGAGAATGATAGCTTGAGGGGTTGGCAAGATTAAGTGATTTTCCTTAATCCTGAGGTAAACATGGGCATGTTTATAGACAGCTGAGAAGAATTCAGTGGATGTGAAGAGAATAAAGATGAAAGACAGGAAATAATAAGAGGAAAGTTGCCTTATGACAACCTTATGGGAGGGTATGAGAGCTCAACCAGAGGAATTGGTTTTGTCCAAGAGAAGACCATGTCTGCTGTAGAAGAAAAAAAGAAATGAATGATAATGTAGATATTTTTTGAAGGAACTCATAGGAAATGGCTTTTATTTTCTCAGTAAATTAAAAGGTAAAGTGTTTTTCTGAGATGGGGTAAGGAGTGAGTGATGGGGAATGGGAGAGGAGTCTTGAAGAGGGAAGCAATGGCTTAGAATAGCTGTAGCGGAGAGTGTAGTCAGGGAGTCAATTTGGAAAGAATTATTAAAGCATTAATATTTAGCAGTGAGGTTCCAGTTGAGATTAGAAAACATAAATTTGTAGTGGAACCAGTCAGTGTGGTTGTGTGACTATTAGAAATAGTGTTTAGCAACATATGAGTAATAGGGAAGAATGTAGATGGTAGGGGTAACTCTGACTAGACTTTAGAATGGCATGATTTATGTTTGATCAAGGGAACAAAGAATTCAAGAATAAAAGTTAACATATAGTTAAACTTATCAACCATAGGTTAAAGCAAGGCTGGGAAAAATTTAGGAATAAAGCCAGAAAAATAGATTTAGGACTGAGGCACGAGAAGCAATGGAAAAATTATGATGAAAGAATTTGAGATTTCCAAATGATGAAGGTAGCAGAGTTATGGGTAATGATGAAATAAAGCATATGGGTACCTGAGATGGAGTGAAGATAAAGTCTTGAAATTTGAGGAGGGTGGTGAACTAGGAGGCCAAGGTGTCTGAAGGTCTATATTGAAGTGTCTATATAGAACAAGAAATCTGGATTTGGATTGAGATGGCTAATCAGTCAGGAATTAAATACTTTGAGAAAGGAAAGAGAATTGTCTGGAGGCTATTAGATGACTATGACAAGCATCTGAACTGCATGATATGAGACTACATTTAGGACTTTTCTTTAAATCAGGTCAAGTCTAGAAAAAGAAAGTCTTATTATCTGATATGTTAACAACCAGGAAAATCTAAAAAATGACATTTCTGACATTGTTCAGTATAAATCTCTCTCTTATAACCTATATAGAAGCTTAGAATATACCTAGAATACTTGAAGTCATTATAGGTTTTATTCTTAGTGTAATTTAATATTCCTGCTACATAAGGAATAACGCTATAACTTTGCTTCCTAAGGCTTTGATAAAGCTACAATGTTTTCCACACATGTCACTCCTCTTTCCTTCATGAATAGACTTTCAGAAGGAGAACAAAGAAAAAGATAAGAGGGAGACTACTTGAGGCAATACACGATAAATCCTAGCAAGTTTAGTAACATAACTTCTCCTGGACTTGAAATCCTTTCTGAGGTTTCATGATGATACATTAGAAAGAAAACATCTTTAGAAAACTCCTTGAATATAGACTCACACAGTTAAAACTTCAATGCTCTAGTTCCTTCAAGTAAACATCTATCTGGGTCATTTTGAGCAGTTGTGTATCAGGTTTTGTATTTATTCAACAAAAGTCCTGAGACTAAAATGTTGTATACTTCTAAAGATTTCAGTTCATCTGAAAAGAACAAAATGAAGGAAGTCAAGTATATGTATGTGTGTGTGAGTTTGTATAATGTAAATATAAATAATAATAAAATTTAAATATATACAAACAATCTAGGCAATAAAGCATAGTATAGATAGCTATTACACACACACATACATACATAGCCACATACATGAACCATATATCTGTATGTTACAACATAGATAGCTGATGCATAAGTACATGGATATATACATATCTATGCTCTCCTATGCTGTATGTAGACTACCATATACAGATTATCTAATATGTACATATATAGAGAGAAGAAGAGAGACAGAGACAGAGACACAGAGACAGAGAAATAGAGACAAAACTCATGCATACACACGTATCATAGATAGCTTGTATAGATAGCTATATATTGTTGTTGTTCAGTTTCAGTTATATCTGACTCTTCATTACTCCATTTGGGGTTTTCTTGGCAAACATAGTTTGCTATTTTCTTCTTCAGCTCATTTTTTTACAAATGAGGAAACTGAGGTAAGTGACTTGCTCAGCATCACACAGCAAATAAATGTCTGAGGCCATATTTGAATTCGGTTTTTTTCCTGACTCCAGACCTGGCACTGTATCCACCATACTACCCAGCATTATAGCTATAGCTATCTACATTCCATCTTGTTGTCTAGATTGCTATACTGTTTTATACATGCATACATATGTTTATGACAATATAAATAAAAGTTCTCAGTCTTGATGATGTGGGCAGTTGGTTAAGAAAACAATCATCAGACTGTAATTGTTTATCTCATATCTTGGGGTTTCTGTTCATCATCCGTCACTAAACTCCAACCCATCCAGATCTAAATCAGAACTAACAGGAATGTCAACATTGCCTTCAAATCCAATCTTGATCTGTTTTCTGTTTAGCTCTTTTTACAGAGTCTTGGTTTATGATGACATCCTTTTCCTCTGTGGGGGTATCATAGCTACAAAATTTGTGTTAAGATTTATAATCAAAAATTTCTTATTTGGACCAAAGTTTATGGCATGATGACTATCTGCAGTCAGATAGAGAATCTGTAAATGCTCTCCTTGCCCTGTGGCTTGCACAGACTCATGGTGCCACAAGCAGTGACAGTTCTCTTTGCTTTGATCATAAAAACTTCATATTGCTTCTTCTTCTGACATGAGGAATAGTTCTGTCTTTTTAACCTTCTCAAAAGATCAGATTACTTTGGGTTCTGGGCCCAGATGATAACTCTTATCAATTGTCAAGGCATGCTCTCTCCAGCTTTAATGCATCCTGACAATCATTATACTGAATGACTGACCCCATCCTCTACCCTCTAGGAATTTTCATCCTTTGCTACGTTTTGTAAGAATTTGTGAAAAAAAAAACTAAACCCAAAGTTTTGGACTTAATTCTGCATGCAGTATGGGTTAGGAAAGTTGGCATAACCACATCTGAATAAGATGACTTATTTGGAGGCATTCTTATAGTTAAACCCACAACCTTACTAAGTCTGTTTGTATTTACTTTGAACATTCTTTTTTGCACTTACTTTGCATTTTGCATTTGTTTGTATATGTACAAATTCTTTCCCCAGATAGAATGTAAGCACCATTTCCTTTATTGCCTTTACGTCCCCCAGTGCCTATTATTACAGTGCCTGGAACAATACGTGCTTAATAAATGCTTTTAGATTGATTGAAACAAAGGAATTGAACTCTATTATTGAAAATTGGGTTCTGCATATGCAGAAAAGATCTTTCTGTAGGCATGTGAAAGTGAAGAATGTTGCCTATCTTGTTCTGCAAGACCCATAGGACAAAGTTATATTACTGGTTATATAAGGTTAAATACTAGTTCTAGAAGGTGATGGAGATGGGATCCTGAAAAAGCTCAAACAGCATAGTTTCTCACCTCTATGGATTCTGATTCCTCTTGAGGACAACAAGAGGTACAGAGGAAAAATTGGAATTGAGAAATCGTAATGTTTTGCATTGAAGCAATTACATATGACAAAATTCAACAAGTTTGAAGGAAAAAAACCAAGGTAGGAATAGGTGACAGTGACAGTAGTATCAACTGATGCATTGTAAAGTAAACAGGATCAGAATTATTTATGCTACAATAAATTATATCATAAAAATGTACAAATTTGGAGAATGGTTAACTGATAAATAATGAAATGAGTTAGAGCCAGCATGTTATTCATACAATAACCATAACACAGTAAAGACAAATGTCTTTGAAAGCTGTAAAAACTATGACCAATGAAATGACCAGTCACGAATACAGGGCATTGAGGAGGAAACATACCGGTTGGATTTGGGATGCAAAATGAAATATTTATATTTTTTGAAAATGGTTAATGAGAGTATTTGCTTTGCTTAACTATGCATATTCATTTTAAGGAATTTGTTTTTCTTTTTATCCCCAACAAGATGGGAGGGAGAGAAAATATGTTTGTTAATAAAAATAATAAAACTTTAATAAAATAGGTGACATTTTAAAACATACCACTTATCTCATAATATTCCCGTACATATACTCTATGTACTAATCAAGTTAGATTGTTTGGTATCCCATGTACCTGCTTTGTACTTTCTCACCTCCCTACTGTTGGCTGAAATCTTTCTTCTTCTCCCTATTGAAATCCTATTGAAATTTATTCTTTAAAACCAAGCTATATGTCCTTTACCCCCTATATTTAAAACCTCAGTGGTGTCTTTCATTCCTCACTCTCTCTCAACTCCCTATATCCAATCAGTTGTTAAGTCCTATTATTTCTATCTTCTCAACATCTCTCTTATCTACCTTCTTTTCCTCTGACACTGCCATTACCCTGGCATGACCTCACACCTGAACTGCTACAGCAACTTCCTGATGGTCTCCCTGACTCGTATCTTACTATTCTAATGAATCTTCCACTCAGCTATCAAAGTTATCTTCCCTAATGACACATCTATGTCATGTTTCCACCTTCCTCATCCCTTACTTCAGTAAATTTCAGTGGCTCCCTTTTACCTCCAGGATGAAATATAAAATCCTGTTTAACTTTTAAAGCCCTTTAAAACCTTGCCTCTCCTACATTTTAAGTCTTCTTATGCTCTATGGTCCAAAGATATTGGCTGTCAACCATATCTGAAATTATCGCTTTCCTCAGTCTACCTCCTAACTTCTGTGAATTACTTTAAGATTCAAGTCCAATCTTGCCTTCTTCTGAAAGAAGCCTTTTCTGGTTACTCCCTTATTAGTATTTTCCTCTTTGAGATTACCTCCTATTTATACTACATTTGTCTCATAAAGGTGTTTACATTATGTCTCACTCATTAGAATGTTAGCTCCTTGAAAACAGGTGACATGTTTTTTCTTTGATTTGTGTCTTCAGTGCTTTGCATGGTGCTTGGCACATAGTAAGGGCTTAATAAATGCTCATTGGTTGTGTTCTTTCACAAATTTACGGAGAATTTTACTTATACCTCTCATACATACACCAAATATTATTCGGTATGATGGTTACTTGTATATGTGTCATATCTCCTTATTAGGCGAGATCAATGAGGGCAGCAATATCTTATATGACAATGATGTTAAAATAACTATCATTTATTTAGTGCTTTAAGATTTACAAAATGTTTGATACATTACTTAATTTCTTTACAATAATCTTAGGTGGTACTAGGTCCCATTCTCCAGATGAGGAAACCGAGTGTGAAATTACTGTTACTGTGCACACAAAATGAATGAGTGGTTGAATGAAAGGATATGTATTAATCACTTGTCTGTTCAGTTGTTTTCAGTCGTGTCTGACTCTTTATAATTCCATTTGGGGTCTTTTTGGCAGAGATACTAGTTTGCCATTTCTTCCTCCAGATCATTTTAAGATGAGGAAACTGAGGCAAACAGGACTAAGTGACTTGCTCAGGGTCTTCCTGACTCCAGGCTTGGCACCTATTAGTCACTTACCATGTGCCAAGGGCTAAGAATATTAATTAGGAAAGAGAGAAAGTCTCTGTTTTCAAAGATGTAACATTCTAATTGGTGGATATATATATATATATATGTATATATATATATATATATATGCACACATATATTTTCAGAGCATACAATTAAGTATTTGTTGAACTGAATCCTTAGAGGGTAACACATATACAATTCGTATCCTGTAAAATGTAAAGTTGTGGAAGAAGCTGCACTATCCGAATGGTGTCTTTGGCTCTGTCAAGATTTCTCTTGGACCAAAAGTACCTCCCTTAATTTCAGTAAGGTAAGTAAAAATTTTATATGCAAAATTTCATTCTGGAGAAACAAGCATTTCATTAGGCAGCTGCCTGGAAATGTTCAGAGATGTTAATTGCTTGGCAGACATATATGAACAGGGAACACAGAGGGACTCCCTTGTTTTCCCTATTCATGGAAAGCAAAAAGTGACACAATACAATCTAAGGAAATTTTGTTATGCCCACTATATTGTTTTCTCAATTCTACAAGGAAAATTCACAGATTTTTTAGTTTGTGTGTCTAATCTTTAAAAAATTATGAAAATTTGTAAGTTATTTATTGTTCTGGAAAGGCTTGTATGCCGTATAGTAAATAGTTTATACTGATTGAAGTTAAAAGAATCTTGATTATTATTATATTTATAGGATGAGTTAATGACTATTACATTTAGAGTTCTAGGAAGCAAGAATAATTGAGGGAAGTTATCAAAAGTCCTTGTTTCATTACTGGCTGCCATAGTACTAGAGAGTATCTCTACAATATTTCATTTGATGATCTCATCAACTCCCATGGTTTCAATTATCATTTCTATGCAGATGACTCTCAGATCTACTTACTAATCCAATCCTCTCTCTAGACCTAGAATTTCACATTTTCAACTATCTTTTAGACAGCTTCTATTGGATGTTCCATAGACACCTGAAACTAAACATATCCAAAACTGAACTTATTAGCTTTATCTCAAAACCCCAATCTTTCCCTAATTTTCCTATTTTTATCGAGGATACTTCCATCATCCCAGTTACTAGGGCTCAATATCTAGGTGTCATCCTCTATTCTTCACTCTCTTTCTCATTGCTCTCTCCACCTACAATCCATGGTCAAGCCCTGTTATTTCCACCTACTTAACATTTGTCCCATATGTTGCCTTGTTTCCTCTGACACGCCTACCACTCTAATGAAGGCCCTCATCACCTCATGCCTAGACCATTGCAATAATCTATTGGTGGTTTCTCTCTCCACTCCAGTCCATCAGTCGGTTAGATATCAAACTGATTTTCCTGAAGTGCAGATTGACTCTATCATCTCTGTCTTCAAACCTCTACCTCCATTCAATAAACTCAAGTGGGCTCCTTATTATCTCCAGGATCAAATGTAAAATCCTTTAGCTTTTGAAGCCTTTCATAACCTGGCCTCTTCCTGCCTTTCTAATCTTCTTACACCTTACTTCCCTCCACATATTCTGTTTAGTGACATTCGCCTCCTTGCAGCTTTTTGCACATGACACTCATTTCGTAGCCTCAAGCATTTTCATTGGCTGCTCCCTGGCCCTGGCACATTCTCCTCCATTTCTTCCTCCTAGCTTCCCTGGCTTCCTTCAAGTCTCACCTGAAGTCCCACTTTTTGTAAGAAGCCTCTCCCAGTGCTTCTTAATCATATAGGGCCTTCTTTATCAGACTACCCCTAATTTGTACTGTATATATCTGGTTTTTACGTAGTTCTCCTATTAGGCAAAGGGAGCAGGAACTATTTGTGGCCTTTCTTTGGAATGCTATTGTTTAGCTCAGTGCCTACCTCATAGAAGTGATGTCTTGAGCTAATTAGGGGCAACCAGTGATTCTCATTATTATTATGATTTTTACTTATCTTGGGTCTTGACTTTCTAGTAGACATTTTTATTTTCTCATTTCTAGTCTAAATGTCATTATTTTAGGGGAAAAGAGGATAGATGTGAGAACTGAGAAGTTCTGATTTCCCTCCATCATGGCTTATCATCTCATGAACTCAGAGCCATCGTCCTTTCAGCCTACATTCTGTGAAACTTTTTGGCATAATTACCATTCTCTAATCCTTCTCTCCTGTCTCAGGGGAGTATTCCTACTTCTTGAATACATATAATTATGTTACCCCTATGCTCACAATTCTTCGAAGTCACCTTACTGCTTACAGGGTGAAGTTTGAACTTCTAAGCCTGATGTCCAGGCCCAATACAATCTGTTGCTAATCCACCTTTCAATCTGTTAACCTCCTATTTCCCTCTAGGTCAAGTAAAGTCAAGTCAACAAGCATTTACTAAACCCTTACTATGTGCCAGGCCCTGTGCTAAGTCTTGAGGATGCAAAAAAAGGCAAAACACATTCCCTATTCTCTAGGAGCTCACAGTCTAATGGAGGAAACAACATGCAAACAACTCTATAGGCAAATATCTACAGTATAAATTGAAAATAAATCTCAGAGGGAAGGCACTGAGATCCACTAAGATTAAGGAGGACTGGGAAAGGCTTTGTGCAAAAGATGGTGCTTTGGCTGAAACATAAAGGAAACCAGGAAAGCAGAGGGAGGAAAGAGAACATTCTAGGACTGAGGGACAACCAATGAAAATTAATTCTTTACTTCAACCAAATGACCTTTATTTTCCTGTCTCTGCTCATATTATTACTTATATCTAAAATATCCTCTTTCCTCCTCCTCATCTGTTGCATCTTACCCATCCTAGGCTCATACAGGGTGCCTTCTTGATTCTGCATCTCCTTTCCTACCTCGTACAGGTGGGTAATAAATTTTTGCTCATTCAGGCCATACTTAGCTCTGCTTTGCTCCTCTTTAAACCAATTACCATTCCTTATTGTACACTATAGTTGCTATATCTGGGTTTTTGCTTCACACTAGGCTGATTATAAGCTTCCTTAGGACAAAGACCATGTCTTAACCAAACTATGTATTTTTCCCATTACCTAGTACCATGTCTGCACAGAGTGGGAGCTTAATAAATGTTCATGGAATTGAATTTCATTTTGACAAACAATAACAAGAGATAAATTAATTAAAGAACTAGATCTTAGATTTTTTTTTTTAGCCTAGTAAAGAATAGGTATGAGACTTAATTTGAATACACTGTATAGGCAAATAAGTAAATGATGAGAATGTAGAAGTTCACTCTGCTTAATTTATGGATGAGGAACTTGAGGATAAAGAGACTAACTGATTTTTTCCCAAGGTCATATGGAAAGTAAATATGAGTCAAGATTTGAACTCAGGTTCTTGGTATGTATATTATCTCATCTAATATGGTTTAACCCTTTTTAAAGCAGTGACTTTGTTTTATTTATCTTTGTAATTTACTGCAATCCCTAGTTCAGTACCTTCTATATTATAGATGATCAATAAATATTTGATGGATGAATGAATGAATATATTTCAGGAATTTTCTTTTAAATATAAGTGATAATAATAAGAAACACCAAGCAATTATTAGATATTAATTTAGCATGAATGACTTCGTCAGTGGTAAGCAAGTCAATCATTTTAAAATGTTGGGAGGGGTGAGATGCAGGAAAGCTGAGTGATTGGAAGAAATAGGACTGGATATGTCCAGAGCATAAGAGGCAAGGAGAACATACCGGATCATGGAGGCACAAAAAGAAAGAAAGAGTCTTAGGCAGGAGTAGAGAAGAGCGCAAAGGAAATATCATCTACTTTACAATTTTGCTCAGAGTCAGCTCTGATAAGAGAAGTTGTCAGGGTTTCATTGATGCTTAAGGCTACCAATAATCTCCTTTATACTTTTAGATAGATGAGATCATAAATTTAGAACTGGAAGAAAGCTGAGAAGCCACATTATATACTCTACTCATCTTACAGATAAGAAAACTAAGCCTCAGAGATGTTAAGTGACTTTGCCAAGGGTCACCAAACTATTAAGTACTGAAAACAGGATTTGAATTTAGGTCTTCCTGGCTTTAAGTTCAATATTCTATATATTAAACCAGGGATCAGCAAGCTATGGGCTGTGGGCTAAATCAAGCCAGCCATCCGTTTTTGTATAGTCCATCATAAATCATCAGAAAAATATATATTGTTTGTGATGTGAAAATAATATGAAATTCAAATTTTAGCATCCATAAATAAAGTTTTATTGGAACAGAACCATGTTCATTCATTGATATGTTATCTATGGCTACTTTTGTGCTACACTGGGCAGTCAAATAATTTGTGACAGACACTGGTGCTCTTATTTATTCACATTGTTGCTTGATGCTCCACAAATTGCAGCATTTTGCAACAATCAACAGCATTTTGAGTGCCACAAATATTGTCATATCATGATATTTCATTTATTTATTTAATTAATTGCCAGTGAATACTCATCATGCCAAAACAAGAAAAGGAGAGAAAAGTGGTCTTGGAATGCTGTGCTTTTTAAGATTCACCGGAGAATGAATTATTTTATTAAATTAGATGGCAAAGCATTGGGCTCATTATGCAGTGACCCTATAGCTATGCTATGACATATATTGACATTACTAGACCAAGTTTACATTTCAACATTCCCAAGTCATAGACTATATCACGAAAGTATATTTTTTTGACAAAAATTAAAAAATGAAAATGAATCTGCAACCAAAGTAATTTTCCGAGTGATTTATTTGTTAGCCATCAAGTAAAGTAATTTACTGATGGTGAGTTAATTAAATCATGGTAGACTGCAAAATTCCAAGAAATTCATGAAGAAAAATAAGCTTGTTTAAGAATATTAGGCTTCTGGATCAATTAAAATCATATGCTCATGGATTGATATGAGCGTTCGATAGTTCTTACCTATGTGAAAAGATGTGTTCAAAGATAAAATAAGTCAAATCTTATTACAGATTAGCATGAATAGATGCAAATTTGTAGACAATTTTTATGATAGGAAACATTAACTTTGAATCCCAAATAAGTGAAATTTTATCCTCCCCCAATAATTCCTTTCTTAGTAGAGTTGTATTACTAAAAATTCTACTCAACTGTTACTATTATAATTTGATTTTATCACTAAGAATTGGTGTGAGTTTGTTTGTCTTTTGTAATTTAAGTACCTATATAATATCTTTGCTTTTGCCTTTTAGCCCACAAAGCCCAAAATATTTACTCTCTGGCCTTTTACAGAAAAAGTTGATTGATCCCCAAGGTGATTCTTTCTGCAAAGTATTCCTTTACATCTTGTGGATGTGTTATTTGTATTAGTCTTTTTCTTATTATTTGCAGGAGTTTTTAATTCTGAATGCAATGATTATACCCTTGTATTTATTTGTCTTATATCCCAATTGCACTTACAAAGGTAAAGGTTAATTGAGTCAATCAATCATCCCATCCTCCAAAAAGTAACTTAAAAAATACCTTAGCTCTGAAATCTTTATGAAGTGACAACTTCTCTGTTGAACTGATCAATCAAAAATGTTAAACCAATGTATTCCCTGGCACCCCTGTGTATCTTCTATAAAATAGAAAGCCCTATTAGCATTCAGAATTCCAGGAATTTTGCAATTTAGAAGAGAGAATAGTCCCTGAATCTTTCTCTACTCTCTTTGACCAGAGGATGACTTCACGAATTTTGGATAGTTAGAGTTGGTATCCAAGGAGTATCTGCAAAACAGTGATGCTTGGCGGCAATGTCTATGTTGGGAGCCAAGGACAAACTAGAACAACTTATGAAAGGTAGCTTCAGAAATTTTCAAAAAGCCTAGAAAAAAAGCCACAGAATATATAAAAAAAGAACATCTTAAGGACTCTAGGAAACAGTTTTAAGGAGCTCCACATTGCCATTTTGCCATATATACATTCAGTTTGTGCCTTCTTTACCATGGACTCTGTATGTACTTGTGGGGGAATGTGACAGATTTTTCAGGGCATGTTACTAAACCACCTGGGTAAGTAGCCCTAACTAAACTCATTAAGTCTGGCTGACTTTTTGATATCCATTGATAATCATGGGGAAAAAAGGGAGGGAGCACACCAGTGGTAGCTTGGTTACTATAGTATTAGAAAGCTACCTTAGAGTTAAAGGCAAAATAGATTTAATTAAAAGAGATAAACAGGATAGCTACATTTCAATCAAAAGTACCATAGACAATGAAGCAATATCAATATTAAACCTATATGCAATAAATATTATAGCATCTAATTTTTTAAAAGTTAAATTAATTACAGGTGGAACTAGATAGTACTACCATAATAGTGGAAGGCTTTAATCTTCCCTTCTCAGAATTAGATAAATTTAACCAAAAAAAAACAACAAGAAAGAAGTCAAAGAAATGAATAGAACTTTACATAATCTAGATATGATAAATATGTGGAGAAAACTAAATGGGAATAGAAAGGAAATATCTTTTTCTCAGTAGTTTATGGTACTTTACACAGACTGACTGTGTATTATGACATACAAATTTTATAGTTAAAAGGAGAAAAGCAGAAATATTAAAAGTGTCCTTTTCAGATCACAATGCAATAAAAAATTATATTTATTAAGGGACCATGAAAACCGATTAAAAACTAATTGGAGCCTAAACAATCTAGTCTGAAAGAATGAGTAGATTAAAGAACAAGTCATAAAAACAATCAATAATTTCATTAAAGAGAATGACAATAATGAGACAACATATCAAGACCTGTGGGATGCAACAAAAACAATAATCAGAGTAAAATTTATATCGATAAATGCTTACATCAATAAATAGAGAAAGAGCAGACCAATGAATTGGGTATGCAATTAAAAAAAAAACTAGAAAAAGAGCAAACTAAAAATCCTCAATTAAATGCTAAATTGGAAATCCTAAAAATTAAAGATGGGATCTATTTATACCAATAGTTTTAAGTGTTTTTCTTAGAAATTAGTGTTGTACTTTATCAAAAGCTTTTTCTGCATCTATTGATATAATAATATGATTTAAAAATATTTTTGATATAATAAATTATGCTGACAGTTTTCCCTATGTTAAACCTTCTCTGCATTCTAGGTATAAATCTCACTTGGTCATAATGTATGATCTTTGTAATATATTGTAATCTTTTAGCTACTATTTTATTTAGAATTTTTGCATCCATATTCAAAAGTGGAAAAAGCCATCAACTTAACAAATAAAATTAGGAGTTGGTTTTATGAAAAAAACACCTAGTAAAATAGATAAACAATTGATTAATATGATTTAAAAAAGAAAGAGGAAACGATTTTCATCACTAGTATCAAAAATGAAAAGGATGAGTATACCACTACTGAAGATAAAATTGAAGCAATTATAAGGAGTTATTTTGCCCAATTATATGCCAATTAATTTAACAGTTTAAGGGAAATGGAAGAATATTTACAAAAATATAAACTGCCTAGATTAGCAGAAGAGGACATACAATATCTAAATAGACCTGTTTCAGAAAAAGAGTTGAACAGCCCATAAATTAGCTTCCTCAGGAAAAAAAAACACCACAACTGGTTGAATTTACAAGTGAATTCTATCAAACATTTAAAGTCTAAATAAATCCAATATTAAACAAATTATTTTGAATAATAGGCAAAGGGGTCCTACCAAACTCCTTTTATGAAACAAATATGATACTGATACCTAAAGCAGGGAGATTAAAAACAGAGAAAGAAAATTATAGATCAATTCCGTTAATGAATATGGATTCAAAAATCTTAAATAAAATACTAGCTAAAAGATTACAAAAATATATTACAAAGATAATACATTATGACCATGTGAGATTTATACCAGCAATGCAGAGACAGTTTAACATAAGGAAAATTACTAATATAATTGATTTTTTCAATAATAACATTTAAAAATCACATTAAAACAATCGATGTAAAAGTGCTTTTGATAAAGTACAACAGTCATTTCTATTATAAACACTTAAAACTATTGGTATAAATGGATTTTTCCTTAAATTAATTTAAAAAACCCCATTTACCTAAAAGTATCAGCAAGCATTATTTGTAATTGGGATAATCTAGAAATCTTCCCAGTAAGATTAGGTGTGAAATAAAATGCCCTATCGCATTCAATATTTTATTGGAAATCCTAGCAATAGCAATAAGAGAAGAATAAAAGGTATACAAAATCAAAATAGGGAATAAAGTAATAAAACTATCTCTTTTGCAGATGACCTGATGATGATATGGTTGGAAAATCCCAAAGTCTCAACTAAAATTTATTTGAAACTATAATTTTAGCAAAATAGTAGGATATAAAGTAAACGCTCATGATTAGCATTCCTAAATAACACAAACAAAATCTTACAAGAAGAGATAGTGAGAGATACCTCATTTAACATAACCATAGACAGTATAAAATACCTAGGATCACACCTGCCCAAACAAATGCATGAAATATATGAACAAAATTATTTAAAAAACCTTTTTTATACAAGTAAAATCAGATTTAAATAATTGGAGAAATATTAATTTTTCATGGCTAGGCAGGGTCAAAATAATAATAAAAACAATAGTTTTACTTCAATGAATTTATATATTAATTGCCACCTTGATTAAATTACCAAAAATTATTTCACTGAGTTAAAAATAATAAGAATTCATTTGGAAGAAAAAGAAATATCAAGAACATCAAAGGAATGAATAAAAAAATGTAAAGGAAGGATGTTTGACATTTTCAGATCTTAAACTCTATTATGAGGCAGTAATTACTGAGACTATCTGGTACTGGTTAAGAAATTGAAAGGGAGATAGATGAAACAGAGTAGACATATAATTTATAGCAGCAAATGGCTATAGTAACATTGTGTTTGACAGGTTTAAAGAATTAAGTTTTGGGTATAAGAATTTATTATCCGGTAAAGATTGCTGTGAAATCTGGAAAGCATTTGGCAGAAATTGCACATAGAACAATATTTTACACCCTTTACCAAGATAAGGTCAAAATGGATACATGACCTAGATGTAAAGAGAGATCTTACAAGAAAATATGAAGGGGGGCAGAGCCAAGATGGTGGCTAGAAAGTAGGAACTAGCATGAGCTCCTCACCAGATCCCTCTAAAAACCTAAGAAAAATGGCTTTGAACCAATTCTAAAACTGCAGAACCCACAGGGTAGCATAGGGAAGCAGGGCTCTAGCCCAGGACATCTTGGATGGTCTCTGGGTAAGGTCTATCCCACACAGAGCTGGGAGCAGAGGGGAGCAGAACTGAATGGAGCAGAACCCAGCATGGGCGGGGCGGACCAATGAGACCAGGAGCCAGGTGGCGCATGCCACAGCACCCTGAATCAGTGAGCTGCAGCAGTTACCAGACTTCTCAACACACAAACACCAAAGACAACAGAGTAGGTTAGTGGGAAAAGCTGCTTGTGCACTCTAATTATGTGAGATAATTTTCCTCATTCATCTCCACATCCCCCAGTGTATTCCTCTGCTTCTCCCTTTCTTTTTTCTATTCAGCTCTGGTCTTTTCACTGAGAAAGCTTGAAAGTCCTCTATTTTATTGAAAATCCATATTTTGCCTTGGAGCATGATACTCAGTTTTGCTGAGTGGGTGATTCTTGGTTTTAATCCTAGCTCCATTGACCTCCAGAATATCATATTCCAAGCCCTTTGATCTCTTAATGTAGAAGCTGCTAGATCTTGGGTTATTCTGATTGTGTTTCCACAATACTCAAATTACTTCTTTCTGGCTGCTTGCAGTATTTTCTTCTTGACCTGAGAGCTCTGGAATTTGGTGACAATATTCCTAGGAGGTTTCTTTTTGGGATCTATTTGGGGAAG
>CM053626.1:149246984-149262844 GCA_028646595.1 Phalanger gymnotis | reverse complement strand
CACAGGTTTCACACCTGATAGGGCTTTGGGCCTGGGGCTTAGCGTTTAACAGGTGAAAGTACTTTCACGGTAAACAAAAGCCAAACTCCTCAAGGGCACCCGTTAAACTAAGCCCATTTTGCCTTACTGGCACACCATCTTCTCTGAGATGCTTATGTAACTATGGATTTAACTGCTATTCAAAATCCTGAATAGCAATTGTTAGGTTGATGCATTTTTGACACATCACATCTTTCCTCTAACATGTTTTAGTTCAGAATAAGACAGTACCATGCCTCTGACTCAGTCATCCTAATATATTTTTATTTACTCTCTTGGGTGACTGCTTGCAGCTAAAAAATACTCCGAATTGCTTTCTGTTAGGCACTTTGGCCAGAGTGTGACAGCAGCCAGTCAATCTTCTATCCACTTAAACTAATCCCCTAGAATATGATTCAAAAAGTCATTGGTCAAATGCCAGTGTAGTAGTGGGACCTAAGTAGCACCCAGGATGAGAGGTTTATACATGCATGGTAAACTGATAGTTATGTGTGCCAGTTTTGGCCTTGCAAAGCCTTCCTTTGTGTGTTAGTGAATCTTCCTGGTTAAAAGAAAACACTCTCCTAAAAGCAAATTGAAGCCTCATTTAAAATTACTTGAGTCATTGAATTTGGCTAAGCTGTACACTAACACACAAATAAATCACTTTGCTATTGGTGTTTGGTTTTTCTGTGTAAAATTAGATTGGTTTTGAGGAGTCCAAATAGTTACATCTTGAAAACTGATTCTGCTACACAAGTTAACTTTCTTATAATTAAGTTAACAGACACTTTATGTTAGCATCATATGGTCTTTGATCTGGACTGATCCAATAGATCAAATTTCACATCAGGGATCCATTTAGTGGCAGATAAGAACCCGTTGGTGTCCGAGGCAAGAACTCAGTAAAATGCGAAGTAAGGAACCCAGTTTAGTAGATAAACATGCATTTTCAAGTGCATAATGCTACTTCTTTGATAAGAAGGAATGCTTTTGCAAATCTATTAATCAGGTACTTTTATCAATAATGTCCAAAGGCTGTAATAAGGGAATGTGCTTGGAAGATCATTTTCTTAATTTGACATGATGATATGAACTGCTAATATATTGGCAAGCTGGAAGGAATACACATTATGAGCCTATATGCTTGCTTTCTAAAGTAACAGAGAAAAAAATGCACATGTTTAGCCTTCACATTCCCATTTCTGTGTGTGGAAAAATCTGTCAGAAAAAAAAAACTTTGAAAAGATGATGGGTAAGGATCTAACAAAATCACAGAAACAAGGACAGCAAGGGACCACTTGGGCTTTTTCGATTTCTTGCCAAATGGTGAATAATCTTATAATTAAATGTGCAGCAATAATAGGCCCAACAGTGAGGATTAAGAACTAAGTAGCCATGAGACTGCCTGGATTTCTTTGTTCTTTCAGTTTAAAGACATGCTAAGTGAGAAGGGGGAGGACTGAAGGGACTGGTTTAATATAGAATAAATTGTCTAAAAGGGATCAGTGTAAGCAGGATTATCAATGGATGGGAGAGTGAACTCACAGATTTTATATTTGAAAACTAAGACAGAATAGAGGTATGGGGATAAAGTAGGAAATCAGATAAGAAAAACAAAAGGTGCAGGCATACTGGCCTTAAGTAGTCTTTTTCTGTTGCTGAGATTTCTTATGTTCTACTCTTCTAAGCCAAGATCAATTGAGATTAATCAGTTGTATAGAAAACATTGTGATAGCATTGCAGGCTTTTAAAGTTTAAATTTGTTTATTGAGCACAATTTGGTTAGCATCAGGTGCTGAAGTTATAGACACCAACACTAGCATAGAAATTACTTTATTTAGTTCCCAATTGTAAGTTTCTATAGCAACTGGGTCCTATCTTAGGAAGCTGATATTTTCGAGCTCAAATGCTGCAAATTGTAATACTGTATTTGGGGGGGCACTCAGTTATGATGTTAATTTTTTTCCTGCCTTGTGAAGAGTTTATTCAGAGTGAATCTGTCTGCTTAGTCATACTTTTAATTTTACCTTTGCACTGAACTCTCCTCTCTTGGCAGCACTCTGAAGTTTCTATCTATTTCAGTTTTGATTCATTTTCATTGAAGAGTTAACACATTGACTCATTGGAGCTTGGTATGTATTGCTTTAAGTACAAGTGAAAATTCAGAACAATAGGAGAATGTGTCCCTAACACTGAATATGGGAAGTGGTTCCAGAACAGAAAAAAATAATGAGAGTATGAACTTAAATATGAAACCTATTCTAAAATCTTCCATCAGGCTTTCTTTACATATAGAAATATAGGGTTTTTTTTTTCAAATTCCCCAAATATGTGGGAAGTCAAATGAAGAGCCACTTTAAAAAAGGTATTAGAAAATTGATTATATCCTCATCTCTTATAAATGAAGACCTCATTGCATCAAATGAGCATTTTCCTAAGGACTATATTGTTTCAGGAACAATGCTTAGTTTATGAGAATGACATGGAATAGTGGAGAAGCAACTAGCCTCAGAACCAGAAAGATGTGATTTCAAGTCTTACCTCTAACTCAGTGGCTTTGAGACCCTGGGGAAGTTACTTATCATTGTAGTACTCCAGGCAACTTTCTGAGACCCTAAGTTTCATAGAAGGTGCTGATTTGCATTCGTCATGGGAGTTTCTTCATCCAGAAGTTCCCCATAGCAATGAAATCATAAGTCCCTATCCTTAATACTTTATGATAATAGTTTTGCTATTTTAAGGAAGAAAAAAATTTAACAGTTTCTTCTAGAGTTACATTTTGAGAATAACTAGTATATTAAAAGTGAATTTACTATTTTTTCAATGTTTTAAGAAATGTGGCATATGTTATTGTTTTTTATTAGTTCAGACAAAGGCACTTGCAAAAGATGCAGAATAGAATGGATAGGACTTGGCAGAAATAAGCACGCTGAAGAAATAAATGGTTTGTAATTTTTTTAAAACCATTTTGTGCTTGAGTATAAAACTTCCCACTTCACAGCATGATTTTTCAAAAGGTAAGAAAAAAATTCATTAATCACATATTCAGTTAGCAAAAGAAATGTCCAATACTGCATGGTTTATTATATTAGTTTAGGTAAAATTCTGAATGAAACAATAAAAAGCAGAGGTTGTATGCTCATGAAAATAATTTTTACTTAGTATTTTCATTGATTAGTAACTCAATATCTAATGAGATTTGAATGGAATTCAATTAAAATCAACAAGCATTTTGAAGCACCTACTATGTGCAAGGTTGTTTACCTATGGGGGCCACAAATGTAATGGGTATGGCAGATAGGAGATATCCCTATGACTGAATTCTTTGAATGCTTCCAAGAGTATTTAGAGAAGTTCTCAGGAATTCATTTCCTAGGAAATCGTATATCTCAGTAAAGGCAATTGATTCATGAAATGAGGACTCTGATTGGCATTTGAGTCTACTAAAGAGGTAGGAAGTTTATAAAGAAAGCATGGGACTTAGTTTATAAGAGGGTGAAAGAATGTTGCTTTGACTAGTGGGAAAAAAAAATCAAGCAAACAAAATTCTGATGACCCCTTGAAACAAACCAAGATGAGTGTCTGTTAGGAAATATGCATGGTTCCAAATTGCTCTCCAGAATGGCTGTATCAGTTCACAACTCCATCAATAGGAGTGCAGTAATTTAAAAAAATATCTACTTTTCATTTTAGAAATGGTTTAAGTTATAGTAAACTAATTCCCTCAAAATTAAAGGTAGCAAGTTATAACATTAAAATAAAAGTGAACCAATCATCAGCACATCCTTATGTCTGGTGAGGGGAGTAGAGAGCTAAAGGCTTTAATCTACAGTATGGTGACTTGAGAGTCCTAAATTACAAGCCTTGATGGATCAAGAATTTGTTTGCCTGTATGCATATTGTGAACCTCTAAATTAGGACCAATCCCTACAACTATTGGACTTAGAACTCTCTGAATTCCAGTGTGTGAATGAGTAGACTTGATCAGCTTTTTTGAAATCCATTTCAAATACCTCTCCAAAGGAATGATTATGTGGCAGTGCAGCATTAATAGTAGAGAAAGGAAAAAGAAGAAAACTCAAACACAATACTTATATATCCAAAAAGATGATGATAGCTAATATTTATATTGTGCCTGAAGTCTTACTAAGCACTTTACAAATATCTCATCTTATTTTTAAAACTACATTCTGAGGTAGGTACCACTATTATCCCCATTTTACAGAAGATGAAATTGAGAGAGAGAGAGAGAGAGAGAGAGAGAGAGAGAGAGAGAGAGAGAGAGAGAGAGAGAGAGAGTACTTAAGTGATTTGCTCAGGTTCACATGGCTGATTCCAGGTCCAGATGGGACTGGAATACTGTGGTCTTTCAATACAAGTTCAAATTTGGGTTTGGCATTTCCAAAGATGATTTCCCAGCTTTTCTTACAGGAAAAGTTCTTCTTCAGATGTGTGTTAGAAATGCTTCCTCCTTTTTGGTTAGAGTCCAAAAAGGAATGTTATCAGCTACTCCCATATCCAGATCTCCATTTTGATATCTTTGAGTGCATTAATTGGTTGAGAGGGATTAGTAGATGAGATCATAATGTTTCTTACTTTATTCAAGGTCTGAAAATGAGAAGAACATGGAAAGTTATCAATTGCAGGTACATGTACACTTTTGAGCCCAGAAGGACATTTATTTATGAAGTTACTATCAGTAAAAGATAGGGAGGCCTTCTTGGCTAGTTTTAGAGATGAAATGGAAGTGAAATAAAAAACAAGAAACACATAACATGTACAGGATACTAGCCACTTGACACGGGAATTAGTCTTCCTGGGGATTTCTGCCTTATAAATTGCCTAGATGATTCCAGGAGAATGGCCTTGGGCCATTTTTTCAGAGTAAGGATCAAAGGTCTTATGAGAGTGCTTATGCTTTTTTTCCCCATAGTTGGGATTTTAGAAGATTTTAGAAATCTTAATTCACATTTGATAGGGGAAAGAGAATACATTTACAATACATTAAGATCCTAACAAGGGGAGGAATAAAGGTCTTTACAAATATGACTATATATATATATGTGTATGCAAGTATCTATTCTATAGTGAGCAATACTAATTCATTTTCTTTACTAAGAGGGAAGAAGGTACTTGCAGTTAAAAATGTTAAGCGAGCATATCCTCATATAAATAATAAGGGGTCATAGAAATCACAAATAGAAGACTATGAAATCAATTATAGTACTCATAGTTTCATAGATCCTGCAACATCCAAATTACAGATTTAGAATGGATTTGTTGCTGGATTTTATTAGTATTCCCTTTTCTAAAACTTTTTTGTATATTTTTCTATAAGCTTGAAATGATGTCATTTACTCTGAAATATCTTTAGTCATTTGATTTTTCAGCTTACTTAAAATAAGCTAAATATGTCATCTGCTTTCTTCTTTGTTTTGTAGAAGTCCAAGAAATAATAACAACAAAAGTTTTAAATGGTTCTCTCTAGTGCGTGGCCCTTTTCCATTTTCATTACGATGATGGTAGAGTGGCAGAAAAGAAGGTGGAGAGTAGTAAGAATTGCATAAGTTTTTTTTAGAATGTCTATAAACTTTAAATTATGTATACATATTCACATGTAGGTATATATGAGTATGTATGCTTGTATATATATGTAAGTATATGTGTATATATGTATATATATAACATATACATAGGCAGGTTACTCTAAATGTCAAAAGATTTGAAAGGAAAAACAATAAAACTCAGGTCTTGCCCACATGTAGCTTAAGTCTCCTTTTTCACTTCTGTCAGGAGGATGTATGTGTATATATGGTGAGGATGTATGTGTACATGTGGTATGCATGTGTGTATATATGTATATATGAGTATATACATATATAATATTATATACAGACTCTCTCTCTAATGTACTGTACTCTTAATTAAATATGCAACTTGATTCCCTAGCCATTTTTCACTGACAAACTATTAACTTTGGCTTTACAAAAATCCAGGACTTTCAATCTGCTCACCTTGGATTTTGTTTTTCCTCAGCTCCCAGTTTCTCTGCTGGCATTCATGTAAGCAGAATTGGCACAGATTTTAATACTTTGTCACACACATACTGAGAAAAGACTTAAACTGATATGATTTACTGAAATAATTTCAAAAGCAGTCTCAATATACTGACCCAGATGGGGAGAGGGGTAATCAGGAGCAGTATGGACAGCCTTTTCTTCATCCAATTCTTAGGGAAGGAATAACGCAATAAAGCAAGGGAATATAGGACATTTATAACAAGTGAAAGATCTCCCTAGGAAAATACAGAGAAGAAGATACCTAAGTCAATCTTACCAAAATCCCAAAATCAAAACCAAAATCTTACCAAAATTCCTGCATGATTACTTGGATAATTGTTGGCTAGTTCTGGTATTCTGTCCCTAGCTCCTGTAACAACAATGTTACTTCCAGCTACTGTGGAGGTGTAAGGCCAATAACACCAGCACACAGGAGGGATGCTAGCATAGGATCTTTGATCTGCTTTTCTATGGAAAGCAATTTTAAGGGGTTTACAATGTTACTGTAGTTAAACATGCATATATCATTCACTTAGTTCAGGGGAAAAAGTCAGCACCCTGAACTTCGGAGAAAACACAAACAGAAATTACAAGCAGAGATTATATAAACAGAGCAAATAACACAACTCAGCAGACAGGGTTTCTAATTGTCTGTCCATAGCAATGCATGCATAGTTACCAGAGAGAGAAACACCAACATCTGGGTTTTCAAAGCTAGGGGTGCTTCTTAATGGCTTCCCAGAGGCTCCTCTGGCCAAATCACACTAACACTCTTCCAATGAGTGAGCCCCCAAAACGAAATTCTAATCACAGGATATATATATGCACTTCTTCAGGGGCAGAGGGTGTCACAACCATGTGACTCAAACTCATGTGACTTAGGCTTTCTTGTGACTTAATGTGTTGGTAAGCAAAATGGGCTTTTAGCACTCAGTTCAACCAAGGGCCCTTGAAGAGTTTGGCTTTTGTTTCCTTTGATTAATTCAGTGTATTTCATTGAGTCTTACTAAGGTACTAAGCCCCAGGCCCAAACCCCTATTAGGTGCTATGCTTATGTGGGTACAAAGCTCCCAGGGTACTAAGGGGAGGTGCTAACTCAAGAGCCAATCATAGGAACCTAAGTTCTGGTCATTCAGATGACATTTGATGACATCTGAAATGGTATAAGAAGAGAAGACAGAGCCATTTGTGCAGGGCTGTCACTCTTGGTGGCGCAGCTGTAGCTAAGAGCCCGCCAGCTTGTAACCTGGATATTGGGACTTTGTTAAACTCTCTGGTAACTATGTATTGACATTTGAATCAGACAAGGTCTGTCTGTCGATGTTTGTACTTTGTATTTTGTTCTAAAGGTCAGGGTGCTGGCTTTTTCCCCTGAACTAAGTGAATGATATTTGTATGCTGAATTAAAGTAAGCTTGTTAACCCCGTACTGTTACTTTCCTTAGTTAAGCAGATCAAAAGAACCTGTGCTTTTGCAGCGTGCTGGTAGCATTCTTGTTGTTGGGCTTGGGTTGGTCTTTCACCCCCATAACAGCTGCTAGCTGGATTTTTGAAACACTTAAGCAGGTCATCAAAGATTCTTTATTCAATCAAAGGCAAGGCTCAAACAAAGGCACTAGATTGCCTTAGTGCTGAGAAGCATTCCAAAAGAAAAAACAGTGGAAAGTCCCACTTTGCTTGCCATTACAGCTCCTCAGTATTTTTACCCCTACCACTGGGAATAGTAATGTTTGACTGAGCTCAGATTAACCCACAATGGCAGAATTGAACTTGTGGATTCTATCTGTGATGCTACTGGTTGGGATTTATTCTCTACCATTCTCTACCCATCCAGCACCTCACAGAATTTAGTTCTCTATGCTTACTTGATTATATCTTCTCACTTCTTTAGCTTCTCTTACTTATAAGCTCCCTTAAGTTCAGTACCCCAAAAGTACTCTGTACAACTTTTGTACCAGCACATATTAAAGAGGATCAAGACTCAGAAAATTTTATGGAGAACTTGACAAGATGTTCCAGACGAAGTAAACACATACTTGGACATTTGCTTTCTCTAGTGCAAAGGTTAGTCCAAGGGAACATGATGAAAAGTACATTATAAAATGAGGCTTGGGTTTGAGGAGAAAAAAAAAGGTGCCAAACCTTTTGCTCTCAAATAAAGAATATGTTTTTCCAGAAAAGGGTGATTGTCTTAAACTCCCATGGAGAGCACTTAATAATATCACAAACAAAATGAAATTGACTATATTTAAACAAACAAGAAATGACTGGCTGGTGATATAGCAGTCATATTAGACTTAGTTATCTAAATGTGGCCAGGACAACTAAATAATTAGGATAAATATTAAAATCAATAGAAGAAAATGTGGAGAGGAAAAAAGGATGTTGTGAGTTAGTTGCAACAGTTTTAACAAGACCTATTCAAATGAGCTAAATGATGCTAAAATGGGAAATGGAAAAAAGTCAAAGATCAACATCTTTAACTTTGATAATCATCATTTCCAGTGAAACCTAAACCATTGTAAAGCAGTTATCACAACAAGGAATCTGGAGAAAAGATCACCCAGAAACCCCACATTAGCTGTCTTGCTGAAGCAGAGAGACATGGCAAGCAAGACTTACACCAGTGTAAAATGCAAACTAATTTATGGAATGCTATGGAGGAACATGGTGGAATATTATGATCAGTATCACCTCATTAGAAAATAAAAAGAAATGGAAGTCAAAATAAACCTACAGAAAGTTTGTTATTACCCCTTATTGAACCATATCATTGCTAGAACAGTCATTGAATTGGCTGGATTTGGCATTCATAAATTTAGAGCTGGAAGGGGCATTAGAGATCATCTAAGCAACCCTTTAATTTTATACTTGATGAAGGTTTACCAATGTTTTATCTTCGGAACTGAGCTAATCTTTATGCTATATCGTTTAATTTCTGAGTTTCCTCTTCTATTTTTTTCACTGCTTTGTTATTATTTCCCAGCTTCTGTTCTAAGCTGTCTCTTTCAATATTTTCCTTCAGCTCTTTCAATGAGCCTTTCAAACATTCAGGAGCCCTTGTGATCATTCTACTCTTTCCTCTTTCCTCCATCATTCTATTTATGCTTTACTGTTTTTGTTATTCTAGAATTTTATCCTGGGATAACTTTTCCCCTCAGTTTTTCTTCATTCTATTGACAGATTCCTGCTCTGCCTACCTGAAATAGGTACCCTGGTCCCTGTGCTTTAGGCACTGCCTCATAGTAGTTCCAACAGCTCCTGAATAAAATGACATTTGAAATAGACTCCATGCAGAATAGACAACAATCAAGGGCTTTCATCATCTAGCCCAGAGTCTATGTCAGTTTCTGAATCTCATTCTGGAGCTCACATCACAAGCTTCCAATGGTAGTGGCCCCAGAGGCTACTGAGTTAGAATTTTAGAACTACATACAAATAGAGCAGACAATCACCAAATGCCAAAAAAAAGGGAAAGAAGAGAAAAAAAAGAGAGACTGAGGAAATAAAAAATTTATGAAATATCATAATATAATGCTTCATTTCATTTTGAATGTTGTTCAATTATGCTTTTTAATATAATTGTTACTTTAAAAATTATATTTAACATTTACTTTAAAAATTTTGAGTTCCCAGTTTTCTGCCTGCCTCCCACCTCTTCCCTACACATAGAGCAATTAAACAATATGACATCAATTATGCATGTGAAATTATGCAAAATATAATTCCATGTTAACCATGTTACCAAAGAAAGGCAAGAAAATTTAAATAAATGAAAAAAAGTTCATTCAAGCTTTACTCTCTCTCTCTCTCTCTCTCTCTCTCTCTCTGGATAGAATTGATTTTGTTATTCACAAGTCTTTTGGCATTGTCTTAGATCATTGTATTGATAAGGACAGCTAAGTCTTTCACAGTTCATCATTATAATATTCCTGTAACTGTGTACAATGTTCTCCTGTTCTGCTCATTTTACTTTTCTTCAGTTCCTATAAGTCTTCCCAGCATTTTTTGAAACCATCATGCTCAATATTTCTTTTCTTTTTTTATGCTGTTTGTTTATTTTTGGAGGGGTTAGGCAGGGCAATTGGGGTTAAGTGACTTGCCCAAGATCACATAGCTAGTAAGTGTCCAGTGTCTGAGGCCAAATTTGAATTCAGGTCCCCCTGACTTCAGGGCCGGTGCTCTACTCACTGCACCACCTAGCTGCCCCACAACATTTCTAATAGCACAGTAGTATTCCATCACTTTTATGTGCCACAATTTGTTCAGCCATTCCCTAATTGATGAGCATCTCCTCAATTTCCAATTCTTTTCCATCATAAAAAGAACTGCTATAAATATTTTTGCACACATAGGTCATTTTCCTTTTTCTTTAATCTGTTTGGGATACAGAGACCTAATAGGGTTATCGATAAGTCAAATGGTATGCACAGTTTTATAACCTTTTGGACATAGTTCCAAATTGTTCTCCACAATGGTTGGGCCAGTTCACAGATCCACCAATAGTACATCAATATATTTTCCCAAACCTCTCTAGCATTTGTCATTTTCTTTTTCTGTCATGTTAGTTAGTCTAATAGGTGTGAGGTGATACATTAGAGTTGTTTTAACTTGCATTTCTCTTATAAACAGTGTTTCAGAGAATTTTTATATGAATATTGGTAGCTTTGATTTCTTCTTTTGAAAACTGCCTATTACCTTTTTCTCTCTTTTTAGAAATCATTTATCAATTGAGGAATGACTCTGATTTTCTTTTCTTTTACAAGTTTGGCCCAGCTTCCTACATATTTGAGAAATGAGGCCTTTATTGGAGAAACTTACTGCAAATGCCACCCCCCCGGCCCCCCATTTCCACCTAATTTTACTGCATTGGTTTTGTTTGTACAAAATCTTTATAATTTCATGCAATCAAAATTATCCATTTTGTTTTTCATTGATCCTCTATATCCTTTTTGGTCATAGACTCTTCTCTTATTCATAGATCTGATGGGTAATTTTTCCATGCTCTCACAATTTTGATGTCATCATCAATGTCAAAATCATGTACCCATTTGGATGTTATCTTGGTAGATGGTGTGAGATGTTAGTCTATGCCCCATTTCTGCCAGATTGCTTTCTAGTAATACTAGAAATTTATGTAAAATAGTGAGTTCTTGCTTGCAAAGCTTAAATCTTTGGGTTTACCAAACACTAGACTACCATGGTCATTTGCTTCTGTGAATTATATACTTAATCTAGTCCACTGATTCACAAATCCATTTCTTAGCCAGTACCAAATTGTTTTCACGATTGCTATTTTGTAATATAGTTTGAAGATTGGTAATAGTAGAGTCCCTTGCTTCACATTTTTTTTCACTGTTTCTCTTAATATTCTTGACTTTATTATTTCAGATGAAGCTTCTTGTTATTTTTCCGGCTCTATAAATTAATTCTTTTTTAGTTTGATTGGTATGGCACTGAATAATTGAATTAATTTAGGTAGAATTATAATTTTTATTTGCTTTTTTGAAGTGGTAGGAGAAACAGCACTGTTTGAAAGTCGTTTTCCCACCTTCTTGCAGAAAGTCTCCCTAAAATGTTTATGTAAAGTTTCTTCGGGGAGATAGTGAATTTGTTGATGTGAAAACTTATTATAGGAACTGATGAATAGAACAAAGAATAGAATAAACAAGAAAAGTATAAAAGTATAAGAAGACTATAATTATATAAATGAAGATAACACTAAAATGTTGCTGAACACAGATTCAAAACAATGACCAATGGTATCCCTAGAGAAAAGAGCTGAAAATCTACTTTTCTCCTCTTACTAGATATGTGGGGGATTTGGAACACTGCACAAACTGTGTGACATGGTTTCTTTCTTGGTTAAGCTTTGTTAAAATTTCTCTTTAATAAATAAAGGAAGGATTTAATGGGAGACATTTTAGGAAATTATTCTGATGGCTAAAAACATAACCAAAAATTATTGATTGGGAGGAAAAATATATTCTCTGGAAAGAAGGAGATGCAAAAAATTATGGACCATATTAGTACACACACACACACACACACACACACAGAGTGATTGAGAGAACATAGTATTCTTTTTTTAATAGTATTTTATTTTTCCCAATTACGTATAAAAAATTTAGCATTCAATTTTTACAAGATTTTAAATTCTATTTCTTTTCACCCTTCCTCCCTCCCTTCCCCTTGTCTGAAAATGGTAGGTAATTTTATATAGGTTATATATGTGCTATAATGTAAAATTTATTTCCTTATTAGTCACAGTTTTGAAAGAAGAAACAGATCAAAAGGGAAAAAACATGAAAAAGAATAAAGTAAGTGAAAAAATATGCTTTGGAATGCATTCAGAGCTCATTAGTTTTTTATCTGGATGTGGATAGCATTTTTCTTTATGAGTCCTTAGTACATATCTTGGATCATTGTGTTGTTAAGAAAAGCTGAGTCATTCATAGTTATCATCACATGATGTTGCTGGTACTGTGTACAATGTTTTCCTGGTACTGCTCATTTCACTTTCTATCTGTTTTTACAAGTCTTTCAAGGTTTTTCTGAAAGCTGCCTGGTTATTATTTCTTTTTACACAATAGGATTCCATTACAGTCATATATCATAACTTGTTCAGCCATTCCCCAATTGATGGACATTCCTTCAATTTCCCATTCTTGGCCACCATGAAAAGGGCTGCTATAAATATTTTTCACATGTAGATACTTTTCCCTTTTTTATGATCTCTTTGGGATACAGAGCTAGTAGTGGCATTGCTGGATTAAAGGCTATGGTTGACCTTTGGGCATAGTTCCAAATTATACTCCAGAATGGTTTGATCAGTTCACAACTCCACCAACAGTGCAATAGTGTCCCTATTTTCCCATATCTTCTCCAAAGTTTAATCATTTTTCTTTTTTTGTTATATTAGCCAATCTGTTAGGTGTGATGTGGTACCTCAGAATTGTTTTAATTTGCATTTCTCTAATCAAAAGTGATTTAGAACACTTCTTTATATGCCTATAGATAGGCATCTTCATCTGATTTCTTCATCTGAAAGCTGCTTGATCATATCCTTTGAACACTTCTCAATTGGAGAATTGTATTCTTACAAATTTGATTGTCTTCTCCATATATCTAAGAAATTAGCCTTTATCAAAGACATTGCTGTAAAGATTATTTCCCAGCTTTCTGCTTTCCTTCTAATCTTGGTTGCATTGGTTTTGTTTGTACAAAAGCTTTTTAATATTATATAATTAAAATGAACTATTTTACATGTCATAATGCTCTCTATCTCTTATTTGGTCATGAATTCTTCCCTTCCCCATAGATCTAAGAGGTAGAGTATTCTTTGGTCTTCTAATTTAGTTATGGTGTCACCCTTTATGTCTAAATCATGTACCTATTTCTACCTTACCTTGGTATATGGTGTGAGATATTGGTCTATGCCTAGTTTCTGCCATACAGTTTTCCAGTTTTCCCAACAGTTTTTGTCAAATAATGAGTTCTTATCCCCAAAGCTGGTGTTGTTGGGTTTATCAAACAGTAGGATACTATGGTCATTGATTACTGTTGTCTTGTGTACCTAATCTATTCTACTGATCCACTGCTCTATTTCTTAGCAAGTACCAGATAGTTTTGATGATTACTACTTTATAATACAGTTTGAGTTCTGGTATTTCTAGACCATCTTTCTTTGTATTTCTTTTAATTAATTCACTTGATACTCTTGGCCTTTTGTTTTTCCAGATGAATTTTGTTATTTCTTTCTAGCTCTATCAATTCTTTTTTGTAGTTTGATAGATATGGCATTGAATAAGTAAACTTCGTTTAAGCACAATTGTCATTTTTTATTGTATTGGCTCAGCCTACTCACGAGCAATTGATATTTTTCCTCATTGTTCAGATTGGACTTTGTGTGAAGTTTTTTTTTAACTGTGGTCATATAGTTCCTGGATTTGTCCTAGCAGGTAGGCACTCAAGTATTTTATATTGTTTACTGTTATTTTGAATGGAACGTCTTTTTCTATCTCTTGCTTCTGGCCTTTATTGATCGTATAAAGAAATGCTGATAATTTATGTGGGTTTATCTTATATCTTGCAAATTTGTTTAGTTGTTAATTATTTCAGGTAGTTTTTTAGTTGATTCTCTAAGATTCTCCAAGTGTATCATCATATCATCAGCAATAAGTGATAGTTTTGTTTCCTCATTGACTATTGTAATTTCTTCAATTTCTTTTTCTTCATTCATTGCTACAGCTAACATTTCTTGTACTATATTGAATAACAGTGGTGATAAAGGACATCCTTGCTTCACCTCTGATCTCATTGAGAAGGTGTCTAATTTATTCCCATTACAGATAATGCTTGCTGATTGTCTTAGATAGATATTACTCATCATTTTAAGCAAAACTCCTTTTATTGTTATGATCTCTAGTGTTTTTAAGAGGAATGGGTGCTGTATTTTGTCAAACCCTTTTTCTGCATCTATTGAGATGATCATATGATTTCTGTTAGTTTTGTTACTGATATGGTCAATTATGCTGATAGTTTTCCTAATATTTAACCAGCTCTGCATTCCTGATGTAAATCCCACCTGGTCATAGTTGAGCAATCCTTTTGATATATTGCTGTAATCCCATTGCTAGTATTTTGTTCAAAATTTTTGCATTGATTTTCCGTGTGGAAATTGGTCTACAATTTTCTTTTTCTGTTTTAGCTCTTCTTGGTTCAGGTATCATCACTATATTTTTCTCATAAAAAGGGTTTGGTAGGATTCCTTCTTCACCTATTTTTTTCCACATAGTTTTTATAATATTGGAATTCATTGTCCTTTAAATGTTTGATAGAATTCACTTGTGAAGTCATCTGGTTCTGGAGATTTTTTCCTAGGCAGTTCATTAATGGCTTGTTAAATTTTCTTTCTAAGATAGGGTTATTTAGGTATTCTATTTCCTGATCTGTTAATCTAGGTAATTTATATTTTCATAAATATTCATCAATTTTGCTCAGATTGCCAGATTTATTGGAATATACTTGGGCAAAATATTTCCTAATAATTGCTTTATTTTCTTCTTCATTTGTGATAATTTCACCCTTTTCATTTCTGACACTGATATTTGGTTTTCTTTCTTTTAAAAAAAATCAAATTGGGGGCGGAGCCAAGATGGCGGCTGGGAAGCAGTGACTGGTGAGAGCTCCCCACCAAGTCCCTCGATAAACCTATAAAAAAATGGCTCTGAACCAATTCTAGAGCTGCAGAACCCACAAAGTGGCAGAGGGAAGCAGGGCTCCAGGCCAGGACAGCCTGGATGGTCTCCGGGTAAGGTCTATCCCGCACGGAGCTGGGAGCTGAGGGGAGCTGAGCTGAGCGGAGCAGAGCCTAGCACATGCGGCGTGGACTGACCAGACCATGCACCGACCAGACCAGGAGCCGAGCAGAGTGTGCCCCAGCATCCTGAATTACTGAGCTGTGGCATTTACCAGACCTCTCAACCCACAAACAGCAAAGACAAAAGAGAAGGTTAGTGGGAAAAGCTGCGGGCACTGAGTTTGCAGTTCAGCTACTGCCCCTGAGGCTTCGGAGGTGGGGCAGCTACAGAACTACAGCTGCAGTTGCTTCTGGCCCCAGGCCCACCTGGTGGGAGGAATTAAGTGGTGGATCAGAGCAGGAGTGAAGAGCCTGCTGAAGATCTAAGCCCAGTCTGGGTAGGGGGTTCTTGGGGAAGGAGGAGTGCTGGTAAGGCAGCGCATCTGCCCAAGCATGGAACATAGAACTCTTTAGTCTATA
>CM053626.1:149230353-149246484 GCA_028646595.1 Phalanger gymnotis | reverse complement strand
GCCATCTCAAGAGCCCTTAAACAAATTACAGACAGACCCAATACAATTCATAGTTACCAAGGAGCCATCAACATCTGAGTTCAGCCGGGAGCTCGACCAAGGCTGGCTTAGAGTCACATGCCACTCCTGCTGTGGCTCAGACCTCCAAGGAAGAAGAGGCCAACCCCTGGCTTTTATATCTTTGTCAGCATCAGGGGTGAGTCACACATGCGACTCGCCCACGTGACCTAAAATCATCACAAAGAGGCAACTTAAACCCACTTGGTCTAAGAGTCTCTGCTGTCCCAGACATGTAAACTAGGCCCTCCCTGGAGATAGCCCCACCTTAGGCCCCACCTCAGTCATCAATCCACACCTACATAGGTTCCACACCTAATAGGGGTTCGGGCCTGGGGCTTAGCATTACTCAAGGCAAACAAAAGCCAAATTCTTCAAGGGCACTTGTTGAACTAAGTGCTAAGGAGCCCATTTTGCTTAACAACACAAAGGTAGAAGAGTGGAGAGGGCTAGGTTAGGAAAGGCTTTGAGTGCCAAATGAGCATTTTGTATTTGCTCCTGGAGGCAATAGGAAGCCACTGGAATTTAATGAGTAGGGGGACAGCATGATCAGACCTATGTACTGAAACTGAAAATTAACATGGTAGTAGAAATATTGGTAGCAGACTCGTTCACCTTGAGCCTATTCTTCCCTTGTATCAAGGTGGTAAAGTAGCATATCATAATGTGGTGAAAAATAGCATTTTTGTTGTTATTTTTGCTCTCGTTACATACGTTCAGTAAATATTCGTGTATACGTGTGTGTGTGCGTGTGTGTGTTAAAGAATATGTGAACTGGTTCAATTGACAATGAGATGCTAATTCCTTATATCAATGCTGTTGAGGAGATAAATTAGTTCTCCTGAAAGAACAGTAGAATGAGGGCTCAAGTCTAAGTCATAAGAACTCCATTGCCTCTCACGGGTCCCTTAGTACCATGAAGAGAAGATGTTGCCAATCAAGCTATTGAGATCTGACCTGCTAGTGCAATGTGGTTTGGAAGAGTAAATTCAGAGTTTTTCTTAAAGGTTGTCGTAGGGAAACTATTTTATATCTCTTTTGGAAAATGATGTACAGAATTCTGCTTAGGGGCTTATGAGTGTGTTTGTATATGCAAACCCTTATCCACGTATACGTACGTAATTAGAATGCCATATAACATTTGTGTATGTGTGTGTATCTTTTTAAAAATTGGAATCAAAAGTGGAAGGGAAATACAACGTATTTCACATATTGCTCAAATATGCCCAATCTGGTAGATTATACAAAGCATACTCAAATATTTTCTGCTTGGATTCAATCCAGCACTTGGAATTTTGGGAGCTCATTTCTAGTCATGAGTGATTGAAGCATTAATATAGTATGATCACATACAAACGTTAAAACGCAACTAGTTTATATTTTTGTAGTTATTGAGTATATTATTTTCCTCATTCTGTTTACTTTACATTTAAGTTTTTTCATGTTTCACTATATTTTTCATATTCTTTTAGGTTAGTAATATTCTATTACATTCATGTATCATAGTTTGTTGAGCCATTTCCAATTGATAGGTGGCAACTTTGTTTCCAATTCTTTGCTGCTAAATAAAATAGTGTTGCTATAAATATTTTGGTGAATATGGGATCTTTCTTTTCATCATTCACTTACTTGTGACTAGTAGTGGAATCTCTGGGTCAAAGGATATGGATATTATACACATTTTAAAGTATAAATCCAAACTGTTTTCCAGAATGTTTGAACCAATTCATAGCACTACCAACAATGTTTTTTTTTAATTTGTCTTTTCACCATGCCTCCAACATGGACTCTTCCCATATTTTGGCATCATTGACCATTTGTCAAATGTGAGTTAAAACCTCAAAGTTGTTTTGATTTCCGTGTCTCTTAATATTAGTGATTCAGAACTTTTGCAATTCTCTTTTTGAGAACCGTTCATTCGTATCTTTTGGTCACTTATGCAATGACTTTTACCACAAGTTATTTTTAAAGAAGGTTCCAGTATTACTGCTAGAGAGAGTAAAATAGGCCAATTATTTTAACAACACCTTGAGTTTTTTCTTCGTAAATTTCTCAAGATGTATTTGTATGTACATATATAAATATATGATCCCAACTCGCTAATATATTGTAATATGGGTATTTATGGGATTCACAAAAAGAAATTTACAAAATTTTTAGTATGATACAACTTTGAATGGATCATTTTTGATTCAGTAAGGCTTTCATTATAAAACATTCCCTTGCTATGAAAATATCTGCTATGAATATATTGCCACTGAATATTAGACACAGGGACTTGGCATAATATAATACCTTAGATGCAAGATTAAAATTACTTTCATAAGGCTTTGTGATAACAAGGCAGGAATTTTTTTCAACTTCAGTAAATTTGTTGTCTTTCCATATCTGTAGCCTAGCTTGATATTTGTCATTTTTTGGGTATAGAGAAGATTTGCTTCCTTTCTATATTCTTCAATACATCCCTGTAAGGAACTTTTTCCACCTTAGATGTCATGTATTTGTTGTTAGTGTTGTTCAAATCACCTTATTTGATTATTTGTTTAATGAGAGCAACGACTGTGTCTCATTTAATTTTTGCTACTGCCCTAGTGCTTAGTTAATTGGTAGTTAAATTATATGTTGAATTTGCACTGGAAATGGAAAGGCACAGAACTTATGAACTATAGAGTCTGACTTGTTCTCTAGAACTCACTAGTTAAATGGCCTTGATGAAGTCATCACGATAAAATGTTCTCTCTTCCCTGATCTATAAGAAGATTAGACTAGATGAACTCTTACATCTCTAATAATTTATAGTTCTATGAAAATTTTTTATCTTTTTATGATAAAAATGTTATGATCCCAGAAACCCAATAATAAGGAAAGTTTGCTTTCAATGGTATTTGAATGCATGTAGGCATACAAATAAAAGTCTTTCTTATTTGAGGTGATGAGGAGTACACATCCTATTATGTCTTTTTCTATTGACATTTTAATCATTTTGAAAAAAATTGTAAATACTGTCAGTACTATGTTGAATTAACTAGACAGATAAAATATAAGAAAAAGGGGAAAAGTTTAATGAAAGTAATATCTGTTTTCTTTGTCCCTGGAGCGACTAAATATTTTTATCTTTGTTTAAAACTTGGTTATTTATCATTCAAGAAACTTAATGTACATATTGTTTCTCAATTGATGCCATTTTTTGGTGCAGCATATTTACAGAAATTTAATGTATTCTTTTATTGTCCCAACTACTGTATGAAAAGTGTGCGTAAATCAGTTGGATCAATTCCCTCAGATGCAGTCGCCTTTAATTACAGTATTGATTACAGCTAGTGAGATGGGGCTTGTGATCCTACAAAACACTGTCAGCCTTCAGAGGAAATGATGGCTTTGGAAGCAACTGTTGCAGGTTACTATTTATCTCCTGACCCTATGAATGTTGACATGTGTCATCAATAGTGAGGTGGCATAGATTCAGATTTCTCTGGCACAGTATCTGAAAGTTTAGACAGCTCTTTGAATCTCTCTGGTCTTGAAATTGCTCCATGCACTTTCTTCTTAAAAATGTTGGTATTTCTCAGGTTCAGAAGGGTCAACTGCAAAGCAGCTTCCCCTTCCTCCTCTCCCCTGCATTTTCTATTTAGCCTTTTAGTTTCAGATGAAGCCAGTGAGAATAGAATCTAAAAATAAAGTTACTAAAATAACTTCACACAAAAAGGTTAAGGTCAACTTGTATTAGGGTCTTTTAGAATTATGCATCGATGCAATTTAAAGGTCTGGCTTAGTGTTACTATTTCTATAGTTTCCTCCTCCATTAATGCTGTTTCCCCCAAATAACTAAGATTTGAGTATTGAGTATTGTATAAATACAAAACTATACCAATGTACAAGTTTTGTTGATACTGAAGTGGTTAGGAAGTGGATCCATTAGAATGTGAGCTTTTTGAGAGGAGATTGTCTTCCTTTTGTATTTGTATCTATAGTGCTTTACACATAGTAAACACAATATCATTCCTACATGTGTACATGAAAAGGTGCCTAAGACACTGTCCATTGTCTTTGAGGTGGGGTGAGACTTTGCACAAATAACTTTAGGATCAGGATGGGTACTTAGAGATAGTTTTGTCCAACACCCTCAAATTGAGGCCCAGAGAAGAGAACACATTTGCCTAAGACCACACAGCTATTTAAATGCCAGTCAGAATATGAACCTAGATTTTCTAATTCCATGTCTGGAGTTTGACCTTATATTGCATTTTTGATTATACTTGGCTGCATCTTCAGCAGAATCATTGCTATATGAATGACCTTGGCCAAATCACTTCTCTCGAAGTCTCAGTTTCTTCACCTAGAAAATGTAGACTCCAGTGGCCCTCTGTTGATTTTAGGATCAAATATTATTTCATCTTTTTCTTGCTCCTTTAAAATTATGTATATTATGTATATTAAAATATAAAATGTATAAGTTTTATAATATAAATAATTATTACTATAGTGGTACATATCTCTTGGTCTTTGCAACTAAACTCCTTGAAAAGGCCATCAAAAACTACTTTCTCTCCTCTCACTCTCTTCTTAAGCCCTTGTAATTTGGTCTCCAATCTTCACCTTTCACTCTCTTATAATCTAGCTTCCAACCTCATCATTCCACCTTCTGAAATCACTCTCTCCAAAGTTACCAATGACCTCTTTTTTTTAAAAAAAAAGTTATTTCCTTTTAGCATTAAAAAATATGTGTATTCCAAATTTTCTTTCTCCCTCCAACCTCTTCCCGACTCACTGAGAAGGCAAGTAATATATCAATTATATGTGTGAAATCATGTAAAACATGTTCATATTAGCAATGTTACAAAAAACCCAAGATAAATAAAATAAGAAATCATGCTTTAATTTGCAGTTAGGGTTCAACAGTTCTCTTTCTGGAAATGGATAATTGTATCGACTCTAGTACCTAAGTTTTTAAAATATTATTGTTACTGTGTACAACAGTATTCTGGTTCTGTTCACTTTGCATCAGTTCATATGCATGTGTATATACATGTACATATATATGTACATACGTGTCAATTTTATATCATTCATATAGGTCGGCTCAGGTTTTCCTGCAACCATGCTGCTGCTCATCATTTCTTATAGCACAATTGTATTCCATCACAATTTTATACCACAACTTTTTCAGCCATTCGTCATTGATGAGTATCTCCTCAATTTCCAATTCTTTGGCACAACAAAAAGGGCTGCTATAAATGTTTTTGTACAGATAGATCCTTTTCCCTTTTCTTTGATCTCTTTGGAATATAGACCCAGTAGTGATATTGCTGGATCAAAAGATATTGACAGTTTTATAGCCTTTGGGGCACGGTTCCAAATTGTTCTCCTATATGGTTGGGCTAGTTCATGTTCCAACAATGGTTCATTTTTCATTTACCCTCCATCATTTGTCATTTCTGATATGTGTGAGATTGTATCTCAGGACTGTATTAATTCGAATTGTCCTAATCAATAGGAATTTAGAACACTTGATATATTTGATTTCTTCTTTTAAAAACTGTCCGTACATATCCTTTGACCTTTTATCAATTGGGCAATGGCTCTTAGATTTCTATACCTAACTGGGTCAGTATATATATCCTTCTCTCTTTGAACCAATTATGATGAGAGTGAGGTTTAAGCATTCCCCAACATCCCTTTCACACTACCCTCCACTGGGAAGGCTCCTTCTTGCCCAATTCTTTTTATGTGAGAAATTTTCCACATTCTTCTTTTCTCTTCTCCTCTCTTTCATTGCATCCCTCTTTCTTGTCTGTTCATCTCAATATAATCAATTCACATCCATGTCTTGTATCTATGTAGACTACTTCTAATAATGATAAAGTTCTCAGGAGTTATATATTTCATCTTTCCATATAGGAATGCAAACACTTTAATCTTACTAAGTCCTTTTATGATTTCTCTTTCATGTTTATATTTTTATTCTTCCCTTCACTTTTGTGATTGAATGTCAAATTTTTTTGTTAAGCTTTGGTCTTTTCAATAGGAGTGCTTGAAAAAATGACTCTTTCATTAAAAATCCTTTTTTTTTTTCCCTTAAAGGATTATACTCAGTTTTTCGGAGTAGGTCATTTTTGGTTGCAATTCTAGCTCTTGTTCCTTCTGGAATATCATATTCTAAGACCTTCACTTCTTTACCATGGTAGATGCTAAATCTTGTGTGATTCTGACTGTGACTCCAAGATATTTGAATTGTTTCTTGTTAGTTGCTTGCAATATTTTCTTTTTGACCTGGTAACTATGGCATTTGGCTATAATATTCCTGAGTGTTTTCAGGTTGGGATATCTTTCAGGATGTGATCAGTGGATTCTTTCAATTTCTGTTTCGGCTTCTGGATCTAAAATATTGGGGTACTTTTCCTTGTTAATTTTTTGAAATATAAAGTTTAGGTTCTTTCTTTCTTTGATCATAGCTTTGTGTTAGTTTAATAATTCTTAAATTGTTGCTTCTCAATCTATTTTTTCCAAGTCAGTTGTTTTTCCAATGAAATATTTCATAATTTTTCTATTTTTTACTTTATTATTTCTTGATGTCTCATGGGTCATTAGCATTCTTTTCTTCAGTGAGCTTTTGGACCTCTTTCCGTATTTGGCAATTCTGCTTTTTAAGGAGTTCTTTCCTTCAGTGATTTTTTGTGCCTCAATTACCATTTGGTCAAATGTATTTTTAAGGTATTATTTTCTTCAGTATTTTTTTGGGGGGGGGGCTCTCTTTTATTAAGCTATTAAGTCTTTTTAAATAACTTGCTTGCCTCACTCAGTTATTTTGTCAATTTTTCCTCTGTCATTCTTATCTCTTTAACTCTTTCAGGAATTTTTGTTGGGCTTATGTCCAACATGCATTTTGCCTTGAGGCTTTGTTTGCAGCTGTTTTCACAATATCTTTTGAGTTTGTGTCTCTCCCCCCGCCCAGCCCCCACCCCCCAACAACATTGTAGCTTTTTACGGCAAAGTTCTTTGTTGTTATTGTTTATTTTTCTAACCTATTTCTTGACTTTGAACTTCATGTTGATGTTGGGCTTTGCTCGCCTAGAGGTGGAAAGGCATTGTCCCAAACTTCAGGCTTCTCATGTTGCTGTTTTGGTAGCTAATTCTAGAAGTCTCCAAGTTTTGGGTGCTTCTAAGGTGCTGTGATTTGAGGAAAGATGTGATCACTGCACTCTTGGTCTGGTCTCTTGTCTTTACTCAGGAAGGACCCCTGCTCCCTTGCAGCCACAAATGCTAGTTCTCTCTGCCCTTGAACTATGCTCAGGGTTCCTGCCCTCTTGTGACTGCCAAAAAAATTTCTCTCTACACTGGAACAGTGACCCAGAACTGTGTATAGGCAACAGAGCTGCCAAACAAAGCTAGGTCCTATATCCAGTGCCAGCAAAGGGCCCTCTTTCTGACCAATTGTCAGATGTTCTTACCTTCTTATGGCTGAGAGCTTTTGAGGCTGCTGTTGCTGCTGTCACAGCTGCCTCCGAGGCCTACCATCATTGATAGTGCTGTTTGTGCTCTAGGCTGGCCACCACTCTGCTGTCACAGACCTCTTCTGCCCACCTCTTAAGTTGTTTGAGGGGGTAAGAATGTCATACCCTGACCTTTAGTTGGCACTGCTGATCCAGATTTTGATTTGAGGTCTTATTTTAAAGTTGTTTGGAAGGGCATAGGGGGAAAGTTCAGCTGGGTTGCTTTTTCTACTCTGCCAAAGGGCAAACCTCATTTCCTATGAAAAGGGGAGAATAAACTGTCTATAGGCATTCGGCCGTTAGAGATAAATGTGAACATACTCTACGTTCTTAATAATCATGCCTTAAGATGACAAATGCTAGAGCGTCTTGTTGAATTTATGTAGTTGCTGTATTTAGGGGTAATAGTGCTCACCAGTCTCACTGGCTGTGGTAGAGATGGGGCTCTCCCTAAAAGTTTTAGGATTTTCTCATAAATGGTGCTGAAGGAACTGTTAGGATTTTTAATATGGTCTTTAGGAGGCCACTGGAAATTGCCAGGAAGATTTTGTTGTAAATGTAGGGCATAAGGCGGTAGTATCAAACTCAAATTGAAACAGATCCCTGACATATGCAAAATTCTTTTATGGTTCTCTAAATCAATATGTGGCTCTCAGGGATCTGTTTCTATGTTGTATTGCATTTGTGGCAGTGCTCTACCCCCTGGGAGACTGTGGCCATGCTCTCAGTAGCCCTGGAGTTCTAATACCAGGAGGTATTGCTAGGCCCCACACAGGGTAGTAGTACTCAGCTGGCGCGTGGTGATGGTGGTATGTAGAGAATTTCATCCCAGCAGCAGTGTTTTATAAGAATAGGTGGCACTAGATGAACCAGCAGAGAATGGAAAGCTTTGTAAACTGGAACCGATGGGGCTATTCCCCATTATTGTAGTACAATACTCACTGGTAATTGAACAACTCCTTTCCAGGGAAGGTTGGAGGATTAAGGGATGATGTTGCTGGGAGGTGGCTTATTTCTAGAGATGAGGTGGGAAGTGAAATTGTCTACCCAACATCCACAGAAGAGGGCATAGTCCCTCAGCTGAAGCATCTATGGGGGTTATTCTCCCCACCCTCATGTGCTCCCAAGGAGGTGCTACTCTTGGTTGGTGGACTGGGGATCACTGCATATGTAGCAGTACAGGTAAAATCTCACTGTTGACCTTGATTCTGGGGTATACTACATGCAAGAGAGTAATGACCTATTGTTACCTGTAATGCAGATTGATGAATGTGCCAAAGTGTCACCATCTGTGTGCTGGTCCTGATGTTCCTGATGCTTCATCATCACCACTGTACATCAAGAGACCCACTGTGAGGAGCAAATATTTAGGATCACCACCATGTGGAACTTGACCATTAAAATTCAGGACTCAGTACTTCCAAAATGTGAAAGCAAAGCCTTTGATTTCTGATTTTATTCTCCCTCATTTTCATTTAGTCTTCCAGGGAAAGCATGACAGCTTATTTGTTTGTTTTTTTTTCCTCTTCTGTATTTTCTGTTTTTGTTTTACCTGCTTTAAATAATTCCTTCTATATTGCCTATGCCAAGGTTTTTACATTATCAAGATATTTAGAGACACTCTGTTTACTAGAGCTAAGGTCCAGCAAGTAGGCTGTGCCCTGAGCTTGGAATAACAACTGTCCTTTGTACTCTGGATGATCTCTCACTCTGGCAAAGTGTATTGCTTTGACCAGCACCAGGTCATGAGGGACATATGTTTGGAGCTCCCCCTATTTCCCAGGGATCAGAGAGCCATCTATCATACCTCTTGATATGCCCACAATCCCAGTTTCTTGTAACAGCTAAGTGAACCAAGGTACTGCACTCCTGATCCTTCCATGCTAACTCTGATTCTATTTGTGCCTGTGAGACAATCAACTTGGAAACTGTTCCCATAGGACCCAGGAATGCCTGCATTGTTCATGCATGAGCCTGCCATGGGAACAGCTAAGAATGATTATGTCATGGTCCAATCTACTTGTGTTTTTTTATGTATATAAAGCATTGCCTTGCCTCAGAATGTTAAGCTTTCTTTCTTAGGAGGGGGACTTCTGCTTACAAGCATTTCCTCACTTTGAAATTAAACTTGTATCTGTGTCCTGACTCTCCTGCCTATGGCCTGCTTTGTATGGCTCTGGCCACTTACAGGTTAGAGGCTGGTTCTTCAGCTAACAACACAGTCAACGTCAAAGTTGTCTAGCAATGACCTTAGGGCAATTTAAGTGGTGGCAGATCCTCCAAAACAGAGGTGTCAAGCTGTCAGCCTGCTGGCAACTTGGAGTATTGCGGAGTCATATTAAAATTTCATTGAGGAATATTTAACAAAATAAATAAAAATACGATACAGTATTTGTACCCTCAGCACTCGTCACAGTATTTTAGATGTATTAAGTGACAAATCGTTTTTATGTCTTTCATTCACTTTTTCAAGTTCTATAGTTTTCAAGTCGTCAAGTATTTATTAAGCACTTAATACATGGAAAACACTGTGATAAGCACCGGGAACATAAATAGGAGCAGAAAGAAACATGGTCTTTGTCCTCAAGGAATTTACATTTGAATGTAGAAAGACAATGCATTAAACAAAGCAGAAAAATGTTTGAGTGTACGGAAGAAGAGCCCCTCCACAAGGGGTCATGGCGCAGAAAATCCAGAGTCAGGAATGTACCCTAAAGATGAATAAAGGCAAGACTTGTATCAGCCAATCAGAGAAAGAAGTTGCAGGTGTGGAAGGTGTGTCGGTAAGGCAAAATGGGCTCCTTAGCACTTGAGGAGTTTGGCTTTTGTTTGCATTGAGTGAAAGTACTTTCAGCTGTTAAGTGCTAAGCCCCAGGCCCAAAGCCCTATCAGGTGTGAAACCTGTGTGGGTATAGATTGATGACTCGGGAACCCATGGTTTCTGGTCTCTGGTCATTCAGGTGGGGCTTGAGGATGCCAGAGGCTCAGCTGCGAGGAACAAGCCAAGAGACAGCTACAGCTGAAGCTAAAAAAAAAAGCCGAAGCTGAAGCAGGAGCTGCAGAAGCAGAGCCAACCCATGAGTGAACCCAGGAGTGCGAGCAAGGACTTGAGGCCAGTAAATATGAATTGGTTTAATACCATCTTGTTTTTCTGTGGCCTCCTGGTTCCTCTTGTGAGTATTGGGCCTGGAGTCATTTGGTTAAGATGTCGGAATCGGGAGGCTGGTTCGCGAATCTGTTGCTGTGGGGCCTAAATAAATGTTTTGGTGCTTTCTACTTAGAGAATCTCTCATACCTTGCGGTTTCGAACCATTCAAACATATATATGATTATATTTGAGATCATAAATTCGGCCTTCCTACTACAGAAGGTAGTTCTAGTGTAAAAAATCCGGGGATAAAGTGAACTTCTAGGCTGAAGAAGTTTCTGTGGCATGGAAGAGAAAGTTTAGGCAGTCTAGAGGGCAGCCTGGAGAGGAATGAAGACATGGCTGGCCTGGTCATCCTTCTTAAAATGGAGACTTTCTTTGTCATGGCATCTCATGAGCAAACATATTAATTTCCACAAAGCTGCAAAAACTTGTAGATAGAAAATGAAAATTTATGCCTATTTGAAATATGTCTACTATGAAATCAGTAATGAATACTTTCTAAAGAGGTAAGATCTCTTTTTTTCCCAGAAAACATTCTAAATTACCTGTCAATTAATATTTCCTCTGTCCTAATCTGGAGAAAATCTTTAAGAAAAATTTAAAAATATATTTGAGCAGTGTATTTCTCTCACAAATTCAAAAGGAACTCTGTCATTTTGGTTTATGTTTGCAATAGAGAAAAATAATTAGTAGAAACACAAATTATCCTCTCTTTAATATTTCAACTCCAAAGGCTAAATGATAGGCAGTGTAAGTAACAATTCCTGCCTTAACAAAGTAGTTTCTCTTACAGGAATGTAGCTGAAATTGTTCACTGGTGAGATTTAGATATACTGTACTTATAAAATGCAAATAGTTTCATTTATTAGTGATCATTTTCAGTCAACAAACATTTATTAAGCATTTACTAAGTGCCAGGCACTGGGAATCCAAAAACAAGAAAGTAAGTCCCTGCCATCAAAGATTTTACATTCCATTGAGGGGAAGACATCACATAAAAGAAAATTGAAGGGGCAAAGAGGAGAGATAAAGGAACCAGTTGGGTAGATGGATGGCTGAGGGAGACAGTATAGAAAGCCTGGAGAATCATTAAGAATGACTAATGACTTGTAATCAAACACAAACTAGTCAGTAAACACACCTTGTTTGAAGAACAAAAAGAGTCAAGAACTTGATAATTCTTTATACCTACTGAAAACTGTAACTAGAGTTGGTCTTCAGTGTTGACATATTGTATTCATTTTATTCATCACTCAAATATTTATTGACACTAGCATATGCAAAGCATTCTGCCGGGTACTGTGAATAAGATATTATTTTTGCTTTAAAAACAATTTACAGACTAATAAAGGAGTTAAAATATATTCAAAAATAAACCTAATGCAAGATATAGTATTGATGAATACTTTGTATGTATAAAAAAGAATTGGACATTTATTCCAAAGTGCTTGCTCCAGGGAATGTGTGGCCAGACGTAAGGGGAACTAAGGTGTGTTTCTAAGAAGTATATAATTATTTAGAGGTTGTAAGGTTGGCTCATAACAGTATCTCAGTAATAATACCTGGGCCCACTTACTCATCCCCTAGTGTTCTTCTATTTTGCTTTTTTCCCTTCCAACTACCTGATGTTCAAACTTTCAGCTTCCAATGTTCTGAGTTGGAAAGGCCAGAGAAGCGCTTGTATAAGTGCCACTGGGAAAATTTCAACTCTCCTCCTTCCCTCCACAAGACTTTTCTCCCCACCAAAAAACCCAAAAAATGATTCCCGTGCTCAGTCCTCCACTAGGTTACCTAGTGGCCGCAGCAGTCAGTCTTAACCTTAAATGTCTGGAGACCACAACCTTGGATAAATTTATATAATAGGTACAATTGTATGGCAGTAATTTAATTTAACCAGCCAGAAAAGAAAAATACAAAACTGAACTAATAATTAAGAATCCAATTCTCAATTCTTATTGTTGCCTAGGGCTATAGATTTTAGTTACAGACTAACTAGACATTTACCTTCCGTATATAGAAAACGAGGTTGCCAATACTGTTGAGGAAGGTTGGAGTTGTGGATAAAAGGGTCCACCTGAGGTCAGAAAGCCCTGGGTTCAAGTCTTGCATTTAACTCCTGTTAGCACAGACTCCAAGGAGGAGGCAGAAAGAAGGAAAGTGGCAGGAAGGGGTGTGGTGTGGTGGCGGTAGAAGTCCATTCCAAGAGGCAAGGCAGGTTGCTCAGGGATGGTGCCCAACAGTTCCCAGCTAATGGAGAACTGAATAGTGTGAAGATTATATACTGTGAGTAAGGAGAGCTTCTCAGGTATGGTTACCTTTGCCTAGTTTTATCTCTGCCTTCATGAAAATGTAATGAATATTACTAGTATATATTTGTGATTTTTCATGAAAAGAAATATGGCACTGAAGAAAGCTTAAAATGCTATCACAAAGTAGATGTTTGTCTTCAGTTCTTAGAATCTTGACTTGGAATGGTGAACAAATTTAGTCTTTTCTCAATACAGGAAATCTGTTTATTTATATTTTATTTAAATTTCTGATATATGGTCACCTTACCTTTGCTCAAATATTTATTGTCACTACTTCACATGATGGGGCATTCCATGTTTCAACAGTTTTCCTTGTTAGAAATTTCATCTTTACATTAAACTTCAATCAATCTGTTATCTTACCATGAGAAACTGATATTTTTCCAATTGTTTAGATCTGACTTTGGGTGAAAAGTATTTTGCAATTAAGTTTATACAGTTCCTGGGTTTGTCTTGGCATGTAGACTCCCAAGTATTTTATACTGCCTATGGTTATTTTAAATTGAATTTCTTTGTCTCTTGACACTATGCTTTGTTGGTAATATATAGAAGTGCTGATGATTTATGTGGGTTTATTTTATATCCTGAACTTTTCTAACATTGTTAATTATTTCAAGTAGTTTTTTTAATTTATTCTCTAGTATTCTCTAAGTATATCATCATATTATCTGCAAAGAGTGATAGTTTTGTTTCCTCATTGTCTATTAGAATTCCTTCAGTTTCTCTTTCCTTTCTTACTTCTGTAGTTTCCAGTACAATATTGAATAATACTGGTGATAGCGTGCATCCTTGTTTCACCCCTGATCTTATTGAGAAGGCTTATAGCTTATCCCATTACAGATAATGTTTGGTGATGGTTTTAGATAGTTAATACTTATCATTTTAAAGAAAACTCCATTTATTCTTATATTTTCTAGTGTTTTAATAGCAAAGGGTACTGTATTTTGTCAAAAGCTTTCCCCCCATTTATTGAGATAATCATATGATTTCTGTTGTTGTTGTTATTGATATGCTGATAGGTTTCCTAATATTGAACCAGTCCCACCTGGTCACAGCATATGATCTTTGCGATATATAGCTGTAATCTCCTTGATAGTATTTTATTTATTCTATAGTTTTCATTCTCTGTTTTGGCTCTGCTCAGTTTAGATATCAGAACTATGACTGTGTCATAAGAGGAATTTGGTTGTATTCCTTATTTACCTATTTTCCCAAATAGTATATATATATACATATACATATATATATATGGTATTACAGTTAATTATTCTTTAAATTTTGACTTAATTTGGCACTGGAGATTTTTTTCTTAAGGAGTTCATTGATGGCTTATTCATTTTTTTCTAAAATGAGATTATTTAAGTATTCTGTTTTGGTATTTTGTCTAATTATTGTCATTTTATTTGATGGAATGATTGGTTGTTTGTATGATTTGTTCTTTAACCACTCATTTTTTGGATTAGATTGTTTAGTTTGCAATTAATTTTTAATCTATCTTTCCATGGCCCTTTATTAAATGTAATTATTTTTTGCATCATGATCTGAAAAGAATGTTTTTAATATTTCTGCCTTTCTGCATTTGATGTTGAGGTTTTAAGCCCTAATACATGGTCAATTTTTGTGGAAGTTTCACGTACCATTGAGAAAAAAGATATATTCCTTTCTATCCCCACTCAATTTTCTCCAGAGGTCTATTATATCTACCTTTTCTAAAATTTTGTTCATCTCCTAAACTTCTTTCTTGTTTATTTTGTGGTTAGATTTATTTGGTTCTGAGAGGGGAAAGCTGAGGCCCCCCACTATATAGAATGAATTTCTAATCCCAACTAATCATGTATGTTATTTCCTCTTTGAGCCAATTCTGATGAGAGTAAGGTTCAAACAACGCTTACCCCCATCCCTTCTTTTCCTTTTCTGTAATAGGTCTTTGGTGTCTCTTCATATGATATAATTTACCCCAGTCTGCTTCTTCTTTCACTCTTCTCTCAGGACAATCTTCTTTATTACCCCTTAATTTTTTTTTGTATCTTCCCATCAAAGTCAATTTATACCTATATTCTCCATCTCTGAATACTCCTTCTAACTTCCCTAATAGAAATACAGTTCTTAAAGTTACAAGTCTCATCTTCCAATGTAGAGATGTAAACAGTTTAACCTTATTGAAGAGCATATTGTTTCCCTTTTCTTTTTACCTCTTTATGTTTCTTTTGAGTCTTGTATTTGAAAATCAAATTTTCTTTTTCCTCTGATTTTTTCATCACGAACGTTTGAAAGCGACCTATTTCATTGAGTGTCCATTTCCCCGCTGAAATACTATGCTCAGTTTTTCTGTGTTCTTGGTTGTAATCAAAGCTCCTTAGCCTTCTAGAATATCATATTCTGAGCTCTTTGATTCTTTAATGTAGAACCTACTAAAACCTGTATAATCATGACTGTGACTCCTTAATATTTGAATTGTTTCTTTCTGGCTGCTTACAGTATTTTCTCCTTGACCTGAGAGCTCTGGAATTTGGCAATAATATTCCTGAGAATTTTCATTTTGTGATCTCTTTCAGAAGTTGATCAGTGGATACTTCAATTAACCTTTAGTTCTAGGGTAACAGGGAAGTTTTCCCTGATAATTTCTTTTTTTTAAAATATATTTTATTTAATATATTTAGTTTTCAGCATTGATTTTCACAGGAGTTTGAATTACAAATTTTCTCCCCATTTCTACCCTCCCCACACTCCAAGATGGCATATATTCTGGTTGCCCTGTTCCCCAGTCTGCCCTCCCATCTGTCACCCTACTACCCACCCATCCCCTTTTCCCTTCCTTTCTTGTAGGGCAAGATAAATTTCTATGACCAATTGCCTGTGTATCTTATTTTCTTGTTGCATCCAAAAACTTTTTTGTTTTTGTTTTTGAACATCTATTTTTTAAAACTTTGAGTTCCAAATTCTCTCCCCTCTTCCCTTCCCACACACCCTCAGTAAGAAGTCAAGCAATTCAACATGGGCCACATGCCTATCATGATGTAGAACCCTTCCACAATACTCATGTTGTGAAAGACTAATTATATTTTGCTTCTTCCTAACCTATCCCCATTTATTGAATTTTCTCCCTTGACCATGTCCCTTTTTG
>CM053626.1:149213206-149229853 GCA_028646595.1 Phalanger gymnotis | reverse complement strand
GGAGCCCTGCTTCCCTCTGCCCCTTTGTGGGTTCTGCAGTTCTAGAATTGGTTCAGAGCCATTTTTTCATAGGTTTTTGGAGGGACTTGGTGGGGAGCTCATGCCAGTTACTGCTTTCCAGTCGCCATTTTGGCTCCGTCCCCCACCTAGTCTATTTTTTAAGGTATTATTTTCTTCAGCATTTTTTGGGTCTCCTTTAGCAAGCTGTTGCCTTGTTTTTCATGATTTTCTTACATCACTCTCATTTCTCTTCCCAATTTTTTCTCTACTGCTTTTACTTGATTTTCAAAATGCTTTTTGAGCTCATCCATGTCCTGAGACCAATTCGTATTTTTCTTGGAGGCTTTGGGTGTAGGAGCTTGGACTTTGTTGCTTTCTTCTGGTTATATGTTTTGATGTTCCTTGTCACCAAAGTAAGATCCTGTAGTCTGATTTTTTCCCACTATTTGCTAATTTTCCCAGCCAATTACTTGACTTTTGAGCTCTTTGTCAAGGTAGGTCTCTGCTTCTAGTGTGGAAAGTCCACCGTCCCAAGCTGTAGGAGTTTTGTGTAGCTCTTTTCTTAGATACTTCTACGTACTTGTGTATTTTCAGTACTTCCAAGGTGTTATGATCAAAAGAGAGGTGTTTACTCCTCTCCTGGTCTGTACTCTGGTCTGTGACTGACCACAAGCACTCTTTTCTGCCTTGGAACTGTAAGGAAGATTCCCTTTCCACTGCCTCCACAGGCTCCCCCATGCTAGTGGTCCACTTTGCCCCGGGATTGCCACCCAAGACTGCAACCCAGATCCAAACAAGGCCAAAGCAAGAGAATCCTGACTTAGCAACAGCAAAGAGATCCCTGCAATCCCCCTCTGATTAGCCGCTTCATCTCCCCACCCTTTCACCATCTTTGGGTCAAGAGCTCCAGAAGCAGCTGCTGCCACTGCCACCCTGTTCCTGGGGCCAGACTCTGATCTTTTCTCACTCAGGTCTGACAGAGCCTTCCCATTGACCTTCTAAGTTATCTTTGGCATTTGTGGGTTGAGAAGTCTGGAAACTAACACAGCTGCCAGTCATTCAATTCCCTGAGGCCTGCCCTGGCCCCTTTGTGCCAGCACAATCAAGGCTGGACTGCAATCTTTTCTCAGATTGGTGCAAGAGACCTTTCCTGTCCACTTTCCAGGTTGACTTGGGCTGTAATTTGTTTCACTCTGTCATTTTGTGATTTCTGTTACTCCAGAATTTGTTTAGGGTCATTTTTACTGGTATTTGTAGGGGTTTGGAGGAGAGCTCAAGCAAGTCCCTACTTTTACTCTGTCCACTTGGCTCCACCCCTATACAAATAGCTTTTGATGATTTGGGGACCTGAGATCTCCTCATTCTCTAACTACTGAGCTAGCAAAGACCATTTTCTTGTGTGGCTCCCAGATCTGCCCCACACATTCATGCCACAAATGGCATCAAGGGCATGGATAGAAGTGTTAGTCTCTGTGAAGACTTTAGAAACCTCTCCCATGACCAGGTAGAAAATGGGTGATGGTGCTGAGAAAGTATGCAGGTTGAGGCAACTACTGAAGGTGCTCAGTTAAGATGGACAAAGTTTCTCAGTGAAATAGGAGGCTAGGATATATTTTAGGTATGAAAAAATGAGGAGGAGGTTGGGATGAAAGGAGAGATCTGAAGATTATCTACATAAGAAGTGCCTAGGCTAAGATAAAGTCTCTCTCTCTCTCTCTCTCTCTCTCTCTCTCTCTCTCTCTCTCTCTCTCTCTCTCTCTCTCTCTCTCTCTCTCTCTCTCTCTCTCTCTCTCTCCTTACACCAAGACAGATTACATACCCTCTACAGTTTAGTCAACAAACTTTGAGACTTTCTGGGATAGGAAAATTCATCATCCTGAGGTTAATGTAGTGACAAGTGTGTCTGAATATAGATAAACTGGTCCTTTAATGAAAGATACACACACATGTATCTGTGTGTGTGTGTGTGGTTTAGTCTGCTATCAAGTCAAAACTCAAAGCTTTACTAGTTTGGTAGGCCATTTCAGAGCTTATGGATCACCTACAAGGCCAAGGTCACATACACAACAATCATCTATTTTAATACATACATTTTGGTGCCATATTGAAAAAATATAGAACACAACTATTTATGAGGCATCCAGGGGGCCGGGGCAAGGGCAGTGGCTCAGTTGTCTGTTCCTCTCTGGCTACCTTATTTTCTCTTGCTTCTACTGGTTCTGCCACCTGTAGTATACTAACTCAGGTGCCATTGTAATTGTTGGAGGTATGTGTATACATATATACCCACCAATCAAAATCTATCATCTTGGCCCTCACCTACTAGGCACTTACTCAATACTCCCTATGTTCCTTCACTACTCAAAAATTTATGCACAAAGCAGCATTATCTTAGTAAGAAGCTAATTAAGTTAGGTAGAAGTGTTAAAAATACTATTATCGAGTGATATATACTGTTCATTCTATTTGATCACCAAACCCTCTCAAAGGCAGAAATTGTTTTGTGAATATAGTTTTAATTTGACTCTTTGTTTGTCTGCTTCTCATCTCTCATTCCAGGGGCAAAACCCAAACCAAACATCTTATTTTTAGACTTTTAAAGGGAGAAGGATACACTTACCTACAATTAACTCACAACTACTTAAAAAAAAGAGTGGGAGAATTCTGGGAAGATGGTTGGAGTAGGTCAGAAAATTCTAAGTTCTCAAGATTTCCCCCCACAAAAGAGTTAAAATAGCTCCTTAGGGTGAAAAGTGTGGGTGGAGACAAAGAAGAATAGGGGCACAACCAGGGTCTTCCTGGGACAATTTGAGAAGATCAGAAGAAAAATCCCAAGAAGAAGTGCGGTCCTGTGAAGAGTAAACAACTCCAGGCTCGGTTCTGTTTTAACAACAGATGGCAAGTCCTGGGGTTAGCTGGTTTGAAAGGTTGCTTTGGGCCCCAGCCAGAGGAACTTTTCACCCCAGGATAGTGAAGGGAGTTGGGCATTTGAGCCCATGAAGATTGAGGGAACCTCTGCTGATGAGGAATGCCAGACCCAGCTGTGCTGCAAAGAGCAGTTCGTGTGAGAAGGAATCAGCACATGCCAGGTGACTGCAGAAGCAGTGGGGCAGAAAGCTCCTGGCTGTGGGCACTTACAGGAGGTTGGAGGTCAAGCTTTGGTTCCAGGCTAGAGGGGAGAACTGAAGATCTGGAGTAAGAGGCACCATTTCCCATACCCCAGGGCTAGAGGTGATTACAAAAATCAAGCTGTTATCAACAAAAAATGCACAGGCAAAGGAGAAAGAATCCAATCATAGAAAGCTATTACAGGAATAGAGATAATCTGGGTTCATCTTCAGAGGAGGATATTGAAGTAAAGAAACCCCCCAAAAGTAATGTCAAATGGTCACCTGCCCAAAAAGAATGTATAAGAGATCTTATTACAATCAAATTACAGAGATGGAGGAAAAACTAAAAAAAAAAATCCAAGAAAGACAAGAAGGTTATAAAAGGAAAGTTAACTAATTAGAAAAGGAGATCCAGAATCTTAAGGAGGAAAATGACACTTTGAAAATTAGAATTGAGCAAAGTGAAGCCAGTGAAGCTATATGAGATCAAGAAATAATTAAACAAAATATGAATAATGAAAAAATAGAAGAGAAGATGAAACATCTTATAAGAAAAACAACTGATTTGGAGAAGAGATCAAGAAGAGAAAATATAAAAATAATTGGACTGACTGAAACTTATGCTCAAAAAAGGAATCTTGATACAATAATACAAGAAATAACTAAAGAAAATTGTCTTGGAGCATTAGAACAAGGCAGAGAAGTGGAAATAGAAAAAAAATCCATCGATCACCACTTAAAAGAGATCCTATGAGGAAAACTCATAGGAATATCATAGTCAAAATTCGAAACCCCCAGCTCAAGGATAAAATATCAAAAGAATCAAGATTAAAACAATTTAAATATGAGGGTGCCACAATCAGAATTACACAAGACCCAGCAACAGAGATATTAAGGACCACAGGTCTAGTATCAAAGAGCAAAAGACCTGTGGCTGGGCCAAAAATATAATACCTTGCAAAGTTAAGAGTTATTTTAAATGAAAACAAATGGATATTTGATAAACTCTGAGACTTTCAAGACTTTGTTAAAAAAATCCTGAATTTAATAGAAGATTTGACATACAAGAACCAAGAGAAACATAAGGTATATACCAAAGACTAATTATAAGGGATTCATGAGGACAGACTGTATATCTTTTATATGTTGTAAAATGTATGTCTAAGATTCTTATTAATAACCATCAAGCTCATAAGAAAGATTGGAGTAAACCTGATTATGATAAGAATTTTAAAAAGTAAAACCATTTAGGAACAGCTAGATAAGTAACTATTTTATATAAATGAGGTGCAAGAGGAAGAAAGGATACAGAGGAATTAGATGAGGGAAGAAGGCTGGTAGTTCTGGTAACCTACTTTCATCAGGAGTGGGTTTAAGAGGGAACAATGCATATATATCTAGAAGAGTATAAAAGTCTTCTAAATTTAGAAGAAATAAAATGTTAGGGGCTTAGACAGGGGGGAGAGGACAAGGGAGGGATCTTTAGAGGGGAGAATGAGAGAATAGGTACAAGGGGGGTATAGAAGGGATTAATGGGAATATGAAGATGAGGGATCCTTGGAGGGAGGAAGGCAAGTAATAGGAGGGTAAGGTAGTGGGTAGAAGTAAAGTAGAGGAAGCAGGAGGGATAGGAAACAAAATATATGCATAAACATTAAAACAAAGATAAGGAGTAGAGTATATTTGGGCATGTCTATATATCCATATATATGTATATGTGTATCTATATATCTATAGCTATTGAGAAACATATCTAAACTATATTGTAGTCTTCTGGGGGGGTGGGGAGGGGAAAAAAGAACAAAGTTAGAAAGTACACAACAGAGAACAAGAGAAAACACAAGGAAGCAAAGAAAAGATTGACAATTCTCAATACAAGGTATATTATTTACCATACAGGCTTTCTTGAAATGAAAATTTATTGTTACATATTTTGAATCCTCTCTTATGTTCTGTCATTCACATGACATGCTTTTTTGTTTCTTACTTTGTATTTAAGTTTCAATATTTAAGTTTATGATATGTTTTTCTTTTCTCTATACTGTATTTGTGTTCCGGCCCTTGAGTCAAAAATAAACTTTAAAAAAAGAGTGAACACTTCACTGTTTCTCCAGGGTCACACTTGTTCTGGTAAAGAGGACAGCAGATTGCTCACAAGTTCTTAAAATTTCATTTTTCTGCTCACTCATTAGCTGTCTGTGAAGGGACTTTCTTCTATCTTATCCTTACTTCAACTGTGTTTTATAATAGTGCTAGAAGAGTGGGCAAAGGATGTAGATCAAACTACCTTCCCAGATGCTAACATAATTTTTTAGCTTCTATCCATTTCTCCTCCACATTTTTCACCTTGAAAGTTGTCGCACTTAGTCACAGTCCCAGACAAGTTCCTCAGTCCAATCCAAGCTGGTCCTGATGTACCTCAACCATGGTAATACTTGTGAACAAACTAGCAAGACCTCCAATATGTATACTATATGACATCCCATTTGTTTACTAAATCAACGAATGAAACCTGTTTTAACACGGAGATTAAATGATACTAGAATGTTTATGATCCTTCTAATGAAAATATAATATAGTTCAACTCTTTACCTTCATTAGTTCAGTTTCTAAGCCAAGCCATAGAGTTGGCAAAGTAAGTCAATTGAATTAGCCAAAGAGTTTCTTAACTCCTGGACTGCCCACAAAATTAACTTCCAAGTATGCATCAGTTGGAAGCAGCAGAAGTTTCCATCTGAATTGGTTGATTAGTATTCATTAAAGCAGCCCATCCTTTTAACTTCATGAGTCATTAGTCACACTGCTTTATGTGCTATATGATATGCAGTCTTGATTAATGGAAAAAGGATAGTAAGCTCTATCCTTTACTAATGCTTACCATTCTATTACCTGAGGCCTCAGCTCCTCTGTTCCTCTTATCACCTGTCCTAATGCTTCAACCATTTGCAAACCATCGCAGAATGCTTGAGGATCATCACAAAATAGATTTTCTTTTACTTAACAAAAATTTACCTTGAATCATTCAGAGTATTTTCTTTACCTATGAAAGGGTCCTGGTGACTTATAGACCATGTGACTGGGTGGCAATGGCTTTCAGGTAATTGAGAATGCTAAGGAGAGTTTCAAGGGACATTGCTACGAAACAGAGACCCTGTATTACTTGAAGCATGTTAATGTAGGCATTTGTGATAATATCAGAGCTCCAGGTATTTGGGGCAATTGGTTACCAGGAGTCTTAGCAGTAGATCTAGTGGTAAGTGAATAGTTCAACAGCTCAGTAATTAAAGTGTCACCCCAGCTATTAGTTTGCTGACCAAGGGGTTTGCCACTGTGTAAGTTTCTGCAAAAACTACAACTGGCACAGAAAAATATAATTCCTTTTCAGATACTGTCATGAGTGGACATGACCCAATACTGGAACAGTCCAAGGTAATACTGTCTTAAATATTTATCATGTGTTCATAAGGAACCAAGCTTAAACAAATACCAAGCATCCAAATCTCAACTAGAGTAGCTGCACTTGTCTCACATAGTGATTGAGGGCTTTGAAACCCAGAGGAAGAAAAGAAAAATGGGTTATATAATTTCCACGAGCCTTCACTACTGCTGCATAAGCGGCCATCTAAATCAGCTTGTATTTGGCATTTGGTGAAGCTGGCAGCTGATTAGCTGCACTCAAAATCATGTGTCACATTGTGGCATAATGAAAATAGGGAGTGATATATAACAGCAGCCTTTCAAATTGTTTTGCATTAAAGGAGAGAATCCATAACCCTCTAATGCATTGCTGACAGGACCAACAAATGGCCTGGATTGAAACAGACTATTCCTTCCATCAGAGCAACAAATGCCATTTCATCATTCTTATAAGGCTCCCTAACCTTCACAAGAACTAATGTCCGATGGTTGGTTGGTTTTATACTTTCAATGGCTAAGTTTTGTTTTTTAAGTTTAAAGGGGTTCTGGGACAGTTGCTGAGATTTCTGTGTATACATATTGTGAGAAAGGAAAAGAAAGACAAAGCTAAAAGAACTCTGGCAAAAAACATAGTGTCAGCATGATCAGATATGCTTGATATTTGGGTTTTCTTTCAAGCTTTACATAATCAAAATATTACATCTGACCCATTCTCCCCGATCATGCTATGCTAGTTTATCAGTCAAAAAGCTATTGTGTAATATTTGAGAAACCCAGGAGTAAAAATCAAATGTCTTTTCTTACAGCCTTGGAGACGGTCAACCAAAAACTTTTATTTTGAATCACAAGGAGAGGGCTGCGAGTTACATGTTAGTGATGAAGAAACATTCATCCAAGTTCCTCTGAAAAAAAATGGCCAATGCACCAGCATAACACCTGTCGCCTAGGAAAAAAAAAAAAAACAAAAAAGTGTCCCAAATGACTAGTCTTCCATCTCCTCCCAACAAATTATACTGCTATAAAAAGAATGACTAATTATCCTACCACTAGGCACTACAAAGAGCCCAATTATAGTTCTAATTAGAAGGGAAGGGCATAAAGTGATGGGCCTTTATTTTAAAATACTAGAATTCTCAAGACACTAGTTAAACCAGTTCTTATGTTTCATTTCATGTTTTACATTGACTCTACCTTTCTGCAACGTGAACAGATTTATCTCAATAGTACAAACATCTGTCACATCTTGCATATTGCTTTAATTTGATTGTCCCTGACTCCTTAGGCAAATACAGACAGGTGGAAAACATACTGGCTATTTCACCCAACATCTGTAGTCACTTTAGCCAGTCATTTTTTATGGCTTGTCACAGCATGAGAGGGCTGTGAAAACCAAACAGTCTTCCTCTGTAGTAGGTAGCAAAGAACCAGGTGGAATTCCACCCTCTGTTTGCTTGAACAACTCAGCACTACTTAAAATTTGCAAACGCACACTGCAGTGCCGTAATGGAGAACATCTGTTTCCAGGAATGGCAAACCAGCCTGTAAAAGTTGTAGAAAAGGTGAAAAAAGGGACCATTGGCTAAGAAGCTGGTTTCAACAGGTTATCTCATTAAATTCTCTAATTTTAAAAGGGAAGAGATTAATTCCCATTCTTACATAGAGAGATGCATGTGAGCACATGTATGCTGGCACACGCACATCAGACATCCGTATACAAAACATCTTTTGCCCTAGTTTACAATGATTAATGATGTTGCTTCATCTTATGTTTAGAATAGCATGTTAGTAACAGTTGGTGACACAGACTCCTGGAAAAAGAAATGTATTCTTATCAATGTTTATATTGTGGAGTAGGAAGGGGCCTTAAAGAATTTACCTCGCAAGAGGAACCAGACCCTGTACCTCCACACAAGGTAGACAAATAAGATAATCAGTATAATTGCTTATCTCTTTATTAGAAATCTTCAATAAAGGAAATTTCACAAATGTCCTTGATAACATCCTATAGCATCCTAATAGATGTCATTTATTATAATTGAACTCTCGTTTCAATTCTTTTTCTGTAAGTGGAGAAAAGTTGTTAACTCTTATTAAAACCATTGTTAATGTATTTGGAAACTATTGTTACTATTCTTCCTTATTTTCTATAAAGTAATATTAACTTTTAAATCTTTTCCCTTAAGGCTCCATTTCCATACTTTATTTTTATTACTCTTCTTTTGACAGGTTTTCAATGATTAAATAGGATATTTTCATAAGTTTATATAATATTATGAAAAACTGGGGGAATATAGGACAATTGAGATATAAAAAAGGTGAATAAAAAATCATGCACATTATCAGGATGAGCAGACTGGACAGACTATGTCATATGGAGATTAACTGAAGGAATTGAGGATGATTACTGTCACATAAAAAAGGAGTAGATTTATTTTGCTTAGCTCCAAAACACAGAACTAGAAACAACGGGTGGAAGTTTCAGGGAACCAGATTTTTGACTTGTGAATGGAAAGTCTTCCTAGGAAATAGAGCTACACAAAGGTGGAATCATTGGAAGTATGCAAGAGAATTATGTATGACAACTTGTCAGAGAGGCTGCAGAGTGGGAGCATTCTTGTTTAGGTATGGGTTTACATAGATAACCTCTGAGATGACTTCTATATTCCTGATATTCTGTGATTCTATGTAGATTTTTGTTGATTTAATGCCAAGCAGTGTGTGTTTTTTTTTTAAATCAGCTCGGTGGGAGTTTTATGCTTGGCCTAATAGTCTGTATTTTCCCTATTACAAAAGTATTGAGTAAATGCTATGCTCTCTATGGCTAGCAGCTTCCATCCATCAGCTCAGCCTCACTCTATAAAATGGTACTGCCTTGTTGTCAATCTACTTCTGTGGGTTTGTGGCTCAATTAAATAAAAATGTGTTGTGAGCCCCCACTCACACTCCTTCCTGAATAGTTCTATTTCAATGAGTGCTAGTCATATCTTTTTGGCAAAATGGCATTGGTTTTACATGGAAGCAGACAAGCATGCCTGGAGACTGCATGGAAGTTATATTAAGTGTAGAATCAATAAGATGAAAAACAGGACACCATCATCAGGAAGGAGAATGAATAAAAAACTTTCCATAAGAATAGGATAGTGTGAGGTATTTTACAAAAATTCCTAGCTAAAATCTAGATAAACTTTATCCATGGCTGTCCCCTAATATACTGGTTTAGTCAGAAAAGGCCAGAATAGATACATCTCTAATGTCTCTTCTCTTCATCCTTCTCCAACAGAGACAAATTCCTGCCAGGAGAGGAAGCAGGAGGTTGGGGGCCAAAATCTGGCTGTCCTGCTCTCTTCAGAGAGAGAAGGTACTGAGTTAGAATTATATCTATCAGGTATAATATCTAAGGGGAGCTAGGTGATACAACAGATGGATTACCAGGCCTGGAGTTGGCAAGTCAATTAACCTCTGTTTCCCTCAATTTCTTCATATGTAAAATGGGGCTCATAATACCTCCCAGGTTTGTGAGGTAATCATTGTAAAGTGCTTAGCACAATGCCTGGCACATAGGAAGCATGTGTTGCTAACGTTATCTACCCTTCTTAAATGTTATTAATCTAGGTTCAATTTAAACTCCTCATTGCTATTTCTTAACAAAGAAAGGGGGACACTAAGCTTCGTCTCTAAGGCTTGACTCCCTTCTCATCAAATACTAGTTCCTTAATGAACACATATAACAAGCAGCAAAGAACAAACATCAGAGAAATTAAACATGAGAATATATGACAGCCAATACCTAATGAAACAACTCTCCCAATGGTACTATGGTAACTCAGCTCAAATAAGAGAAAGAGCCCCAGATCTTACCCAAGGGGAAATTTCCCAAAGTGCATAAGCTAAGAATAGAGATATGATCAAAGTTCTACCTCTTGGCTTCTTGTAGACTTCTTCCCCCTTCAGAAACATGAAGAGAAGTTGGCATTGCCCATCTTCTCTCTCAAAGCTGGAAGCCAGAAGAGCCTAACTGCTAAAAAGAGAAAAGAGGCTAAGATTTCTCCTCTATTACACTCTTGCCAACACTGCCTCCCCTCTCATCTGAGTTAAAGATATTGATCTCCTCCAATGAGGAGGAGTCCTATACTGATGGATTTTGGGCCTTGGGTTTCCATTTTTCTTCTAGCACAGAGTGTATGTAAATACCAAATAGTAACTTTCTCTTTTGGCCAGAAACCCTGAGGGTCTTCCTCTCACAGTTTGATTTTTTTTTGGAGTTTTGATTAAAGGGGCCATCCCTTTATTAACTTCTTAAAGAGGCTTATTCACTGAATGGGCATTATCTCACTCAAAGTGAGAACCTAGAAAGACTTTAGCCTGAAAGGGCCAGGGTCTCAAAATGCATCCTGGGCCACCTCCAGTAGTCCCGGTGAATATCAGGCCACTGGACCCAGATGGCTGTGGAGGAGAAAGTGAGGCTGGTGACCTTGCACAGTTCTCCCTCACTCAAATCAAAGTCAACTGCAAGTCATATCATCATTTCCCTGATGTTGTGGTCCCCCTCCAGAATGAAGGACAAACACAAGGCATAGTCCCTATGAATTCTGTCTAAGGACTGCAGAATTCTATGGGGATGTCATTAATTAGCATTTCTTTGAGATGGTTTCAGAGATCTTCTATCGTAGACAGAGGAATAGTTCCTCTGAGTTTTCCTCTGAATGATCAGAAATTGGTAATTTGGATTCTGCGGGTTGCACCTTTAGTACATCCCACATCTGACTAGTGAAATGAAAACACACCTCTGGATGAGTTCCAGCCTAAATCTATCATTTCATTCTAGTGCTATTGTAGAGGAGTCCCCAAAGTTAAATGCCTCAAGATGCAGTTCATAGAGTGAGCAGTCAGAGATTCTATGATGTTCAGTAGAACCTCTTATCTCTATTCTTTTGCATGTGGATTGCAAGAACTCCTATGCAATTTTGATAACTTAGTACATTAATAATACAGATTATTCAAATGATAGAGAAATAATCAACATCCAATGCATTGAAATTGTATAAATTCAACGTGACAAATCCAGAAAAGGTAAAACACTAGATGATATTAATGCCTGTGCAATAGAGATAACTTGCAATAGTAGTTAGAATTAGGAAAGCTTTAGGGTCAGGAAGGCCTGGATTCAAGTCCTACCTTTTACACATAAAAGATGTGTGACCCTGGGCAAGTTAATTAACTTGTCAGTGCTTCAAGCAACTTTCTAAGATTGGAGATTGTAAAGCTGCATTGATAAGAGGAATTTTTGTCACTGAGACTTCCCCATAACCACTGAAATCATAGGTCTTGGCCCCCCCCCAAATCTATTTCCTAGTATTTTTTTGAAGAAAAAAATGGGCTAACTGTGAAGTTCAGTATAAGTGTAAACTGCCAGAATTATTTTATTCTTTTTACTTAAAAGCTATCTGCATGAAAGAACACCTACTGAAAACAGCAATAATTACCAACTTTGTATGTTCCTAGATGTTCATATGCCAGAATGGGAAAGGAGCACAGAGATCATCAAGTCTGTCCTGCTGAATTTTGTTTTTATTATCATTTGTATTTTTGGCTATACCTATGAGTTCATCAGTTCAGGGAGCTCTCACTGTTAAAAGTCCTTCCTCCTTTGCAAATCAGCAACTCATTTGTAACATATTGCCTTAGAGAGAGTTGCCTAAAGCACTGAGAGGTTGAATGCCTTGCTTATGGTCACAGAAACAGTGATAATACCAGTAGGTACTGGAGGCAAGACTTAAACCCAAGTCTTTCTGACTCCCAAATCAGCATGATGCCTTGTTATGTCTCTATTATTATATTGTTACTACCAATAAAATAGTGTTTTATTGATGCCTTTTGTTTTATACTATAGCAATTTCTGGAAAAACCTCTCCTTCCCATGTAATAGAGAAAAACAGCTAAGCAAAATGAATTCATGCTGTGACTGTAAGCAAGAACAACAAAAGACCAAAACACCATCCTTTTTTCTTAAATCCACATGACCTAAAACTTTCCTTTCTTACCTGCTGTCGGTAAAGGTATCCTTCACCCTCAGAAGGAAATGAAGGAAAAGCTCTAATGGTGCTCAGTAAGGCAGTGAGTTCTGGCTATGTAGTCAATGGGACAAAAAAGCTTCTCCCAACTACATGATAAACCAATGCAGAAGGTCAATGCTCTAACTCTCCAGTCTCCTTAAAGTAAGTCTCCAGCATCTTTCTTCTTAGTGACATCATCTTAGGTGCATCAATTTCTCATTCCCATCTGGTGATTGTAGCTTTCTGTGCATTTCCAGCTACCTTTAAAGGAAAAGGTAAATGGTTTCCTGCTTCTAATGACTTACTGACTTCCACAGTTTTACCAAGAGGGAATTGTTTTCCCTCATCCATTTTCATTTCTCTCATTTTTCATGTCTAATATTTTATAAGTGCTGGATTGAAATGGAAGGTTTTCTCACATTCATTACACTTATAAGGCTTCTCTCTAGGATGAATCAACCAATATTACATAAAGTATGAAGAGGGCTTGAATTTTTAAATTATTAAAATTAATAAACTCTCATCTCTCAATGCATGGTTTCAAATATCCATCTGTTTTATTTGTGAAAAACAAAACAAAATCTATTCACAAGCCCCCAGCCCTGAAGCTTAGTTAGGGCTTGGAGAAAAATGGCCTTTGGAGATACATTACATAACATAGTGAAGAACTAAGGTTTTATAGCATGAGAATGAAAGCACAAAAGTATATGGAATTCATCTTCCAAAATTTTGACAGCTTAGCAATCTTCAAAAAATGGAGAAACTGTGTCTCCCTCCTCCCCACCCTGTCTCAAATGGTTGAATGCATAAGTAAACAGAGAAGTCTCCTCTGGGTAGAAAGGTGAAGAAAAGTGTTATGGGCTGCAAAGTATCTCCACAATGAAAGACATCTATTTCATCCATCTACTTGGCTCTATCATTTTCTGTGCTGGACCAGCTCTTCACTGCTCTGATCATTTCCTGCCTCAGTATGTGATGAGTTAGGATTGTCCTAACCTCTTTTTCTGGTGAGCTTGGGAGGAGAAGCAGCAGCTGAGCATTGTTTCTCTCATTACCACTTCCTCCTCCTGGTTTTTCTTCCTACTCTGTAAATACCTCTCTCCAAAGTCCAAAGTCAATCATCTTTGTGGGGAAGGGAATTGCAATTCTGTCTTCCCCAAGCCACCAAGAATTGGAATAAGCTGATGATGAAAACACTCACCGTTCCTTTCCCAGACCTCTGGTTCACCTTTTATTTGACTGGAATATTACATTCCTTCTGGTGGCCAGAAATTTTGTAGTTCCTTGTAGAATCTTGAGATATATTTGCCATCTGTAAAGATACATCACAAGCATGAAAAGTATCATCACTAATGATTATCCTTATACTACAGATACTCAGCCAATGGCAACATTTATATCAAATGTATGTTAACAGAACATGTGGTAGAGATAGCACAAGCAAAGTATAGTTTGACTCCCTCCTTTTTCCACTTGTATGCCTAAAATACACATAGGACACATAGTGCAATAGTTCAGGCGTATCCAAAGTATGCAAGCAAACAAGCATAAAGAGAAAAAAAAACAAATCAAGGTAATAACAATATCAATAGGACTGCATAATAATAAACATACAATATGCAATGAAACATGAATAAATATTAATATATTTGAGAATAACCAGAAAATTGTATAAATCACAGGGGAATGCACATAATACTAGCACCTAAATAAATAAACATAACAGCAAAATAATAAAATAAGCACAGCTTAAAATATACCATAATTAATGAATGCATCAATATACAGTTAAATGCAAATCACATATTACGTAATAGACATTAATCCACATGTAGCCACTTTTCTAGTTTCTCCAATATCTAGTAACAGCCTAGTCAGTCTGACTGTTCCTCTGCTTGAACTGATTGATAGTATGGGTCATTTATTGTCTTCTTCAGATGTATAAGCATGTGCACTAAGCTTGAATTTGTTGAATCCCTGGGTAGGCCATAAGTATTGTCAGGTTTGGTGAACTGTCTGTCCTAGGTTCTCTACAGTTAGAGTTCTACTCAAGAAAGTTGCTGCTTCTGAGTTCAGTCTTCTCCACTTGTTTTGAACTGGAGTTGCTCTGAATTTGAGTCAAGGTTGTTCGATTATAGTACATGGTACACAGCTTGTAATACACAGAGTATTTTTTGCTTAAAATACCACTTTGTTAGCTACTGTCTGGTTCAGGCAGATCCTGGGCAATGGGTGAGTCATTCTCTAGTCAGTCAGTTGAACTCACTGTCTGTCCCTTCTGACTTTCTGTTTGTCAGTGTCTAACTAATTCTCCCAGTAAGTAGCTATGGTAAATTGTTTTTGCAGGGTCCCCACTAATATTAGTTGCTATTCTGGTGTAACAGGTAAGTTGTTTAGTCTCTTTGCAACTTGCTTTGGATCACCTTTCCAATGTTCTGCTAACACAGGTGTTCCTTGTTTTTCAATACACCTCTGTTTCTTTGTTGGAGGTCTTGATAATCAATAAAGGCAATCATTTTATTGTTATTTTTTTCTCTGAGAGTTCTAATGAACTGAAGTCATAGAGAGTAGATAAATTTCTTTAACCTGAGATACTTACTGGTTGTGAGTACAAGTCAATAAGTAAGTGTGGTCCTCATACACTTGTTCAGCAAATATGGTTTATACAGCAGCAGTATCAAATGAAAGTAGAAACATAGGGCACTAATATGTGCATGAAGATCCTTGTGTGGCACCTTGGGCCATGTATTTGACACTTCTGGTATAAATAAAGCCTATGACAGCATTCTCATTAGAGTCGTATGCATATATAAGAAATGCCACATGTTGATGTCATTGGAATTTTCGTTCTCATCTTTGTATCCCTAATATGATTAGCAATGTGTCATTGAAATACAGATTGTCAGTCTTCTCGGAGGGTAGTAAGTCATAGTTTTAAATTTCCTGATGCCAAACAAAGCTACCATTTCATTAAGTAGCCTATTCCCAAACTCACTGACTGAGTCAAAATTGATCCTGGCAGAAATCCCCAGCATAGTCTATACACCGTGAAATAATTCTTTCATGAGTCTTTAGATGCTATGAAAGCCTTTTGATTCCTGGTTGGATATATTTGCACATGCATAGTGATATGGTAGGTGACCACCAAGATATGGCTTATGCAGTCAATCTTCAAATATTTGCAATTCATCTTTTTTGACTTCAGGCATTTTCATGATTTTATTAGTAACCTCATTTTCTCTTTCATGTTGACAATGAGCACATTGGTGTCTATACACAGTAGAGAAAAAATGAGAGTGTTATGCACACAATTTTGTGTACTGGGTGGAATCCTACTAGGGGCTTCACTGGTCTTCTTCACCCTACTGTAAAGAACTACTATAAAGAACTTCCTGTGCATTTGTTATTTTCTTTTTTTTTTAATATTATTTTATTATTTTTTTGATATGTTTAGTTTTCAGCAATGATTTTCACAGGAGTTTGAATTACAAATTTTCTCCCCGTTTCCACTCCCCCCACTCCAAGATGGTGTACACTCTGGTTGCCCTGTTCCCCACTCAGCCCTCCCATCCGTCACCCCACTCCCCTCCTCTCCCCTCCCCCTTTCCCTTCTTTTCTTGTGGGGCAAGATAAATCTCTACGCTCCATTGCCTGTGCATCTTATTTTCTAGTTGCATGAAAAAAAAACTTTTTTACTTTTGAACATCTATTTTTTTAAAACCTTGAGTTCCAAATTCTCTCCCCTCTTCCCTTCCCATCCACCCTCCCTAAGAAGTCAAGCAATTCAACATAGGCCACATGCGTATCATTATGTATAACCCTTCCACAATACTCATGTTGTGAAAGACAAACTATATTTTGCTTCTTCCTAACCAATCCCCCTTTACTGAATTTTCTCCCTTAACCCTGTCCCTTTTTGAAAGTGTTTGTTTTTGATTACCTTCATCCCCATCTCCCCTCCCTTCCTTCATCCCCCCCTTTTTTTTTATCTTCTTCCTCCTTCTTTCCTGTGGGGTAAGATACGCAACTGAGTATGTATGGTACTCCCTCTTCAGGTCAAATCTGAT
>CM053626.1:149195853-149212706 GCA_028646595.1 Phalanger gymnotis | reverse complement strand
AAACAAACAAAAAAAGAAGACTTCTTCTAAATCTCACAATTTATAGTTTTCTCCTTCCTCAAATTACTTTGCATTTGTTTATCTGTTTCCATTTGGTATCTCTTCCTCCACTGCCATGCTCCCCAAATAAATGGTAAACTCTTTGAGGGAAGAGATTGTTTCATTTTTTTCCCCTCTGTGTTCATAGTATTTCTCATGTGCCTAAACTCATAGTCAATGCTTAATAAACGTTGGTTAATTCAAGGGAATTACTGTTGCTTTAATAATTATCATCATGAATATCTTATGTCATGTCCCAATAATAGATAACATGTATGATACATGAATATATAACATGTGTTCATGTATTGCATATGACACTTTAAGATTTGCAGAGAACTTCATATGTTACCTCATTTGAGCCTCATAACAACCCTGTAAGGTAGCTGCTATTATTATTATTCTGATTTTAAAAATGAGGAAATTGAGATTGAGAGAGTTTAAGGGACTTGCCTAGCTAGCAAATGTTTGAAAAATGTTTGAACTTGCATTTCCCTGACCACAAGTCCAATGTTCTATCCACTACTCCACCTTGTTCCCTTTATTCATATAGGAAAAACTAAATGGATAAAAAATAACTTTTTTTAGACAGATATATTTTTAGAATGGGTAGTCAATAAATCAATATGTCCAGTTAGCACTTAGGGTGGATAATGAATTCATCACAGGTTGAATATAAAGAAGATAATGGGTTCATTTAAGGAGCTGTTTAGTTCCTTAAATGATTGCTTTCAAGAATCCCAAGGTGCTTCCTGGCCAAGAAGCAATCTTTTAATACCAATATTCTTTTGGCGATTGGAATATTACACAGTCTACAAAGAATCCAATGGAAAGATGCATAGTGGGCATAAGTAGCTCGTAGCATATTTCCAATAAAGACCAATTCACAAGAAGTGGTAAAAGAGAACTTAGAGAAAGTATGATTGGCAAACAAGGTAGGACATCTTATGGTGAAAGGAAGGGACAATATGCTGAATAGTACAAGTGATGCACTGGTACCTACAAATGTCAAGTGATCTAGAGGAAGACTTCCCACATGCTTGACTGATCCTCTGTAAAGAATCTTTGAGAGACAAATTTACAAGAATTGTACTGACTGATACAGAATGGATGGGTTAGGACTTGTATCAATAGAGGGAAAAGCTCATTGAGGTCACAGGCATTGGACTAGTGGTTGAGAGTTTCTCATTCATTGTCATTTGATTGTCATTACTCTAGTATGCAGGACAGATGTTATTCTCATGTTGCTGAGGAGGAAACTGAGACTTGGGAAAGTTAAGCAACTTCTTTCAGGTCACACAGCATTCTACTGGAAGTCTGAATTGAGATCTTTTGACTCCTAGTATAGTATTCTTTCTAATAAGCTATAGCAGACTCTGCCATTCAAAATGCATATTGATTGCACAGCATGGTAATGACTGAAATATCTTGAAGATCCATTACTATTAAGTGATTTATTGAACAGACTTCTGTTCAAATAATGGTATAATCTTTAAGACTATAGAGTGCGCCATGGTAAAAGCAAGTCATGTGGTTGTGTATAAGTACTTCTATGTTTGAATTTGGACTGTTTTATGTTTCATGTAATAGCCCCTAGGCCATCATAATCATTTTGCTACAGCACAATTAATCAGTCTTTGATGTTTCTTTCACTTCATCTTTTCTTGATTCCTACAATAGCTATTCATCATTTAAATATTTTATCCTTGTAATGAAAGATATTGCTGGCATAAGAGATAGAATGTTGGCTTTACAGTGGTTTGGTTTCAATTAATATCAAATATGTCACTGTCAAATATTAGCTGTATGACACTAAAAAAATTATTTAACTTCTTTGTGTACCAGGGAATCTTTAAGACTTTGAGTTATGGAACAGTTTCTGATACAAATTGGCAAAAGACGTTTCCTCATTAGGAATTAACTTTACCAATGGTGTCAAACTCAAAATGAAATTTATTTCATTAATTTATTGCATTAATTAATTAATTAATTGCATTATTGCATTCCATTAATTTATGCCTCTAGGGCAACTAGGTGGGGCAGTGGATAGAATCAGGAAAATTCATCTTCCTGAATTCAAATCTGGCCTCAGATGCTTAACTAGCTGTGTGACCCTGGGCAAGTCACTTAACCCTGTTTGTCTCAGTTTCCTCTTCTATAAAATAGCTTGAGAAATAAATGGCAAACCAGTCTAGTATTTCTGCTAAGATTTTTGCCAAATGTGGTTGGGAAGAGTTGGATGTGACTGAAATGACCGAAGAACAAATGGGAAAAAGAATCTTTTTTTGTGGGGAGGAGGGTAGGGGAGGCAGTTATGTGGTACATTAGATAGAGCACCAGGTTTGGAGTCAGGAAGACTCATTTTCCTGAGTTTGAATGTGGCCTCAGACACTTACTGGTCGTGTGACCCAGGACAAGTCACTTAACTCTGCCTCAGTTCTTCATCTGTAAAATGAATTAGAAAAGGAAATGGCAAATCATTCTAGTATCTTTGTTAAAAGAACTCCAAATGGGATCACAAAGACCTGGGCCCAACTGAAATGACTCAACAACAAAGAAACTAGCACATGAAAGCTGGACAAAATTTTCTCTCATAAAATATTTTACATATAGGGAAAATGAAATTTGAAGAGGTGAAGTGAATTATTCAAGGTAATATTGGCGGAGACAGGATTTAATACAGTTCGTTTGATGCTCAGACCAGCGTTCTATTTCCCATGCCACGGTTTCCCTTGTGCCAAAAAACATACATACATTTATGTAAGTGGCTTTTGGCTCTTTAATTTTTAAACAAGTGTAATCAGATGGACAAGAAAACGCATACCCATCCCTTTCCGGTGGGTTATACAAAGTATGCCCCAAATTCCCTGTCTAGTTCTAATTCAACTCTCCATGGAGAGTTGTGGAGCCTATGTCTATCCATGTGTTCCTGGGCAGCCTGGCACTCAATAGCAACGCATTACCTTTGTTGACTTCAAAGCTGGACAAGTCAGTGAGTATAGTATTGAGGCAGAACTTAGTTCGCATACAGCAATATCAATATAGTGCAATTGGTGTGTGCGTGTGTGCGTGTGTGTGTGTGTGTGTGTGTGTGTGTGTGTGTTCTTTGCTGATCTTAGGGAAATAACTATTCTGAGAGGGAAGGGTCCAGGCTATTAGTGAGCGTGGGAGATTCATCAAGACCACCAGAGTAGCCTTCTCAGCAAATGGAACTTGCTACAGTCTTCTGGGGCAATCGTGATTAATGACAGAGGGAATCGCTGCAGACAGAGACAGAAAGAAAACTTCAGAGGGTGGTAGCAGCTGCAAAGATCATGGCACCTCACAACAAAGAGGTTCTGGCTGTGAACCCACCAAAGGCGCTGACTGTTGGACTGGATCCAGTGAGCTGCATGTAAGAGGAACCTCACAGGGACTCTAGAATGGAGAAAAAGATTTCTAAGAGTTGAGAGGTACCCTTTGGCCGTATTTATTCTCTATACCTGCATATAACTACCTTTGTGTCTTTAACTTTGTGATCACTATCCAGAGAGATCTCGTTTCTGTTCAAGGGGACAATGTGCCCCTAATTTGAGCGATGTCTCGTAACTACTTTTCTTGCTACGTTTTCTCAGCTAATAACCCGTTTGTGAAAACTAATTAATATTGATTGATTGATATTAGAGAATACAATGGATGGAGAATGTAGAATGATGTACCTGAGGAATGTTGAGGGGGGGTGGGGTTTATAGTCATCCCCTCTCTAAGGAGTATGACCAGTTAGTCTAGGGTTAGTTAAAAGAGTGAACCAAAAAATGTACTACATATGCAACCATTTTTTTTTTCATTCCCTGTTCAAAAAGCTTCATTGGCACCCTAATACCTTTGGATAAAAGACAAATTCTTCTGTTAGATATTTAAAGCCCTTCAGAACTTGAAACCAACCAGTCTTTCCAGCTCATTTGATAATATGCCCCTTCCTATACTCTTCATGTCAGCCAAATTGGACTGTTTCTCATACATAACATTTCTTCTCTACATAATTTTATGCTTTTTCACAGACTTTCTCAGACATGGAATTCTCTTTCTCTTCATCTCTGCTTCTTGGAATTCGTACATCTCCCTTTAAGATTCAACTAAACTGCCACTAGAAAAAGACATTTTTGACTTTATAATTTAGTGCTGCTTCAAATAAATTCCTATTCATTTTTTATAGAATTACTATTTGATTTCCTATGAAGCTATTTTTTTTCTCCCCAGTAGAATATAAACTATTTTTGTTTTTGCTTTTTTGTTTTTGTATTTGTATCCCTGGTACCTAGCATAGTACTTGTGGCATATAATAGGTGCTTGTAACACGGCTAGTAAAACTTTGAGTTCTGCAGTGTTTCCATAACGTATAGTCCTTGGTGTAATTTCTGTAATTTCTATAACTATTTTTATTATGTGTATGTAATAAGACTTTAACGAATGCTTATTGGTTAAATGATTGATTTTAATTTAGTTCTGCCTAGAGAGGTGGTTGATTTTCCTTCTTGAAGGTCTTCAAACTAAGACTGGATTGTTGAGTCTGCAATAGTGGGAGTTTCTTATATATATGCGATGGACTAGATGCCTTCCTCTAATTCTCAAATTCTGTGATTCTTTTTTGTTTCAAATAGTATTTTATTTTTTCCCCAATTACATATCAAGAAAATTTTTAGCATTCATTTTTAAAAGTTTTTGAGTTAAATTTTTCTTCTCCCTCCCTCTTGCTTCTCCCCTCTTCTGAAAATGGTGGACAGTTTGATATGTGTTTGATACATGTGCTGTGATGTAAAACATTTCCATATTTGTCACAATTGTGGAGGAAGAACCAAATCAAAATTTGAAAAAAAAAAAACAATTGAGAAAGAATAAAGTAAGCGAAAAAATGCTTTGGTCTGCATTAAGAGTCTATCAGTTCTTTATTTGGATATAGATAGCATTTTCCCTCCTAAGTCTTTTGTTACTTATCTTGGATCATTATGTTGCTGAGAAGAGCCCAGTCATTCATAGTTGATCATCCCAGAATGTTGCTGATACTGTATATAATGTTTTCCTGATTCTGATCATTTCACTTTGTAACACTTTGTAGAAGTCCTTCCAGGTTTTTCTAAAATCTGCCTGTTCATCATATCTTATTGCACAATAGTATTCCATTACATTCATATAAGACAACTTGTTTAGCCATTCCTCAATTGATGGGCATCTCCTCACTTTCCAATATTTTGCCACCACAAATAGGGTTACTGGCTATTTTTGCACATGTAGGTTCTTTTCCCTTTTTTAAATGATCTTTTTTGGGATACAGACCTAGTAGTGGTATTGCAGATCTAAGGGTACACATAGTTTTATTGCCCTTTGGGCACAGTTCCAAATTGCTCTCCAGAATGGTTGAATCAATTTACAACTCCATCAACAGTGAATTAGTGTCCTAATTTTCCCATATCTTCTCCAACATTTATCATTTTCCTTTTTTGTCATATTAGGCAATCTGATAGGTGTGATGTGCTACCTCACAGTTGTGTTATATGTGTATTTCTCTAATCAAAACTGATTTAGACTACTTATTTTTATGACTATAGGTATCTTGGATTTCTTCATCTGAAAATTGCCTATTCGCATGCTTTACATTTATCAACTGGGGAATATCTTATATTCTCACAAATTTGACTTAGTTCTCTATATATTTAAGAAATGAGGCTTTTATAAGAGATATTTGCTATAAAGATTGTTTCCTAGCTTTCTGTTTTCCTTCTAGTCTTGGTTGCATTGGTTTTGTTTGTACAAAATCTTTTCAATTTCATGTGATCACAATTATCTTTTCCACGTTTCATTATGCTCCATGTCTCTTCTTTGGTCATGAATTCTCCTCCCCATAGATATGACAGGTAGACTTTTCCTTGCTCTTCCAATTTGATTGCTTCATTGTCTATGGCACCTTTTAGCAAGATGTAGTTTCCATCCTTATCTATTTTAATTAGGCCAATTTTTTCTTTTACTTTGTCTAAGACAAGAATTGATTCTCCCACCTTTTTTTTTTCTTACTTTAGCTGAAGTATAATAGATTCTGCTCCGGCCCTTTACCTTTACTTTGTGTGTGTGTCTCTTTGCTTCAAGTGCGTTTCTTGTAAGCAACATATCATAGGACTCTGTTTTTTGATCCACCCTGCTATCCACATCTGTTTTATGAGAGAATTCATCCCATTCACATTCATGATTATGATTAGTACCTGTGTACTTCAGTGAATTTTTGTATCTCCTTTTCCATTTGGCTAATTCTACTTTTTAAGCACCTTTCCAAGCTGTTGACCTTCCAGCACCCTCCCCCCCATAAATATCTTGTATCATTCTCATTTCTTTTCCCCTTTTTTCCTCTACCTCTGTTATATGGTTTTAGAGCTTCTTTTTGGGGTCTTACATGAATTATTTCTGGGCTTGAGACAACTTCCCATTTTTCTTTGGGTTATTGTTCATAGATGTTTTGACATTGTTGTCCTCTTTTGAGTTTGTGTCTTGGTCTTCCCTGTCACCATAATAACTTTCTGTTATCAGATTTTTTTTTTGTTTTGTCTTTTGTTCATATTTTTTGGGAGGCCTTTTTCCATTTTTTTAAAATTTGAGCTCTGTACCCAGGGTAGATCAGACACCGTCTCAGACTTCTTGTGCTAGTGACTATAGGCCCTGACTATTTACCCAGTGCTTTGCAGATGTTGCCCTGAGGTCCACAGTGCATCCTCATGTCTGGTGTTGTGCTGAGGGGTGAGATGGGTGGTGCCTGGTGGTACTGGAAGCCATTGGGATCCGATAACTTATGTAGTGCTGTATTGCGGTCTTGGTGGTATCTGGCACATGCTGAGGCCCCGTGGGGTGTTTCTGCAATTCCCTGTAGCATGAAGCATATGGCAGTCTGGCCTCTGGAGGCTACATGTTTGCCTGGGGTTACACTGAAGCTTGGTGGAACTGGTGCTGGCTGGCAGCTGCCTATTTTCTTAGGCACTCATAGCCATGGCATCTACCTATTTGCCTGGGGCTGTGCTGCAGCATGTGGAAGTTTGCCTGCTGGAGGATGCCTGTTTGCCTGGAGCTATGTGGAAGCATGTAGTGGTTCTCAGAGCTAGAGTCTGCCAGTTCCCCTGACTATTCTAAGTGTCCTTCTTGATAGCATTTCCCTTTACCATATGTTGGTTCTGAATCTCCCACTGATTTGCTGAGTTGGGGCTTGCTGTTGGCTTGCTACGATGCTTCCTGTGCTGGTCTGCACTCTCCTTTCACCTGAGTGAGAGTGAAGGATTCTTGCCAATCCTTCAAGTTTCTTGGGCTAAAAGATTGTTTCACCCCATCTTTTTGCTGGTTCTGCTGGTCTGGGATTTGTTTGGGGGCTCTATTTTATGGTTATTTGGAGGTGACTATGGGAGAGTTACAGTGATTTACTGCTTACTCTGCCATCTTGGCTCCTGGGAATTGATTCTTGTGATTCTTATACAAGCAAACACTACCTTTTTTCAATCTGAGCAATGTAAATAAATTATTATTGTTTAGCATAGAATACATAGCATATGTAACTATTAATAAATAAGATATTTGTCCTGTTAGGATTTTTGCATGTTAGAATTTAATTTCCCCACCCCTCTCCTTCCACCTCAGTGGAATCTGTAGCATTTAACATTTTAAATCCAAAAGGTGGGAAGGGAGCATAAAAACTTCTAGCATAGCTCAAAATAATTCTTCTCCTATTTGCCAGACAATTTAAGAGACAGAACTCTTTGGGAAGATTTATACTTATGACACTTGGTATACATCCCTGGAGCATTAATTATCCTTTGTACTGTTTTTGTTTGTACTCACAGAAAATCAGCTGGGAAAGTCTTTGCCCCTTTGTCAATAATATCTTCATAGAAACATGTTGTGATAGGACAAGTGTTTCCCTGATAAAACTTCTTTCCTCTCACCCACAATGTGAAGAGGTTCTAGCTAAAAGAAGACAAAGTTGTCCCTGATACCCAGTTGTCTGTAGGTTTCTTCCTTGCCCCTTCTTCCTAGGGTAAGAGTAGGCCTAAGACAAAATTACCCCTAATACCTTATTGGTACTGGCTTTCCTAGTCATGTTGAGGCATTAAAAAGTACCAGTCATATGGAGTCTAGGTCTCTCAGGCTTGGTGATTGCTGAAGATATCATAAATAACTATATCTTGAGGTACTGACCAGAAATCTTTCCATATGGAGATGAGGGATTGTCTAGAGCTTCTCGTCCAAATAAACTAAGTATCACTCTATTATTGTTGCATATGCTTGTTGTATTAGGGAAAAGTAATCCTCCTTATATAAATATTCAATGACTTACATACAAGTGACTCATTTCTTCCCAAAATTGAAGCTGAACTAAGACAGTGCTGGCATTAAAACCTTACTGCAATAAGTGACTGTGTAGGTCTAAATTGCCCCCCCCCCCAAAGCACCTGGTGTCATAATAATACCTTGAAATCTTTCTTGTCTAATATTGAGCAAATCAATGAACATCTCACTCTCATCACTCCTCAAGAAACTAATGAACTCTAAGGACAGTTCTGCAAGCAGAGGTAGTAGCTGTCCACCAATCACTATTCCATACCAACCTACTACATATCAGAGATAGGACTTTTCTTATAAAAAAAGGAAAGAAAGCTACAAAGCCATCTTTAACTGCATACCACCACAGTCTGGGAAGCTGCCACGCTATAGCTCCCTTCTGGAAATACATTTGGAGGCCTCCAGGAGTTCACTCCTCTCCCCAGACAGCTATAAAACTTTTGATAAATCTCTTGTCTATTGCATGAGTTTCCCACCCCCTTCTCTCTATTGTGTGAATGCTTGCATTATCATCTAATCACTCATTTACAGCAGCTTGCCAGTAGATGAAAGAATTAAAATGGATAGGAGAAGTTGGTCAAGTTCCCTTATTTTTAAATTCCTCACCCTCAAGAAACCTTCATTCCAATGGCTATTGAGGATGGCTTAATTCAGGGTGTAATAAATTGATCGATGAATCAAGTTGAAAGAAGTTGAGTTCTTTTTCCATTATATTTATAATGCTTCCCCAGAAATTGCTAAGTGTCATGAAATTTTAAGTAAATTCTGTCATCTTATCAGTAACTTAGTAACTTCAGAAAGTATATATCATGTTACCCAGGCTTCCTTTCAAGAGAAAAGACAGATGCCTTTAAGTTACAGATGGGACTTTCTTAGAAGTGAAAAATCAGCTAATGTCCTCGACACCTAGAGATTTCTTAAGCTAAAATCATTAGGTAGTACATAGTTATCTTATTCTCCTCCTTTATAAAATTATCAATTTCAAAAAAAACATTAAAATTTTTCTATAAAATTAAGGTTATCTCACACTTAAAGAAACAGAGACACAGAGTATATTAAATGACTTAACTATGGTACAGAGCAATTCATGGCAGATGTAGAAATGAGACCCAGAGTCCAGAAATTTCCTGAGCTTTGAGACCTACTTCCAATCCATGTGAAAATGGTCAACTGCACCTCATTCTTGCTTCTCCTTGCTACATTAGCCTGAAAAGTGCTAAAAGAGAGTAATTAGTGTCAAGGTTTCCATGCCCAAGGGAAAAAAAAAATCCATTTAATCACATCCTTGCTGCTTCTACCTTCTGGAGCCATATAACATGAGCAGGGAAAGCTCATTTTCCTACCAATGTTTCTCTATGCCAAGAAGGAGTCACAATGAATATGATCCAGTTAGCCCCTAATGTGTCCACAAATGTAGTAACAAGAAGCTAAGTCCTATAATTGTTTGCACTTGTCCACTTCCAAATATAGAAAGTGTGATGGATGATCTTAGTTTTGTAAGGTATACTTTTGCTCACCTCAGGCTTCACTGAAATGAGTTTTCTATCTTTCAATGTGAATTAATGGGAAAATGGGGTTCAGTATACTGAATTCCAATTCACAAGGAATATGATTGAGAATACATTCTCTTTGTCTACTGTTTTCCCCCCTCCATTCAATGCTTTGTATTCTTTGCTTAAAAGACACTATAAGATTTTGTGTGTTTGTTTGGGGGCCTGTGTAGAAACAATCTGCCTAGAAGTTGCTGTAGGCGTGTAAGACCCAACAAGACCAGCAAAAAGAACTGCCAGAACAGGTTCTTTGATCTGCTTTTCTAAGGAAAGCAACTTTAAGCAGTTAATGATCGGTTTAATCAAACATACATATATCATTCACTTAGTTCAGGGGGAAAAGATCAGCCCCCTGAACTTCAGGGCAAATACAAACAGAAATTACAAACATCGACAAACCTTTTCTGATCAAATCACAATTCATGGTTACCAGAGAAGCACCAATATCTGCCTGGGTTATGAAAGATGGGGGACAGTTACAATGGCTTGCCCAGATTCTCAACACTCCTTCCATGAGTGAGCCCCAAAAGTCAAACACGAAGCTCCCCTCAGTTATATCCTGTTTGGAGCCCAAGGGCTCTGACCTCACCCAGGCTGGATGTGTGAAAGTTCCCTATCCCCAGCATCACATCATATACAAGTCAATGACTCCTGATTGTCTTAGTGCTGAGAAACATTCCAAGACAAGATCTCACTTTACCAGCCCCATTCAAACAAAGGCCAGAATCATTAAAGGCATTAAAGAGAACAGTGAAAAGCCCTTCCCTGATTACCATTACAGCCTTTCATTTCATTGATATAGGTCAAAGGGTCAAACTCACCATGTGCTGGTGGCTTGGGGTAGCAATAGTCCCAGGGGGAAGACTGGACCAGATAAAAATGCAATTGGGAAATATTTAGCAAAACAAACAAAAAGTACAATACAACATAGATAACATTAATTTTAAAACTAAGTTAAAATGCCTCCTATAGGGATCCTGTTATATTAATTATTATTGTTCAATCATTTTCAATTATTTTGACTCTTCACGCCTCCTTAACTAGTGCCATACCTATTAAATTATCTGAGGGCTATCTTACAAAGGTAGGAAAAAATAAGTTTCACCTGTAAGAAAACGAAATGGATAATCTTAAGGAAAACAGTATATACTAAAAAGTGGGAAGGATGAAAAGGGCTCACATGAATAAGGATATTAATGGTAATTCCTTTGGTGGTAGCAAAGAACTAGAAGCAAAGCAGATATCCATAAATTGAGAATGACTGGAAAAAAATATGGTTTAGGAATATAATGGAATGTAATTGTGCTATCAGAATTGATGAAAGGGATGGCTTCAGAGAAATCTGAGAAGACTTTATGGACTAATACAGAATGAATTGGGCAGAACTAGGAAAATAATTTATGTTGTTAAAAAATTGTAAAAATGAACAACTGAATGACTTAAGAGCTTCGATCAACACAATGGCCAACCATAATTCCAGAGGACCAATGATGAGGAATGCTACTTACTTGTTAAAAGAAAGCCAACATATGTAGAATGAGATACATATTTCTGGACATGGCCAAAGTAGAATTTGTTTTCTTTGACTAAACATATTTGTAACAGGATTTTTTTTTTTTGTGAAATGAGAAGGAAAAGTAATAAATTCTTATTAATTAAAAAAACAGATTTAAAAAATGTTATTTAAGTAAATGTAAAGTACTATCAATAGAAGCCTATATTTTTCATTTCTTGGGAACTGAGTCTCGTGGAACTGGAAGAATATTCCCTTCCTCTATTTTATTTTGAATTTTTTCCCTTAGTATTTTATTTTTCCCCAGTTACATTTAAAAAACAATTTTTAACAATTGTTTTTAAAACTTTGAGTTCTAAGCTCTCTCCTTCCCTTCCCTCAGCCCCATTATGAAAGCAAGCAATTGGATTTAGGTTATGCATTTGTAGTCATGCAAATATATATTCATGATAGTCATGTTATGAAAGAATATAGACAAAAAAACCTCAAGAAAAATAAAGTTAAAAAACAAAAAGTATGATTCAATCTGTATTCAGACATAATCAATTCTTTCTCTGGGGATGGATAGCATTTTTCAAAAGTCTTTCAGAGTTGTCTTAGATCACTGTGTTGCTGAGAACAGCTAAGTCATTCACAGCTGCTCATCTTATAATATTGCTGTTACATCATGCATAGTACATTTCACTTTGTGTCAGCTCATATAAGTCTTTCCAGGTTTATTTGAGAGCATCTTGCTTATCATTTCTTATAGCACAATAATATTCCATTATAATCACATACCACAACTCATTTGGAACTGGTGAGCATCCCCTCAATTGCAATTTTTTTGCCCCCAGAAAAGAGTCACTATAAATATTTTTTGTACATATAGGTCCTTTTGTTCTCTTTTTTTTTTTAAATCTCTTTTGAGATATAGACCTAGTAGTGGTATTGCTAGGTCAAAGGGTATCCATGCTTTTATTGCCCTTTAGGCATAGTTCCAAATTGCTCTGCAGAATGGTTGAGTCAGTTCACAACTCTATTAACAATGCATTAATGTCTCATTTTCCTCACACCCTCTCCAACATTTGTCATTTACTTTTTCTGTCCTATTACCTAATCTAATAGATATGAGGTAGTACCTCGGAATTGTTTTAATTTGCATTTTTCCAACCAATATTGAGTTAGAATATTTTTTTCATATGGCTATAGATAGCTTTGATTACATCATCTGAAAAGTGATCATATCTTTGATCATTTATTGATTTGGGAAGGGGTCTTATTTTTATAAATTTGATTTCTCTATATGTTTGAGAAATGATGCCTTTATCAGAGAAACTTGTTTCAAAATTGTTTTCACAATTACATTTGCTAACTGTATTTCCCTTAATCCTATTCCCCTATTTATTCTATTCTCTCAATCCTTTCACCCAGTCCCTCCTCAAAAGTTTTTGCTTCGGACTATCCTCTACCCCAAACTGCCCTCCCTTCTATCACTCCCTCTTTCTCTTATCCCCTTCCCTTTCTACTTTATTGTAGGGAAAAATAGATTTTTATACCCACCTGAGAGTGTGTGTGTGTGTGTGTGTATGTATGTGTGTGTGTGTGTTATTCTCCCTTTGAGCCAAATCTGATGAGAGAAAAGTTCATTCCCTCCCCCTAACCTCCACCGTCTTCTCCTCCACTGTAAAAGCTTTTTCTCACCTCTTTTATGTAACATAATTTACCCCATTCTACCTCTCCTTTTCTCTTTCTCTCAGTACATTCCTCTTTCACTCTATAATTTGTTTTTTAAATATCATCCCTTCATATTCAACTCACACCTGTACCCTCTGTCTATATATAGTCCTTACTACACTAATAATAAGAAAGTTCTTATGAGTTACAAATATCATCTTGCATGGAGGAATGTAAACAGTTTAACCTTATTAAATATTATGATTTCTACTTCCTGTTTATTGCTTTATGCTTCTCTTGAGTCTTGTATTTGAAAGTCAAAATTTCTTTCCAGTTCTGCAGTCTTAAAAGTCTTCTATTTGATTGAATATCCATTTTTCCTCTGAAGGATTATACTCAGTTTAGCTTAGTAGGTGATTCTTGGTTGTAATCCTAGCTTCTTTGCCTGCTGGAATGTCATATTCCAAGCCCTGTGATCCTTTAATGTAAAATCAGCTAAATCTTGTGTTATCCTGACTGTGGCTCCACCATACTTGAGTTGTTTCTTTCTGGATGCTTGCAATATTTTCTCCTTGACCTGAGAACTCTGGAATTTAGCTGTAATATTCCTGGCAGTTTTCATTTTGGGATCTCTTTCAGTAGGCGATTGGTGGATTCTTTCAGTTTCTATTTTGCAATCTGATTTGAGAATATCAAGACAGATTTCCTTGATAATTCCTTGAAATATGATCTCTGGGCTCCTTTTTAGATCATGGCTTTCAGGTACTCCAATAATTTTAAAATTATCTCTCCTGGATCTATTTTTGTTACACTCAATTTTGAGGCCCACCATTAATTCCCTTTGAGACCACCATTAATCCCCGTTATGTCTTTGTCTCTGTCTTACACTCTGCATTGGCTTGAAAGAGCTTAAGGCATAGTTCTGGGTAGATTGCCCAAGGCTGGTCTCCTGAACCCCTTTTCCCTTGAATCAGCATTACAATAGCGTCATGTGCAAGGATCAGTCCATGTTCATCTTAAGGAAGGACCACCCTGTTACCACATAGGGTCCCCACACCCTGGGTTATAGTGCAACTGTTCTGCTGACCAAGCTAGACCAAGAACATGTTCTTGGTGTTCTCCACCCAGAACATAGCTGACCAAGCAGGGGGTACAGAGGTCCCCCACCCTTTGCCCAGGACATGACCCCGGCCTGTTCTGGGAAAATTCCACTGCCCCTTGCTTCATGTCCCTCCACCCTGTACCCTCCACCCTGTTCTAGGAAGCTGACCACTCTTGGAGGGACCGCCTTGTCACAGGATAGTCACACCCCTGTACCCTTGTGCCATATTTCCAAAATTAACCCTGAGCTGTGGATCTAACTAGTGGCTGTTCTTTGCTTCTGTACGTCATTGCTTCTGCTAGCAACCATCTCTAATTGTGAAATTGTGCTTTTTGCTTTTACAAGCCTTGTAATCCCTCAGTTTGGGACTGCCTGATTTGAGTGTATACTCCAGGTAGTTGCACACTTGGCCAATAAATCCACACTTAAATTTACCTTGAACCCAGGTCTTGTCTCACTGTTATTTTCTACACAACATTTTCTAGGTCTGTTACTTTTCCAGTGAGGTATTTCACATTGTCTTCTTTTTTATCCTTTTGGTTTTCTTGATTTCTCATAAAGTCTTTTTCTCCATTCTAATTTTTAGGAAATTATTTTCTATAGCAGACTTTTGTACCTTCTTTTCCATTTGGCCAATTCTGCTTTTTAAGGCATTCTTTTCCTCATTAGCTTTTTGGGCCTCTTTTACCATTTGATGTAGTCTGTTTGACAAATTTTTTTTTTTCAGTAATTTTTTTTCTCTCTCCTTTTCCAAGCTGTTGACTCATTTTTCATGATTTTCTTGTATCACTCTCATTTCTCCTCCTAATTTTGCCTCTACTTCTGTTACTTGATTTTCAAAATCCTTTTTGAACATTTCCATGCCCTGAGACCAATTCACATTTTTCTTGGAGGTTTTGGATGTGGGAGTTTTTTCCCCTTCTTTGTATTTCTTTATATTAATATTTTTTAGTTTTCAACATTGATCTCCACAAGATTTTGAGTTACAAATTTTCTCCTTTATTTCTAACCTCTCCCTACCCCAAGGTGGTATATATTCTGATTGCCCTTTCCCCTAGTCTGCCATTCCTTCTGTCACCTCACCCCGCCCCCCATCCCCTTTCTCCTTACTTTCTTGTAGGGCAAGATAGATTTCTATACCCCATTGCTCATATATCTTATTTCCCAGTTGCATGTGAAAAAAAAAACAACTTTTTTTGGACCATTTGTTTTTAAAACTTTTGAGTTCCAAATTTTCTCCCTTCTTCCCTCCCCACCCACCCTCCTTGAGAAAGCAAACAATTCAATATAGATTATACATGTATCATTATGCAAACACTTCCATAACAGTCATGTTGTGAAAGACTAACTATATTTCCCTCCATCTTATCCTGTTCTCCTTTATTCAATTTTATCCCCTTGACCCTGGCCCTTTTCAAAAGTGTTTACTTTTTATTACCTCCTTCCCCTGCTCTGCCCTTCCTTCTATCATCTGCTCTCTCTTATCCCCTTCCCCCCCACCCCCACCCCAGTTTCATGTAGGGTAAGATGCCCAATTTAATGGGTATGCTATTCCTTCCTCAAGTCAAGTCTGATGAGAGCAAGATTCATTAATTCCCTTTCACCTGCCCCCTCTTCCCTTCCAATAGAACTGCTTTTTCTTGCTACTTTTATGTGAGATAATTTACCCCACTCTATCTTTCTCCTCCCAATATATTTCTCTCTCACCCCTTAATTGTATTTATTTATTTTTATTTATCATCCCTTCATATTCAACTCTCCCTGTGTCCTTTGTGTGTGTGTATGTGTGTGTGTGTGTGTATGTATATATATATGTATTCCCTTCAACTATCCTTATACTTTGAAAGGTTTCATGAGTTACAAATGTCATCTTTCCATGTAGGAATGTAACCAAAACAGTTCAACTTTAGTAAGTTTCTTATGATTTCTCTTTCTTGTTTACCTTTTTATGCTTCTCTTGAGTCTTGTATTTGAAAGTCAAGTTTTCTATGCAGCTCTGGTCTTTTCTTTTTCAAAAATCCTTGGAAGTCCTCTATTTTATTGAAAATCCATATTTTGTACTGGAGTGTTATACTCAGTTTTGCTGGGTGGGTGATTCTTGGTTTTTATCCCAGCTCCTTTGACCTCCAGAATATCATATTCCAAGTCCTTTGATCCCTTAATGTAGAAGTTCCTAGATATTGTGTTATCCTTTGTATTTCCACAATACTCAAATTGTTTCTTTCTGGCTGCTTGCAGTATTTTCTCCTTGACCTGGGAACTCTGGAATTTGGCTATAATGTTCCTAGGAGTTTTCTTCTTGGGACCATTTTAAAGAGGCAGTCAGTGGATTCTTTCAATTTCTATTTTACCCTCTAGTTCTAGAATATCAGGGAGGTTTCCTTGATAATTTCTTGAAAGATGATTGTGTTGGGAAGCAAAATGGGGTCCTTAGCACTTAGTTCAACAAGTGCCCTTGAAGAGTTTGGCTTTTGTTTGCTTTGAGTGATTCAGCTATTTCATTGAATCTTGTTAAGTGCTAAGCCCCAGGCCCAAGATTTGGGTGTCCTTGGTGCCTCCTTGCCACAGGGGAGCGCTTAGTTTAGACATGAGTTTGAGTGACATATCTGGGACAGCAGAGGCTTTTAGACCAAGCGGATTTAAG
>CM053626.1:149131870-149189520 GCA_028646595.1 Phalanger gymnotis | reverse complement strand
AATAGGGATTTGGGCCTGGGGCTTAGCACTTAGTAAGATTCAATGAAATAGCTGAATTACTCAAAGCAAACAAAAGCCAAACTCTTCAAGGGCACTTGTTGAACTAAGTGCTAAGGAGCCCATTTTGCTTCCCAACACATGTACCTAGCACCCAGGGTTGTTGTGAGTTAATGAGTTAATAATTGTAAGGCTCTTAGTGCATGGCAAGGCACATGGTAAGTATTCTAGAAATGTTAGCTATTAGTTGAGAGTCTTAGAGCCCTGAGAGGTTCCATGACATGCCCAGGGTTACAGAAACAATAAGTGCCAGTGGCAATGCTTAAACACAGGCCTTTCTGGTGTCAAGGTCAGCTCTCTATCCACTAAGCCACACTGCCTTCTGTTAAATAAATGAAACAAATTAAAGGGGGGAAAAGTGTGGGTGGTAGCAGGAAGGAAGCAGATTGAAAATTTCTTTGGAAATAGATCTTTTCAAAGAGACAATTCTATAAAATAGGCAGAGAGCCGTAGAAGGTCAAATCAACATATGCTCTTATTGATTCTTTTTTGTTGTTTGCCTTGGAATGTGTTTTATTCAATAAATTCAAAACATTTAGAATCATAGTTATAAACTCTTTCATTTAGAAGGGATCTGGGAAGTCTATTCCAACCTAATTTTTTAAACAAGGAAACCGAGGCCTAGGCAGTTTAAGTGAGTTGCTCAAGGGTCATAGAGCTAGTTAGTGGCAAAGTCAGGATGATAGCTCAGGGCTCCATAGTTCCAGTTTGTTGCTCTCTCAATTGTATTTTATACTTCAACACATTGTCCTTTCAAGCTATGCTTTTTTTGAGAGAAAATGGTAATAAAACCTAACTTCAGATTGAATAGTATTGAATTGAAAAGGTAATAAAAGCTACCTTCAGATTAAATAAAGGAGCCTAAGTATGAATTTGTTTCATCATATATTCACTTTTCACAACTTTTCTTTTTCCATCTATATCACATGCTAACATTCAATATCCTCCTTTCAAATAGAGAAAAATTCCTCATTGTCCTAAAGATCATTCTTAGCATCAGTTAAGTTTATAAGGAAACAGCTCCTTGGCTGTTTTCCCCTGGTTTCAGTTGTGCTATTGAAGGATATGGTGAAATAGAATATTTTAGGAAGAACACAAAAGAGATGAGAGAGGTGTGAAAGAAAGATTGAAAGAGAAAGATCTACATGTGTGTTTCTGTGTCTGTGTGTGTGTGCGTGGAGAGGGAGAGGATGAGGAGAGAGACAGAGACAAAGAGGAGAGAGAGAGAGAGAGAGAGAGACAGAGAGAGAGATTGATTTAATTTATTTCTGAATGTTATGTCCTGGTTCAGTTGAAGTTGGGAAGCACAGTGGTGGGGAGGGGCAAATTCTTGAGCCTGGACCTTCACTAAAGTATGACTGCTGAAGACCTTTCAACACATGGCAACAATGGGACAGTAAAATATTCATGAAAAATGTAAAAATAAATTAAATAACATAAAAATGAATACAAAAATAAAATAAAATGTAAGCAAAACAAACAAAAATGTGCTCCTGAAAATTATAGTATAAAGGCAAAACCTGGAAGGTAAATTAGGACAAATTGGAAGTTGACTAAAGGTTGGCCAAGATCAAGATATCAGGTAATATTTATTCAACATATTTTAATCATTATAAGTAAATAGCTGATATTTATATAGTTCTTTTAGAGTATACAAAGTTATTTTCTTCCAAAAGTCCAGTGAGATAGATTTACACACATATTATTCCCATTTTATAGATGTGGAAACTGGAATACTATAATGGGGGCATACTGAAAAAGAGCACTGAGTTTGTAATCAGAGGATGTGACTTTGCCATTTACTACCTTTGTGATTTGGGGCTTGTCACTCCATTCTTTGGGCCTCTGTTTTCTCGTTGGCACAACAAGGGATTTGGCTTAGATATCTTCCTAAATTCCTTTCTGGCTATTAATTGCATGCCCTTATGACTAATGCTCTTTTCACTAAACCACACTATTCTGGACACTTTGGGGGATACAAAAATGCAAAGTAAAAATTAATTAGCCAGATGTCCATGGATTATTGTGGCTGAATCATTTGTGGTACATATGTGTAATTAAATCTTTTTCATCTGTAAGAAATGACACATATGAGAAATTCAGAGAAACTTGGAAGGACCTGTAAGAACTCCTTCAGAATGAAAAAAGCAGAAGCAGGAGACAAATAGACTATTCATTATTGAATACAATAATGTAAATGAAAAGACTGAAGCAGACCTCTGAATAATCATAACTACCCTTGGTCCTGGTGAAAAAATAATGAAAGGCATCTCCCTTTTTTCAATAGAAGGCATTTTTCTTTGTTATGAGGGCTTAACTGACTAGTGAGAGCTATCTGGAAATTAGTATGATGTAAAGATAGAAAATAAAAAATCCATTTGTGAGGTGCACCTGATAGTGGATATGGTTATAATAAGACAATGATGAGGATTTTTTTATCTGAATGGTTTACAAACTGGTTCTGAAAGCAGTTCCGAAAGACAAGTTCCCAAATTTTGAGCAATGGCAATATCGTTAGAATAATTGCATAGCCTTCCAAAGTGCTGTTTTAAAGGCCATTACTCATTTGGATATATGGACATAAAGTCATTAAGATGTGAAAGTACTTATATATTTATTTTTTTAAACAGCCTCATTAGTTTATAGTTACATTATTAGTTCCTCAAGGTTGGGGGCAATGCCTAATATGGCATACATACATCCTGTTGCTGTATATCCCTGGGAGAAAAGACCATAACAACTTGCTGATTGATTTTGGTGGTGGTTCCATTTTCTTTTTGGCTTTAGGGCAGATATAGGAACTTCAGATTTCTAATAGTGGAATTATAACACAAATAGTTAACTCACAATACTGCAAGGTAGGCCATGCAATGCCAGTGAGTTCAGGCTTTTGTTTCTTCACAACCCATGTTTATTTATGCTAAGTGCACACTGCAAAGAAGTGTCTTCCTAACTTCTCAATATGACCTGACCATAGAGCATGATAGATGGTAAAAACCCGCAACCAACCAACCAAACAAAAAATCCTTACATCTAGGAATAACAGTCATACTTTGCAACAATTTGACTATCCATTGGAAAGATGGTAGTGCTAGAAATTGACACAAAAATCATAGTGTTAAAACTGGTGGGAATTAGGTATGGCACCCAAAATATTAGGATATGAGGGGGCATTGGACCCCAAGGTTTATATCTGAGGCTCAACTCCTTTCCCACCAAACACTAGTTCCAAAATGAATGCACATATCAGTACTAATGATCTCTTAGTTACTGAATCTAAAGGTCTTTTTTTTCAATTCTCATTCTCCTTGACCTCTCTGTAGCCTTTGACACTGTTGATTACTTTCTCTTCCTTAATACTCTCTTCTCTCTAGTTTTTCTAGACACTACTCTCTCCTAGTTCACCCCTCCTATCTACCTGACTACTCTTTCTCCTTTGTGGGATCTTCTAGTTCATGCCTGCAGTTATCCTTCTGGGTTCTGTTCCCTTTTCTTACTTCTCTTAGTGATCTTATCAGCTCCCACAATTTTAAATACCATCTCTGTGCTGATGATTCTCAAATCTATCTCACCTGCCTCAACTCCTCTGTTGACTTTCAATCTAACATCTCCAACTGCCTTTCATACATCTCAAACTAGATGTCCAGTAGACATCTTAAATTCAATATGTCCAAAATGAAGTTCATTATCTTTCTCACTAGACCCTCCCCCCAACTTCCCATTTTACTTATAGAGGGCAACACCATCCTTCCAGTCCCTCAGGCTTGCAACCTAGCAGTTTTCCCAGATTCCTCGCTATGTATCAACCCTCACATCCATCCTGTTTCCAAGGCCTGCTGATTTCACCTTTGCAACATTTCTCAAATATGCTTTCTCTCTCCTCTGACATTGCCACAACTCCAATGCACGCCCTCATCACCTCACACCTAGATTATTGCATTTACTTCCCTTGGAGTCTCTTCCCACTTTAATCAATCCTCAATTCAGCCACTAAAGTTATTTTTGAAAAAGTGCTGGTGTAATCATGCTATACCCCTCCAACACACACACACACGCACACACACACACACACACAAACACACACACAAACACACAATGTGAATTCCATCGACTTCCCATTGTCTCCAGGAGCACATAGAAAATGTTCTATTTGGAATTCAAAGCCCTTCATAATGGAGCCCTCTCCTACCTCTCCAATCTTCTTATACCTTGCTCCCCAAGATAAACTGTTTGATTCATCGACACTATCATCCTGACTGCTCTAAGAAAAAGACATTCCATCTCTCTTGGCTCTGGGTGTTCTCTCTAGATGTCCTTCATGCCAGGAATTTTCTCCTCCTTCTGCTCTGACTACTGACCTTCCTGGATCCATTTAAATTCCAAACAAATCCTACTTGATACAAGAAGTATTTATCGATGTCTCTTAATCCCAGCGCCTTCTCTTGTGTTAAGCATTTCCTATTTATCCTGTACATGGGCTGCTTTCTATATATATATTTTTTGTTGTACCACCTATTAAACTGTAAGCTCTTTAAGGACAAGGACTGTCTTTTTCCCTTTTTTGTACCTCCATCACTTAGCACAGTACCTGGCACATAGTAGTTACTTAATGAATGTTGATTGCTTGATTGATTGTAAACAAACCCGTTTATCCAAGTAGATAGAAAAACAGAAATTAGGCAAAAGTATGCATAGAACAATATATAACTGACAATTCTGAATGAAACAGCCTCTCCCCCTCCTTTGGAAATGAGGTAACTCAGCTCAACCAAGTAAGAGAGTCCAACGATGTCATCCATCAGGAAGTTTCTCGGTCTTCGTTATAGCAAGCTGAGGCTAGGGATGTAATCCATCTCCTTTTCCCATCTCCGTTTGTGTTGGCTTCTTTTCCTTCAGCAGTCTGAAAAGGAGTTGGCATCTTCCACCTTCTCTTTCAAAGCTAGAAGCTAGAAGCATACAGAATCATTTTAGGACCTAAAGACTAAAGAACCTTGAAGAGATTGAAGATAATTGAAGATTGTCAAGAGAATGAAGAGAGTGAAACTTTCCTCTCTTCTCCCCTCAGCAATTTCTACCCTGCCTCTCAGAGACTCAGGACATAGATTTCCACCAATGAGGAGAGACTCCCATACCAATGGACATTGGGATTGAGGTTACACTTGATCATTACAATTTCAAATATGTTCTGGTTGATTTGATGTTGCGGTTTTTACCTCTACATTGCTGTACTCATTGTGTATATTGTTATCCTATCTCTGCTTACTTAACTTTGCACTAATTTATATACATCTTTCCATACTTTTTCACATTCATCATATGTGAAATCATTTTTATTATTTATTATAAGTACTAGACCATTATATTTATATACAATACTTTGTTTAGCCTTTTCCCAATCCATAGGCAAGTATTTTACTTTCACTTCTTTGCTACCATAAAAAGTGCTACTATGAATGTTTTTGGTGCATATTAAGATTTTCTTTTGTCTTTGACCTCCTTGGAGTATGCTCAGCAGAAGAATCTCTGGGCCAAAAGGTATGGAATTTTAGCCATGTTCTTCACATAGTCCTGAATCGTTTTCTAAAATGATTCTATTAATTCACCGTGCCACAAGAATGCATCAGTGTACCCATCTTTCCACAGCTCCTCTAACTTTAACTATTTCCATTTTTTGTCATTTGCCAATTCCCTGGATATGAAGTTAAAGTTAAAACTCAGGGTTGTTTTTATTTGCATTTCACTTTTAGAAATTTGGAGAATTCTTTTATAGAGTCGTTAATAGTTTGGAACTCTTTTGAGAACTGTTCATATCCTTTGGCCATTTATCTTCTGGGCAATGGCTTGCTTTGACTCTAAAATTTAAAAATAGGAATTAAATATTTTTAAAAAAAGACTTGAAAAATGAATTTTTACTACTCATTAAGTACTAATTCAGCATTTAATTAAGCCAAATGAACTATAATTCTGGTTGCATTTTATTGTCCTGACTTTTTAAAATGATTTTCTATTGATATCTCTTAACTAGACAGCAGGCATTACTCTTTAAAAAGAATAAAAAACCAGAAAACTTCTAAGAGAAAAAGTTTGATTTCAATATTATCATTTCAGCTTTTCTGCAGACTTTTTTTTTTAAAAAAATCAAATTAGTGCCATATACAGTTGCATCAGAATAAAAAAATGAAATTTAGAAAAAAAAAGCTATAAGTGACCTTGCATAAGTTTAAGATCTGTTTGACTTTCAGGTAAAATCAAAGACTTCTCAATAGTTTATTCTCATTTTTATATTGAGCTATTTTAGCCTCAGTAGAGCTGTGATCTACTGTTCTCAGTGGAATAAGAAACAAGTAACATGGATGGCTTAATAGGGAATTTGACTTTGAATTTATTTCCTATTTAAGCTTCAAGAAATTTTCACAAAGACAGAAATGTTTTGGACTATTTTTAAAAAGAACAAACAGAATTCTCCTTGCTCATACACTATCTACAGGCTAAAAAGTATTCTGACAGCTGAAAAAAATTCCCTTTGAGACGGCAAAATGGAACCCCAAGAACAGAGCTTCCTCCAGCATAATGTCATTGAACAGTTCGAAGTCTTTTGTACTTTCTAAGCTTACTTTGAAAATGGAAAAAGGCAAAGATGCAATATGATATATAGAATTTTTCTTCACTATTTTTTTTTATGAGGAAAGGATATTTCCTGATTGATGGAATCCATGAAGCTCTTCTGTTGTAAATCCATTATTTCCTTTGAGTTAGCACATGGAATTTATGATACTTACTGGCCCTTCCATACATTTATGAGAATCCATTATTACTATTCTTTATAATGGTTGTTTCTTGGTCATTTAAACATTTCTCTCAAGGAAGACCTAACTTTTGAACTTCAGTTGTTCAAGGTGATTTGCCTTATAACAAAAGAAATAGAAAAGGAAATAAATTTTCTCCTAAAAGAAAAATAAAATAAATTAATAAAAAGTAAAATTTATTTGTACAATACTGTAGTTTATTAAGTGTTCAATTGTATTGTGTCTAAAAAAACAATGTACAGATCTTAACTAAAAATACTTTATTGCTAAAAAAAAAACAGAAAAAGTAATTTTAAACCTTTGGATTTCATTTCAATGAAAAATTCCCAATACCAATATGCTCTTAACTTAAATATATAATAATTGCTTTATCAAAATGGAGATTAAACTATTTTGTATCCATTTTTACAAAGGAATGGACACTTAATAAATGAAGATATAAAGGACACACATTATAGTCCATCTTCACTTCTGTTCCTGAAGAAAAAAATCTGCAGATCATATAATTTTCAAAATAAATTTTAAAGGGATAATTTTGGAACTTAAATCTTGATTTCCATATTTCAGTTCTAAATATAAGAAGAATTCTTTAAAATGTCTTTAGCCTGAAGAAACCTACCCAAACTAACTCATTTTTGCCAGATTTAAGGGAATAAAAAAGAATTGTAAGGTCTCTCCCAGCTCTAAATCTATGATTTTATGAGCCTATTTAGAAAATTACTCCATGTGTTATATCTAATAGATAATTTTCTGTTAAATACTGTTGATTTCATATAGCATAATATAAAACATGGAAGTACTTTATAGGCATTTAAAAGTGTGATTTACAATAAAATCACCAGAAGGTATAATCTTTTCAGAGGAAATGGATCAGATGAGGTTTGGCATCTACAACTTACTAAAAAGCGGCATTTGTTTAAGATTTAAATGTCTCTTCATGGGAGGTAATTATTTGAAGAGCCGATGCCAACAAGTTTTACAAACTGATTTTATTTTGTTTTTCATGTTTAGTAGTTTTGTGTTTGAATGTAGTGTGTCCTAATAAAATCAGTCTTTTAAAGTACAGTTGGTACCTGTACTCAGCTGGTGTAGCTTGAAGACTTATGATGTTAATTTAAGGTGAATGTTAGATGGGAAGCAATGAAATCAGTTTGTAATGATTCAGTACTACAGATCATTCACCATGCTAAATAGTGAACATTCTAACACAATGAATAGAAATACAACTATCCCACAGACTGAAGTTATTTCTAAAAATATGTTATCTACTGCCTTATGGGAAATCAATTTCATAAAGACAACATAACACTTTTTTTTTCATTTTTGGATTTTACTTAGTATATTTGCTAGTCCTAAGGAACTACAGAGTCTCATTTAAATTCTGTTTTAGTAGACAATAGACATAACAAAACTGGGATGAAGGACAAAGGGTCCCCTTGGGTCATGAGCAATTTAGAATAGCACAAAAATACTGAGTTTCTAAGAGTTTGGAGATAAGTTAGAACAGCACTAATTTATTTTATTTCTTACCAGTTCCTTATGATGGAGTGAACTATATCACCTTCAGACTAGGAACAGTAGATATAATTCTTAAATTTCAAAATTTATTAGTTTTGTGGCTTCGGCTTATTTAAAATTCTTACTGATAGAGCCCTTTTGCAATATTCTTGGAAATGGTTGTGTTTTTTTTTTCCCTCTCTTTTAATCCTATGGAATTTCTTGACTATCAGAAGAATCAAATGATTCAGTATAAAAATATCAGTTAATTTGATTCCAGTTATTTGTTTTACTAAGAAAAAGTAAATTTCACTCATATATCATTGCGTTGGATGATGTTGTATGGGCAAATGCCACAATCAAATAGAAACACTTTTGAGTCATAGAATTCTAGATCTGGAAAGGATCTTTAAACAGCTAGAGAAATATTTCATTTTGCAGATGAGGAAACTGAAATACATTAAGGTAAAGTGAATTGTTAAAGGTCACATTTGCTCAAACTAACTTTTTAGGTGGAATTTGAATTCAAGTCCACTGATTGCAGAGACAGTACTTCTTTCAAAACAAAAACAAAAAAATAAAAACTTCAACAAATCTAATATAATCCTTGCATTGCAATTCCAAATTCGTTCTAGTGAGTAATTTAAATGTTAATTGAATATTTTTATAACAATAACAAATGGAAAAAAATATATTCTCCAAACATTTTTCAGAAAACGAATGAGCCAATAAGAATCATGTAAAGCAGGTAATCACTTGATAATTGATCTGTTACTAGTATCATATTAAACCTGGAGCAATATATCTGTTACAGGTCCTAAAACTATGTGTCAGAAGATCGTTGTTGTTATTTGTCCTTTGTTTTCAAAGAAGACCAATAACATCATGGGATGATGTTTTGACTCATGTGTGAATTGGATTTAAATGAGGTAGAGCTACACAGAATCATTGGCCTCACTCTTCCTTCTAGAGTCATTGAAGTCCAGTGGCAAAACAAAAGTCAAAATGCCTGGCAAGGGCCCAGGATACAGAGGATGACGTTGACATCTTTGATGTCTGACCAGGCTCTAAATATTCCACAGCAAGTGTTTCAGCCACCTTCATGGCAGTTGGAACAAATTATTCTCATTCACCCGTTCCACCAGGGTAAGTCTTCATACACTTGAGGTAGGATCATACCTTAGGACATCTTTAGTTTGTTCTTTAGATGAACACTCCACTATTTATTACAATAGACATGGTGGTTGACAGATAATTAGTGGGATAAATATAGGACTCTGTGAACCCATATACACCTACACCACATTTCTTTTACAATCTGTGAATATATCACAAAGTCCTTCTGGTCTGCCTACAAGGAGTTTGATGGGAATGTGCTTATGCCAGAGGAAAAAAATAAAGGGAACAAAAAAAGCTTCCCTAGCACCTCCCTGTGAGATCTAGTTTGTTTGAACCTCATTCCACAGGGCTACAACTCTTAGGAGTCCTAGCAATGTGAATGAACTAACTGCCTTTTCAGGGCTGCTTTGTTAATGGTCTCCAGATCTGTGAGAGTATAATAAAATATCTTTCAGTGACTCGTACACTCTCCGAATTACTCTTGGACTTTTTTGGCTTTAAATTCTAGCTGTCATTACATTATTTGCAGGAATAAATTATACTTTTCTGGTTGTTGGCACTCTGCCAAGCTCACTCCGACATCTGCACATACCAAAATTCAGAAAGTTCTTGTAAGTTTTCTTTCTCTTTCCTTCAATATGCACTGTGTCCATTGAGAGGCAGCATAGTGTAGTAAAAGGGCTCTTATTTTATTTTTATTTATTTATTTTTTTGCATCACGGACACCTTTGGCAGTTTGGTGAAACCTATGGACCCCTTCTCAGAATAATATTTTTACATGCGTAACAAAATATGTACCTTTATAAGAAAGTAAATTATGTTTAAATATAGCTATCAAAACATTTTTTAAGTTTATAGACTCCAGGGTAAAAACCCTTGATGTAATGGATAGGAGGATGGCCTGACTATCATCAGGAAGACCAAGGTTCTAGGTCTGTCTCTAAAGCAAACTTAATTGTGTCCACATGTAAGTCATTTAACCTTTAGTGTACGCGGCAGTTTCCAACTTCTAGAAATTTGAAAATTGCCATTCTTTAATAGTGGAAGGAGTAGGTCTACCAGGACATTCCTCCTGTTGATAAAACCTTAGCTCTGGATGAAAGAAAAAAAATATTTTGTAGTCAATTTAATCATAGTATAAGGTTCAGCTCAGGTGCCACCTCCTACACAAGGCCTTTCCTGATTCACCACATAACAATATATTTACTTATATGTTGTAATGGCAATTAAGGTGGGACTTTTTGCTGTTGACCTTTAATGATTGTGGCCTTTGTTTGAATGGGGCAGATAAAGTGGGATGTTTTTTGTATTTCTTAGCACTGAGACAATTGGGAGCCATTGATTGATTTGTATCTGATATGATATTGGGGTTGGGGAACTTTCCCATGCCCAGCCTGGGTGAGGTCAGGGCCCTCAGGGCCCTGAACAGGATATGTAAGTGCAGAGGTTAGCTTTCTCTCTTGGAGTTCTTAGCTACAGCAAGAGTGGCACGTGACTCTGGGCCAGCCGTTGTAATGAATTCCCAGGCTGAAGACTGAGATGTTGATAACTACGAATTGCATTTGGTCTATAATTCAGGGTGCTAGCTTTTTCCCCTGAGCTAGGTGGATGTTATTTGTATGCTGGATTAAAGTAAGATCGTTAACCCCTTAACATTGTTTTACTTAGTAAAGCAGATGAAAAGGATCTGGGCTTGCAGTGTTCTGTGAGCTGGTTGTTGTTGGCTTTACACCCTCACAGCAGCTGCTAGCCAGATTGTTGATACATATGTATATAGTGTCTCTAGTTCCCTCATTTGTAAAATGGGGATAATAATAGAACCTAATTTCTAGGGTTATGGTGAGGCTTAAATGAGATATTTGTAAAGTGCCTGTCACACAGTAGGTGCTACATAAGTCCTGGTTATTTTTATTTGTTGAATGTAAGTTTTTTGAAGGCAGAGTCTTTGTCATTGTTTCTGTCTCCCTTGCACCTGATATGGCACTTAGCTCTTACGCATTGGAAATATTTAATTAAGGGCTGTTGAGTCAAATTGAATTCTGTCTTATATAATTGAGGTCTGAACACACATTTAGTAAAATCTCCCTCTTCTACTTTTTCTTGAGTTACGTAGAAGTAAGGCTTTTATTTTCATACCATTCAATAATTTTTTAAATGACTAAATCTGATGCTCTAAAAACTTGAGAAATCATTACAAAGTTGGAATCAGGCATTACCAAAGTCAGGCACTCTATCCTTTTTTTCCACAACAAGAGCATATTGACCATGAATGGAAATCCTGAAGATGAAGGCCTGATTTTCTGACCAGAATAAATTATCATAGAAACCTTTGTTCTTACAGCCCACATGAAAAGCAGTAAACACTTTGGGTAATCAGTGAATCACTGTATCTCAGGAAAGAGAACTCAATAGTTTATTGGGTTAGATAATTCAATATTTAAATTGATCACAGGTATAACATTCAGTGGTGATCAGATATAAGCTTCCTATTCTGTGGCCCATAATCACAGATGCCTTTATTGATCAAAGTTTAAGGAAGGCAATACGAATTATGGATTGTTTGTTTTGCCTCCTGTGGACAAGGTGGTCTGCATTGTCAATTCTGATTTCTTTTCACATTCTATATAAGGGTCTGATTATTTTGGTGTTGGGTTGAATGCCAAATACTGATTAAACTACTCCATGAAATGAGCCCTTCTGGCCTTTTGAATAGAATTATTTATGAGTCCCCCTCCAACAGAATTTCCTCTCTTTCCTCTTTTCATCAGTCTCTAATCATCTTTACCTACTCATGCAGATACTGTTCATCTATATGACCATGTGTGGAGCAGTTAGGGGGCTTAGTGGCTAGAGTGCTGGGCCTGCAGTCAGGAGGACCTGAGGTCAAATCCGGCCTCAGACATTTATTAGCTGTGTGACTTTGGACAAGTCACTTAACTCCTGTTTGTCCTAACCCACTGGAGAAGGAAATGGCAAACCATTCTAGTATCTTTGTCAAGAAAACCCCATGGACATTATTGGTATGCTAAGTTATATGGAGTCATGAAAAGTCAGACAAGACAATTAAACAACATGTGATGAAGTGGTTTCAAAGCATTTCACTCATTCTTTTCCATTTTTAAACACTAATTCCCCTATTCGGGCATAAGTAAATACAAAATACCCTGTTTTGCTTTCAAAGCCCTTCATAACCTAGATCCCTCCTACATTTACAGTCTTCTTACACCTAACTCCCTGACAGGTACTCTTTGATTCAGGACATTGTCCTACTGGCTACTCTACAAAGAAGACATTCCATCTCTGGGCTTCATTCATTCTTTGTGGTTGTCCCCCATGTCTGGAATGCCTTTCCTCTTCCACTCTGACAATTGACCTCTCTGGCTTCCTTTAAGTTCCAAATAATATCCCACCTTCTGCAGGAAGCCTTTCTCTCTTATTCCTATAAATTCCGGTGCCTTCTCTCTGTCAATTATTTTATATTTACCCTGTATGTAGCTTTTCTTGTGTGTGTGTGCGTGTGTATGTGTACATATATGTTTATATACTTATACATATACATGTGATGTCTCTTTCCTTAGAATGTAAACTCCTTGAGGGGAGGGACTTCCTTCTGCCTCTTTTTGTGTGCCTAGCACTTAGCACAGTGCCTGGCATGTAGCAGATTCTTAATAAATGTTTATTGATTAATTCATTGAAGAAGGAGAATGTTTCATTATACTCAGCACTGTCATACACCAAGGACATTTTCATTTTATGACAATTGACTTTGTGCCTCTCTGGCACTTTCACTGTTGCTCCCAATGACATTGGAAACAACTACCTACTTCTCATCTAAACTTGCCTTTGTTGCAGCTGCTACTGCAGGTCGTTTTTTCAATTTTCCACCCTCTGTTTTCTATTCTTCTGGTCTTTTTCCATTATGTTGAGTAATGTGTGGGCCAGAAGGATGAGTGTAGTGAGATGAGACTAATATGGGGTGTGTGCGTATATATGTGTGTGTGTGTGTGTATGTGTGTGTGTGTGTGTGTGTGTGTGTGTGTGTGTGTTGCTTCATTGTACTCTATGATTTTTTTCTCCCTTAACTTTTCCATATCAAGGAAAAAAAATGTTTTCTATAGCAAATGCTTCAACAAGGCCATTTGGAACAGAATAAATTCACATGACAAACATTGGTCTTTGTGTGCATGTATGACAGTACCTGTGGAGACACAGAAGAGTTTTTAATTTCAAGAAATAGCATCAAAGTAACAAGGTTTTGCTACTAATTGACGTGGATAATAAAGACAGGAATGTAGTATATATAACTAGAGAACATTTAATTACCTTGCCTTTTGTTCTGGCTCAAATGAATTTGTGTGTTGATCCAGAGAGCATCTTAGGAATTCTTAACCTTAAGTGAGAGAGTCATCAGTAATATCAGTCTATGACCTCTACCCAGATGTAGGTGTCAAAAAGAAAAGACTTAATCTTAGCCTGGGAGCACTTTAGGTAGATTTTGTTAACTGAGTGTCACAGCCATGATTACAGAACTGTCAGTCTGTCTTTATCAGGGAGAGGTTCTAGTCACTCTATTCCAGCGAAGTAGAGCTGAATTTGTCAGGAAGTAAGCCTGAAGAGAAAACCAGAAGCCAATTGTAGGGAATAATGTCCCACAAAACCCATCAATCAATCAAACAACAAGTATTGATTATGCATGCCAACTAGCTGACAGGTACTGGAGTAGAAAATAGGGACACAAATAGAAAGAATGAAACAACTCTTACTTACAAGGATCTTGTATTAGGGGAAATACAAATACGTGTATAAATATATACAATTTAAAAACAAATCAATAAATAAAAATATATACAAAACAATTCTAAGGTAGTTTTGGAGGAAAGGCACTAACATTTGCCTTTCCCTTTAGCATTACCACACACTAAGGACATTTTCATTTTATGACCTTTGACTTTGTCCTACTCTGCCACTTTTACTGTTGACATTGGGAAGGAACTACTACTAAGAAGATAGTGCTTTATTTGCATCTAAAAAAAGAGAGGGATGAGGTGAAAGTAAAAAAAAAAAGGAGTGCATTTCAAGCACATGACTTGGCCAGTGCAAGAGCATAAAGATAGTGGACAAAGTGTCATTTATGAGGAACAGTTCATCCAGATCACAGAGTATGGAAGGAAGAGCATTATATAATCAGGGTAGGAAGATTAGGAGCAAGTTAGATAGGTCACTAAAAGCTAAACAGAAGAGTTTACATATAATAAAAGAAGCAATAGAAGCAAAAAAATGAGTAGGGAAGTCATATGATCATATCTGCACTTAAGGAAAATTATTTTGGAAAACATGTATGATGGACATAAGTGGTAAGAAACTTGAGGCACTGAGACCAATTAGGAAACTACTGCAATAATCTAGGTAAGATACTAAGGTTGTAGCTGTATGAATGGAGAAAGGCAACTATGGTCACTAGGAGTGGCCACCTCCTGGTCACCAGGAGACCATTGGAGCCCAGTTAAGCAGTACCCAGCTAAGATTACATGCTCCAGAGTCAGCATGAAACTAAGGAAATGCATAGAATAATTTGCCCAGTAGAGATGCTATGCCCTGAGCAGAGTAAACAAAATGAGAAGAGTATGATGATATCATCAGAAAATATTACTGCGATGTCAGAATCATGCATTGATTCACTACATGTACGTTTTGATTGCATGTGTTCTCTCCATGTATACCACCAGGGTATGATACCTGCATAGACATACCTACTCTCCTCACAAATGTTATGTATATTGAATTATTAATATCATTGTATTCCATTTTTGTTGCAGATAACTTGTTATGAGGAAATCTGTTTTGTTTTGTAACCATCTGAGAATCACCAAATAGTATACCTTCAGTTCAAATAGGTATTGTGGATCTGTTGTTTGCCTCATAATTTTCCAGTTTTTCTTTTAGTGTATTCATTTCATCACTTAATAGCATTGTAAACCAAGTTTCAATTAGCTTAGAAGTATACAAAAGAACTAATGGAAAGGAGAAGTACAGGATGCCAGAGCTGGAAGGAACTTTAGAAATCATTTGGCCAAGCTCTTTATTTTTCAGATGATGAAAATAATGCCCACTATTAAATTGCCTAAGGTGGTTGTGCTAACTACTATCAGCTTGCCTTGAGAACTAGATCTCAGTTTCCTGACTTCTATCTCATTCAGTGATCTTTTCACTAAACCAAATTACCTTTTAAAAAGCATGTCCCCCAGGTTTATGGGTGAAGGATTTCTATTTCTACTTTTTAAAATTTATGCTTTTTCATTAAATGGCTTTACTTCAAAATGATTGTATAATCTAACTGAATAAACAAACAACAAAAATATTATTTGGTGCTCATGATTTATGATTTTGAGTGTATGTGGACTCACAAAGTGGCTTGCTTGAACCACAGATAGCTCTCCTTTGAGTTCCACATTATATGGGGGAGGTGGTAACCTAAGTGAGATATACATACATCATACATGCATACATACACATGCACACACATACATATACACACATATAGATGGATAAATATGTATATAGCAGTAAAAAACTTCTTTATATTTGTATAATCTGTACATAGTGTATATATATATGTATATATATAAGACAATAAAGGCAATAAAAGGCATTAAAAGAAAATAAAGGCAAAATAGACAATAAAGACAAAAAGACAATTGAGGCAGAGACCATTTATTTGCTTTTTAAATATCCAGTGCTTAACACTGTACCTGGCACATAGCAAGTGCTTAATAAATGCTTGTTGACTAATTGAATATGTATGCATACATGTATGTATACATACCTTGTGAATACAAATAGATATTTGTAAATATAGAGATACAGCTACACATGGATATACAAACACACATGTACACACATATATACATAGACGTGCACATGATAGGGAATAAATCTGTGATTGGTTTAGGTCACTCCTGGATGAGGAAATTACTTCTCCCACTTCAGGTTGGCATCTTTTTCAAAATTTAAGTGTCTTAGGTGCAAAAATGGTTAGAAGTTAAGTGATTTGTACAGCATCACACAGTCTGTATATATCAGAATCAACATGTGTGTTTGTGCAGTATATTACCACATGTGGACATATGACACACATGTACAAATGTGTGCATTCATATACACATATGTATAATGTTATACACATATAAATACTTATATGCACTTTGTTCTACAATTTTAAGAAGCCAAAATTAAGAGCTGCTAATCTTTTGTAAATGGTACATTTAGCTATTTATTATAGCACACTGTACCTATTCTATATGGTATTTCAGCAGCTTTAATTTTCTTAATAAAAGAAACATCCCCAAAGGACATTATTTTTTAAATACAAAAGATTAATTCTTTAAGTAACAAAAGGCCTACTTACTAAAATGAAATCTTCAATTCTTCCAGAGGTGGTACTATTGCATCAGATGGCACCACTAATCCTTCTTCTCACAGGATGGAGAGAGATAAAATTCTGTAGCAACTCTGTCCTTAAGTTCTGTTTTCCTAGAGGAACTCTCTTTTCTAGTTTCTTTTTTGATATGCAGTCACTAGTAGAAATAAGATGGGGGAAAACATTACGTGTTTGCAATGTTCCATTCACTGTGTTAAACATTAGGCACACAAAGAAAAATGTGAAATAAATAGGCTGTACTTTATAACATTTTAGTTATGCAAACTATTTGTATGTATGTATGCATCTATACACATTTACATTTGTATACATACACACACAAAATCTAGACAAAACAAATACAAAGTAATTTTGGATTCTGCACAATCAGCTGCCTATCAGACATTTCATACCAAATAGTGGTAAATACTTTTTTTCCTTCAAACCCATTCTTCTTAATTTCCTTATTTTTGTTATGAATAACACCTTCTAGTCAACCAGGTTCTCAATCCAAGACTCATACTCAACTCACTCTCCTTAATTCCATTCATCCAATCAATTGCCAATACTTATTGTATTTTACTCCTACAGTATTTTTTTTATCTATCTCTACTCTTTACTCACACAGTTTCTATTCTGATTCAGATCCTTTTCTCTAGACCTCTTGCAATAGCCTCCTGTTTGATCTCTGTACCTCAAGTCTCCCAACCTCTCTTCAATACATCTTCTATATAGCTGACACACGGATCTTCCTTAAACATAGGTTTGACTATGTTAGTCATTGACTTAAGAAACTATAACAGCTCCCTTTTACCTCAGGGATCAAAATCCTCCATTTGACATTGAAGCCCTTCACAACATGGCTTTAATATAGTGTCTAGACTCATTGTATGCAGCTAGGTGGTACAGTTGACAGAGAACTGGGCCTGGAGTGAGGAAGACTTCTTTTTGTGAATTCGACTCCAGCCTTAGACAGTTACTAGCTATGTGAATCCGAACAAGTCACTTAACCATGTTTGCGTCAGTTCCTCATCTGTAAAATGAGTTGGAGAAGGAAGTGGAAAACCTCTTCAGTGTCCTTGCCAATAAAACCTCAAATGGGGTCCCGAAGAGTTGTACGCAACTGAAAAATGACTCAACAGCAATAAAGACTTATTGTACATTTGATCAGTTCATACAACTGAGCAAAACTGCTTTTTGCTCTTTCACATATAACTTTTTGTCTCCCATCTTTGTACCTTTATGCAGGCAGCTCCTCAGGCCTGGAATTTATTCTTGTTTTACTTCTTTTGCCTCTGCACATCTCTAATTTCCTTCAAGGAAAACTTCGAGTCCTGTACTAACTCAGATAGTTGTTACAGATTTCTTCTCACACCCAAAAATGTTTTTTAAATTTATTTTATATGTCTATAGTTAAACATGATGTTTTACTGTGATAGAATATGTGTTCCTTGAGGACAACTCATGGTTCATTTCTTTAGTACAGATAGGAAGTGGCAGAGTGGCTTTAATCAGATGCCCCAAAGCTTTAAGAAATATGATTTTGTGGGGCATTGGTCCTCATCCATTGAAATACTAATGATTAGTATTTGCAAAAAGACCACCATGGAAGTATTTTCAACTTATGCATCAATATTGGCTATTGAGACACAAGTGGTAGGTAAATTCTAAGAAAAGGTAGTTAGGGTAAGTCCCTTCAAATTAAATCATTATATACTCTGACACTTTGTGACTTCAATATAAAGGTGGGGGAATGTGAGGATGGGGAAAATATAGTTCAGGAGAAAGAAGTAAGAGAAATGGAAAGACTTGTTGATTACGCAGAAGCCTCATTCCTGTGTATCATGAATATATTCTTTTTAAAAAATTAGTAGATATTTAACATGCAGAACAACAAATCAGAAAGAATAAAATTGACCATTATTTTACAGTTAGAAAAAGATAGGTAGCAGCTTGGCATAGTGGATAGAGTATCAGATCTGGAATGAGAAAGATTTGAGTTCAAATCTCACATAAAACTTTTACTAGCTGTGTGAACCTGGATGAGTCATTTAATCTCTGTTTCCCTCAGTTTCCTCATCTGTAAAATGAGGATTATAATAACATATAGTTCCCAGAGTTATTGTTAAAATAAGATAAAAAATTAAATGAAAAAAAATAAAAATAAATAAAAACCATGGCAAGGCATAAAACTAAGCAATATCCTTCCAAAGGCATTTGAGCATGAAAATAAAGACTATAAGCAGAAGAAAAAAAAAGAATTAGAAAAGATTTGCAAAAAAAAAATCAGCAAACTGATTTTTTTAGCTTTGTTGATATTTCTTCTTTTTATATCATGAACATTTCTAGATTACTTCTACCTTATGAAAGACCTCTTGAAAAAAATGATTATTTTCTGTCAAGGATGGTGGATAGGGCAAGTAGTAATCGTACTAAAGAGAGAAAAGATTAGAAAAGCAGCTGGACTGGATCAAATTTATATAGAAGAGATTCATACTGGAGGTGATACCATTTTTATACCACAGTGATATATAGGTATATAAAGTAGCAGATATTAAAAGTGTAGGAAAAAACCTTGAGCCTTGTTAATACCAAATATATAATTCAGAGAGCATCAATAACTACCAACCTATATTTTTACTTTCTCATCTAAACAAAATTTCTATGTGATATCTATACAGAAAATGAGAGCATTCTTGATGAAGGTATTATCAAAGAAAAAAACAGTTTTATTAGTGACATTTAATAATGAACTATATCTTTACCAACTCAAAACTGAATAAAGATTATAAGATCCCATTTTGCTTATGTTTTTTGATTATGAAAAAGTTATTTGTCAGAGGCTCTCCAATGTTCTCATCATATGATTTACGGGGTCTTTTAAAATATGTCTTCCTATCCATATGTCAAGATTGGTCAGGAATCCTTGGGAAATGTCACACTAGAAATAATAATCCTGTTAAATAACTCTCTAATAATAAACATCAGACAAGGCATAAAACAGGGGCATCTAAGTTCAGCAAAAGTCTGCTGAAGGAGATTTGGCACAGAGTCCAGGTCAAGGTAGGATCTCCTATGGTAAGGTCCTACTTCTACTCCTATATTTGGATGCAATTGTGTTGGCTACATCAAGCTCGAAGACATTGTAGAGTCTCTTTATAAAAGCAGCAAAAAGGAAACAAACATTTATTAAGTGGTTACTCTGTTGCAGATACTGTGCTAACCACTTTGCAAATCTACCATTCGATCCTCTCAACAACATTGGGAAGTAGGTGTTATTATATTTTATGATTTTTTTAAATTGTTGAGGAAACAGAGGTTAAGTGACTTGCCTAGGCAGGGTTACAAAGCTAGAAAGTATCTGAAGGCACATTTGAACTCAGGTCGTCCTAACTCTAGGCCAAGTTCTCTAACCACCAACTGTATTACCTAGCAAAGAAAGGTAAAGGAGCTTAGCTTGCTTACCCACTCAGAAAAGGCCAAATCAATGAAGAATGTCTATTGCCTATATTTCAACATGCAATGGACACTGCATAAGGCTTGTCTGATATTATACGCCCATATAATACATATATTATATATGTTACATATATCCAGTAAAGATGAACAATGAACTTAGACCAGAGTTAAAAAGACACTGAGTGGCTGAGATGGATTGCTTTTAAGAGATGGCAAAACGCGTGTTAATACCAAGTTGTGAGAGGAGCAAAGACTCATATTGTTAATATGCAAATTTTACTATTGTTGCGACAGTGAGACCTGGTACACCACTGCCACTGAAGAACTTAAGATTAGCATCATGTAGTGGGTAATGGGAGGCAACTATGTGATTGAGTGGATAGAGTGCTGGGCCTAGAATGAGGAAGACCTGAGTTCAAATCCAGCCTCAGATACTTATAAGCTGTGTGACTGAGTAAATCACTCAACATCTTTTTGCAACAATCCACTGGAGAAGGAAATGGCAAACTACTCCAGTATTTTTGCTAAGAAAACCCCATGGAGAGTATTAGCTCACTATGGTCCATGGGATTGGACACAATTGAACAACTGAACGACAACAGTGGTTAATGAGGAGGACAGTTACACATTCATTTCCGTTTGCTCTTTATGTTGGAAAGATAAATGATACATGTGAGTTGCAGATGTACCAACAACAAGCAGCTCTGAAGAAAAATGGGTATAAAAGATCTCATCAGGAATTGTATATGACAAAGAGAGGGATGGTAACGTAAGTGACAATAAGAAAGGGAAGGTAGATGGCCATAGAGTTCTACTGATACTGTGGTGGAAAGGAAAAGCAATAGTAACACCAGTAGACCCAAATAATAACAAAACATGCATAAATAATTGTGTATACTTAAGTAAAGAACTAATAAAACTGTACATAATTAATAGAAAAATATATTAACAGTATATGCATTTTACTAACAAAAAACAGATGAAGATAAACAAGAAAATGATAAAACAGACATATGGTAATTAATATGTAAATGAACATGGGTATCATATGGGTACATATCATATGGGTAAAAATTAGTATTTTCATGTGGCTACTTGTGTAACCACATCACCAGTTTCCCTAAATATAGTGTTAGATTGATAACTGATAATATAGACCTAGGTTTCTTGTGCCCTGCTAACCTCTCTGCCTCTACCTGTGGGCAATAATGGCCAGTTCATAATAGTGACTGATCATAGCCCACAAGACTCTAGTCATGAATTTTCAACTTGAATTTATGAAGGCTCTAGGCCACCTATCAGGTTTATTAGGCTGTGTTGTGTATGTCCGCGTCCGTGTCCTAGGATTTTCTATAGCTAAAGTTTCAGGGAGAAAAAGTGTTTCCTCTCGGTTCAGTCATCTTCCCTATTTGAAATGGTTTGGGGTTACAGTGTATGGCCTCTTCTCTTGAAATGTCTGTTTTTGAGCTGTTTGGGTCAGAGTCTGCTATGGTCATTGTTCATCAGTTTCATTTACTTCACAGAGCTGAACCAATTCACTCATACAAAATGAGTAGTTAAGTAAGTTGTTTTTATAGTATACCTTTCAGTCTCTGGTCTTACTCTGTATCAAATGATCAAAATGAGATCACATTTATGAAAAAGCACTTAGCACAATGCCTGATGCATAGTAGGCACTATATAGATGTTTATTCCCTTCGCCCTTTACCTTTCCTTCTCCTTCCTCTCTGGAAATAACCAAATTGCTCAGACTCCCCAAAACTAGTTATGAAGTAGCCTTCAATAGATCTACTAAGTTGCCTGTCTCATAAATGATAATTTGTCAGGAAAACTATTTCTCTTTATTTTAAGGTCTTGACAATGAACATCACATTTCTGTCAGTACTTTTCTGTGTTAAGTTGTGACATTTCTTTTAGCTTCTCTCTTAGCTAAGAGATACATTGTGAATGTCTGCGGTAGCTCCATCTTGACAGACTCCTAAGTACAAGTCAATACACAGCCTCTGTCTCTTATCCAAACATTAGCAGTTATGAGTTAAAACCTATAGCATCATTCTGGTGTCATATTTATTTACAAGATATCCCACGTGTTTACTTCACTAAGGTTTTTGTTGTGGTCTCGGTTTCTATTAACATTTAATAACATGTGGTTGAAACAAAGGCTATAGATCACTTTGACGATAGTAAGGTATAGGTCTGTGTATTTTGGTCCTAGCCAAAGCTAGCTTTCAATGATTTATCATTTCAAAGGTTCTGCCTTGGTCAGAATGGATCTCAGCAGGAATTCCATATACTAACAAATACTTCTTCCATAACACTTTAGCAACTATGGAAGTTTTATGTTTCCTGATTGTATGTGTATATATATATATATATATATATGTATATACACATATGTGCATATATATGTATACCCTTTGAAATCGTCAGCTACTGCCATTCTATATGGCTTTAACTCTTTCTATCACTTTCTAGACAGGAAGATAATGTAGGCAAGTCCTCAAGTTTTGCTAATGCTTACATTAACTACATATGGAGCTTGAGTTGATAGTATTTTTCTTCACACATAGTAAACATTTCTCATACAACTTAGTGACATCTTGCCAGTTAGAGCATCTTTTCTTGATCCATATGACCAAAGTCATCCCATAAAGCTTTCATGGCCACAGAGCAATATGGATCAAAGGCTTTCTGGTACCATGGGTAGAATCAGTGAAAGCCCAGGACAGACTTCCATTGAACACCCCCTATTTCTTTCACTGGGGCAACAGTAAAATATCTTCAAGGAACCAGAACTCTGAGTCCTTTGTAACATACTGTCTCTTTTTTTGGATTATAGCATTTCCTGTAGTCCCTCATACACTTATGGTTGAGCCAAAGAAGTTTAGATCAACTAAGTAAAATTTACAGACATTGTTGATAAACTACCTGGTGGAAGTCCCCAAATCTCAGCTATATTGCTATTTGCTTATACCCCAGATCACTAGTTATTTATTGTATTCTTTATTACATGAAGACTCAATTCCTTCTTTATGTATCACCATAGCATCCATGTTATGTGGCCTTTAGGACAGGACACCTGCATCTACATTAGTATTACCTATGTAGTATGTGGATGACTAACTTGGTCACCCACTGCTGGCAAGTGGCACTTAATTTGGCATTGGTATATACATATATATGCATATATACATATATATGTATATATGTATTGTATATATAGTCAGCAGATTATAATCAGTCCACACTTGCAACCACAAGTCGCACTTGCACACTTTGCTCCATACCCCCAAACTTTGAACTTGTAAACAACAGTTAATTTCAAAGCAAAGAATTCCAACTTATATGTGAGGTAATGAGATTCACTGTTGCTCAGTCCACTGCTAGCAAATGGAACTACTTTCTGTAGACCGTTATTCCCTTGATATCAAGACTATTCCCAAGCCCTATAAATTGTCATATTCATGAATGACAAAAAAACTTGCTTGCATCTGCATAAGCCAACACTGGTACATCTATGAAACAATTGACTGAGTCTTTGATAATTGTCCTTTCATTAATTTCCAAAAAGTTTAGGGATTTTTTAAAGCAACTTTTCATTTTTTGCCCCTCTGCTTCTGGGTCTCTTCAGTCATGCATGCATACCTCAATAGTTTAGCAATAATAACTGAATAGTTCTTACACATTTGTGATAACATCTATCAGATCCTAGAAGTCTTTAGATCTTGAGGTTTCTTAAATGTAGCCATGTCAGGAATACTTCCATCATCTCTGAGTCACTTATCATATTTTGCTGAAATACTATTAGACATATAATCTCAATAGAGTTATCTATGCTAAACTGGAATTTGTCAATTAAGAGCTTCGAATTTTTTTGGGGGGGGCAGGGCAATGGGGTTAAGTGACTTGCCCAAGGTCACACAGCTAGTACATGTGTTAAGTGTCTGAGGTTGGATTTGAACTCAGGTCCTCCTGAGTCCAGGGCCGGTGCTCTACTCACTGCGCCACTTAGCTGCTCCCAAATTTTTTTCTTTAACTGAACCAACAACTTTGTCCATTTCTTTTCATGTTCTTCCAGGTTTTCCCCAAAACAATCTTGTCCTAAAAATACATCAACATTTTCAGTCTCTAGAAAGTGGCAGCTTTCCACAAGATGTCATGGGGAAATACACACAAACTTTTCAAATCCAGCTAGGAAGATGAAAGCAATCACATATTCCTCTGCCATGGGAATCTGGTAGTAACCGTAGTTTAAGTCCAACTGCAGAGAACTTTTTTATGTTGTTGTTGATTAGTTGTATCCAACTCCTTGTTACACCATTTGGGGTTTTCTTGGCAAAGATACTGGTTTACCATTTCCTTTCCAGCTTATTTTACAGATGAAGAAATTGAGGCAAATAGGGTTAAAGTGACTCTTCCAGGGTCACATAGCTAGTAAGTTTCTAAGGCCAGATTTGAACTCCGGTTCTCTTGACTCCAGGACTGGCACTCAATTGACTAAGCCACCAAGTTATCCCACACAGAAACAGAGGCTATCTAATAGATAATCCAGGGAATTTTAGATTCTTGACATGCTGCATTACTCTCTCTCTCTCTCTCTCTTTCTCTCTTTCTTCTGCTCCTTTCTCTCTCTCTTAAGTTCAGTGGTCTGCATATATATGTATCTTTTCATTCTCCTTTCATATTATCACCAAAGGCTATGTATATAGATTGCTGATGATGCCATTTACCAGCAGGTCCATGAGTTGCATGCTAAAATACTCTATCACAGAAATTTTTTTTCCTACATCAATTGATCCAGATCAGCTAGGTCTCTAAGCTTTTTGGTCTCAGGAAATCTTTATATACTTAAAAAATTATTTAGAATTCAAATCAGCTTTTGTTTATGTCAGTAATATCCATCAATATTTGCTATATTAGAAATTAAAGTGTTCATTTTCAAATTACTAATTCATTTAAAAAGATAAAAGCAACCTTAATATGAAAGTGTGTGTGTGTGTGCGTGTGTGCGTGTGTGCGTGTGTGTGTGTGTGTGTGTGTGTGTGAGAGAGAGAGAGAGAGAGAGTGTTAATTTTTTTTCCCCTTCTGGAAATGTCATCTTTCTAAGGATGCACTTCAGAGGTTGAAGAAACAGTGCTCTTGTGACGGTCAATATCATTGCTTTTGCTTCTATTCCTTTGTAGACATCTGTATAGACTGTATTAATAATTAAAACATGCGAGTACTATATCCAAGTTTCTTATTTGTAGTACCCAGCTGATATCTTGAACAGAATAGAATTGGTCCCAATAAGTACTGACACTATGTTGAGAGATGGTGTTTTTGGCTGTACCAATACTGGCAAGTCTATTGTCCTATTGTCAGCCGTAGGTTACTTGGGAAATTTCAAGCTCACCTTGGCATATTCCAGATATAGGCAATTTTTGTTATTCAGTACTCCAAATCTAAGCCTTTTCAAGGGATGTAAAGGTATTTTTCTCAGATTTCTCTTATAGAATGTCTACAACATGATGGTTACTTCCACTCCAATGTGCAGAGCAACAGTAGTTTCCACACTCTTAATATTTGTCAGTCAGTCAATAAACATTTAATAACTACCTACAATATGTTAGGCACTGTGCAAAGCACTGGGGATAGAACTACAAAAAAGAAGACATTTCTTCCTTTCTAGGAGCTTACAATCTAATGAAGGAAGGCAACCCACAAAAGCAAGCTAAAAAGTTTGATTGCAGGGCGGGGGAGAGGGGAAGAAGGTACCCAGCATGGGGGCATAATGGAAAAGTCACGAAAGAGTATGTCCAGGAGGGAAATATCATTTCTGTACAGAATCCCTGGGTTCAGATGGAATAGATCCATAAGATTAAGCTCACTAATTTTGAGATTAAGGGATCAGTAGGTGGTTGTCCACTGTGACACAAATTTGGAGGAAAATATCCCTTTGTGTATTATGATATTGACAAACTTAATAAATACCATTTCACCCACCCATTAGATCAGGGCCATAGAACCACTATAGCTTTTGTAAGTAGTCCTGAAATGTGATTCTAAGGTTTTTTTTTTTATGTAGTTCCTCTGATGTCTTGCTACAAAAATTTATCTTGTCCTTCTCAGATGTCTATTAATCCCATAGTATTCCTGTTTCACAATCGTCCCAAAACTGGAGTCTTCAACAGTATGGCAAACCTCTTTTCCTGAAAAGATTCCTATCTTTGGCCTATGGTATCTGTCTGCAGTGAGATATCTAGTGTTGCTTCTTCCTACAGGTGAGGTTGTGACCTAGCCCTTACCTTAAGCACATATAGTATTTCTTTGTTCAAACCAGTAGAAATAATCTTTCACACAGGTGTGATACCTTCTTCTGTCAAAGGGGGCCCAAATTTGGCTGTCCCTACAGTGGAGCTATCACTTTCTGATATGATGGACCTAGCTTTGGTCCTTCTCACATATGAATGGTTCCTTTTGCTCCAAATATTTCTCTCAGAGTCTTTACTTTTTGCCCTTCTTTTTCTCATGAGGGTCTTTATTTTAATGAACAACTCTCCTCAGAAGGTGAAGTGTAAATCAGTTCCCAGGTAAAGTCATTTACTGATAAAGAGTTTAATATTTTTTTAAATATTTTTTTAAAGAGCTTTAATATTTTTTACCAGGTAAGTCACAAAGTACTGAGTGGCCTCCCCAGATTGGAATTTGCTCTGGATTACATTGGAAACCACCAACTTCTTTGATCTGTTTTGTCAAAACCCTTATCTTTCTTCTCTGGGTCTACCCCTGAAATAAGGAGACCCTATTCCAATTAAAAAACATAACAATACTTTTCAAGTAATTTATAACCCATATAGATCATAGATTAATCCCTGATGTCTCTACTGAACAAATTCAGGAGAGAAGTAAACCAGATATGCAGTATTACAATACATTAAAGCAGTGATCTAAGTAGATGATACTTAGAAAGTGACAGTGAAGCAAATATGTAAATTAGCAACAATGCATTGCATTTGCACATAAACAGACAGCTATGTTGCAATTAGCATCATAAAATAGCAGACTTTTTGATGTAAATCCAACATTAGAATGCATCTCTGATACAATGAAGGGAAGTTCACGTGGAATTTTATGCAATCAAATACAAAACAAAAACAGAACCAGCACAAATGAAAACCAAAAACAGAAATAAATTTTTTTTAAAAAATCAAGCTAAAAAGCACACTGAGAAAAATAGAATGCAATCAATAGGAATAAAAGTATATTTTCAAAAGAAAACATTACGTGTCACAATCATAAAATTCAACCACCAGAAATTCTTAATAGTAGCAAGAACTTTGAGCTAAAATTGTTTCTATATTTAAAGTAGCAAGGGAAAAATAAAAATAGCACAAAAGGAGTAAAGTATTAATTTTTTTTTAAAAAAGTTGCCATAGTAAAGATAGCTCCGTTGCTTATATCAGTATAGTCCATTTGCTCTGGCCCCCTTACATTAACTAATCTTGGAAAGCTGGCTTAAAAGAACCAGAGGGAAAAAAAAAATAATTAAAACAGTATAAAACTCCCAAAGAGAAAAATCATCATCATCATCATCATCATCAGGAATAGAAGGTTGTCCTGCTCCACCCTTCAGCAAGCTCCTCCCCCAAAGGCTTTATGTGACTCAGACTTCCATGTGACTCAGACTCATGTATGTGACTCAAACAGGTCACATGGGCCTATTAATGGATAAGAAAGATCTTCAAATTGCATTAACATTATAGCCCAGTATTCTATATTAATACAGTTAGGTATAATAAGAGAACTGTCTCCCAGATAACTCTCATTTAACCATTTTTCCGGTACTTCTTCATTGAGGGTCAGCAAGATGGCACGGTGGATATAGTATGAGTCCCATGTTATGATGATGATGATGATGATGATGATGATGATGATGATGCTGTTGCTGCTCCTGCTGCTGCTGATGTCTCTACTACGTGTGGAGAACTGCCATAGATCACAGGGATGGGGATGCATACAAAGATTAAGTAAAATAGTGTCCTCATTCTCATGGAGTCTAGTAGGTAAATATATGCTTACAAATAACCTTTGGTAGATAGATTTTTTTCATCAGTGTGAGTACTCCCTTCACTGCTAAAACTGTAACCCTTCTATGCTTTTTTATTATTTGACATTTCTCTTAGTAAAGCTTTCATAGAAAATGTACATAGCACATTGGGAACTTCTATGGTTCTTTTAAGGGGGTACAATTGTGGCATTTTGGTTGTGTCTCTGTTTCTCAATTTTATAGCATAATTGGCCCAATTCCTTTCCTATTATTCTATCATTTTATGATTCAGTCATACCTATCTTTGATAATGTCTTCTATGATACTTTTTACATGCAAGTCATTATTGATAACATAGTTTAACCCACATATACCCACCATCTGTACTTTCACTCTCCTTTGAGTTACTTGTAATTTTACTTGATCCAAGATTTTTCTGTTCCATGATTCTCAGTCATATAACATTCTGTGAAAAATGCTTTTGGAGCAATGAGAGGTTAGAGATCATTAAAAGCATTGCCTAATTTCCCAAATAGGTATAGATCAATCTCTCTTTCTTCTTCAATTCTGGAACCCACTCAATGTTCGTCTGCAACAATTGTCCAAGATCTACATTAATGGATTAATTTAAATAGGCTGTTCATCCAGCTGTATGTTATAGTCTTGGCAATATGGGCCTCTTAGATACCCTCTACTCTACTCTTGATTTTCGTAAAATGTAACTCCTTGTTTCTCCTCTTACCTGTACAACCACTCATTTTGCTTTGTTGTGTTATCATCTTTGTCCAATAGTCATCATATCTTTTGACTGGAAATACCAAAGTTATAGGGGTTGGGATTTGGGGGGGGTCTTCTTTTTTTTCTCTTTTTTCACTCTCATGGTTGCATCAATTTCCATGTGTTCAGCTATCATCATAGCTAGACTCCCAGATCTTTATATCTAGTCACATATAAAGCGCCTATTGGACATTTCTAACTTTATGGCAAATAGACATATCAAATCCAGCAAATCCAAAGCAGAATCTTTTCATTCAAACACTGGTTTCTTTCTAATTTCACTTTTCCTATTGAGGAAACAACTATTTTTCCACTTGTCTTTATTTATAATCTTGGAGTCATTTTCAGTTTTTCCCTCTCACTCACCTTTCACATCCAGCCAGTTGTGAAGTCCTACTGATTGTCCCTCCATAGTATTCTCACATCTCACTTCTTTCCATGCACATAGCCACCACTCTATTTCAAACTCTTACCCACTTTTCCCAAGGTTGATTCCCAGTAGCCTCCTCAATGTTCTCCCTGACTACAACCTCTCTTTGCATCTTCTGAAGGCTAATAAATTGATATTCTTAACGTGTACACCTGACCAATGCTCAGGAAGCTCCACTGATTCACCTTTGTCTCTGGGGGAAAATAAACTCATCACTTTGGCTCTGAAAGCCCTTGATAACCACACCATAATAGGAAGATATGTGAAATAATACAGAGTAAAAAAAATCAGTCAGAAGAAAAACAATTATAATAATGCAAATATTGAAACGTTCAAAGGCAACATTACTAAAATATAATTTTCCATGTTGTGTATCCTGCTGCCAAATTTAAATGATGTATCTTTTCTGTTGACAACTGATAAACTGTTTTTCAAGAGAATGTACTTTGTGGGTCTGGTTGTTTGGGTGTTTGTGGGGAAATATGTGTTGAGTATAAGGAAGATTGCCCTTTATATTTTTAACAGTAGCCTGAAAAAAAGTTGATGCAATTGGACAAGGTGATTTTTAATATCTCCTCCATTTTGAAGGCTCCATAACTGTATCCGAAGGTAATATCACGGATTACATATATTGGATGGGAAATCATACTGGATTTGATGTCAGAGGACCTACATTTGAATATTGGCTCTGCCACTTACTAGCTATGTGACTTCGTTCAAGTCACTTCTCTCATCTTCAGTTTTTAATCTGAAAAATGAAGGGGGAGAATGTTATACCAGATGACCTATAAGTCCTCTTAAAGCCTTAAATCACCGATCTTTCCCCTGCCATAAGGTTTTGGTTAGATTCTGTATACACTAAGGAGAGCATTTTAGATTAGTAGTTAGATTCTGTTATGGATATAATGAGGGGTAGGTTCATCCAGGTAACTGATGAATCAGCATATCTGGGTATTAGTCACAGGTCTGTTACTGCCTAGATATTTGATCTCCTACAAAAAATTTTGCCTCTCTGGGCCAGAATGTTAATCTGTAAAATGAAGCACATGGACTAAATAATCTTTAAGTTGTACTAGTAGTAGTAGTAGTAGTAGTAGTAGTAGTAGCAGCTCTTCTTTGCTTGTTACTTTAACATTAATTCATGAAAAATTTTTAGTTGCTGAGTCACTCCTTCCCCTAACCCCTTCCCCATTTGTTAAGAAAACAAGCAGTGTGATATTCAGTATACATGCAAAATCACACGAAACTTATTTCCACACTAGCCATGTTGCAAAAAAGCAAAAAAATATAGAAAGTGAAAATAATATGCTTCAATCTACATTTAGAGTTAATCAGTTCTCTCTCTTAAAGTGAATAGCATTTTTTATCATGAGTCTTTTGAATTATATTTAACTTTTCTAAAATTCTATTCATCTTCTTAATTTCTTTCTTATTTATTTTGTGGTTATACTTATCTAGTTCTGAGAGGGGGTACATTGAGGCTTTCTACAAGTATAATTTTATTGTCTATTTTCACCAATAATTCATTTAACTTTTCCTTTAACAATTTGTACTGATGTCACTTCATTGTCAATGGTACTTTTTAGCAAAATACAGTTTATTAGCTCTATTTTTGCTTTTGCTTTGTCTGAGATCATGATTTCTGAAAGTTCTTTTTAATAATTCAAGTAGATATACTACTCCTAAGATCATCTCTATCACTTGAGTCGAATGTAGACATGATAGAACAGTAGTGTTCTTTACCATTTTCAGTCATGGGAAGAAGGAGGTGCTATTGCCATGTAGCCTGGTTATAGTAAACTGCAATTGACATTTTTTCAAAATTTGTAATTGAAGCTATCCAGCAGCTAGGTCCTATCAGCAACTGGCCTTAAACAGTTAAAATTTTCTTTTTCTTTCTACTTCATTATAAGTTTGACAAGGAACAATGGAGCACGACAGAAACCCAGACTATGGCTCTGTTTGAGGCCAACCTTCTGTTAATCAGCTAACATCTTACTGGGGACTGACTACTTAAGAACCTTCAACTCCCTATTTACTCTTGGATAAAGTATGAACTACTTTGCTTGGCATTTACACCCCTTCACAATCTAGCTCCAGCCTATTTTTCTGGGTTTATTACATGTTACATCCTTTCACGTTCTATATCCCAGCCCAGCTGGACTTCTTCATGTTCTGACCATGTCACCCCTTTACTCAATAAACTCCAGTGGTCCTCCTTATGTTCAGATCAAAAACAAAAACCTCTGTTTGGCATTCAAAGCCCTCCATCATGCCTCTGATTGCACTCACCTTTCCAGGCTTCTTGCATCTTATTTCCTACCACATTCTTTTTGGTCCAGTGACACTGGTCTGACTGTTTCACAAACAAGGTACTCCAATCTTTTGGCTGTTCCTCATGTTTAAAATGTTCTCTCTTCTCATTTCCACCTCCTTGCTTCTCCTGGCTTCCTTCAAGTCCTAACTAAAATTCAACCTTTTACAGGGAGATTTTCTTAACCCCTCTTAATTTTAATGACTTCTCTTATTTTTTCCTATATATCTTATTATATAGCTTGTGTGTACATATTTGTTTGCTTTTTGTCTCTTCCATTAACTTCTCGAGTTGAGGGTCTGTCTTTTGCCCCTTTATGTATCCCCAGTAATTAGCAGTGCCTGCAACATAGTATACACTTACCAAATGCTTATGGAATGACTTACTGACCCCAAATTTAGCATTCTATCTATTGCCTCCGTATCTTTGCACAGGCCACTCCCATTCCTGGAATATATTCCTTTATTACCATTGCCTCTTTGAAACTTTAGCTTCCTTCAAGGTTCAACTCAAGTGCAACTTCCTGTAGTAAACCATCCCTGGTTTGCCTCTTTGTAAATATTGTATTATGCCTCAAATTATGTTTTATTTATTTATTTCAATGCCATATTCTGTAGCACATGTATGTCATTTATGCCACTTGTGTGGCATAATATAAACGTCTTGAGAGTAAGGTCTATTTTTGTTTTTCATTTTGTTATTTTATTCCAAGAACCTACCGTAACACTTTGTCCATTATGCACATATCAAATGCCTAATAAATGATTGTTGAGTGAATTAATGACATTCATTAATGAAAAGAGAATAAGAAAACAGGCAACTAGAGGGAGGGGCTCTGAGAGAAAGAAATGGTAACCATAAGGGAGAGACAGAGGACAGCCAAGACAATAATCCTCTTTGTCACAATTTTGCCAATGATTTTTCTTCTGTGGCTATGCCACTCAAAATCATCTCAGGTGTTAACTTTGATCTTCGTGCCATAGGTTTCCAGTCTCTGATGTACGCAGTAAGTCAGTATTTCAAGAAAAGGAAAAGCAGGACTTGAATCACCTTACCTTCTCTTTTTGACATTCATAATCAAATATATTTTTGATGCTCCAAAGACGAGAGTTTCTATAAAGAAATTCTCCTATATACACAAACCTATATCTTTTCATATACTTTTAAGATGTCTGTTATTCTTTTTTTTTTGGAGTGTGTTGAAGTATGTTACATATCTATAAAAGAGTAGATGTGCTTTTTGATCCTGACTGAAAAGGATGACAGCAAACTCTACTTTTTTCCCTCCTCAATCTTAGAGATTTCTGCCCCGCCTCTGTCCCCACCCAAGTCACAGCACAGAGAAATAGGGATGGAAAAGACCAACAAAGATTCATGCAATGGAAAAAGGGTTTTTTTCCCTTTTTTCCAACAACAAAAGACAAAGTTGTCCAAAATTCACTAGTGTTTTTAATGTCTATTTTCTGTGTGGCAAGTCTGAGTCTACTCTGTCCTCTTATTTTAGATGCGGCTTTCATCAGTGGTAGAAGTTTCAATTCCATCCCACTCTCCTGAAACAAAACTTTGCAAAAAGTCTCCTTGAGCTCATCACTCCCAGAAACATTTCTGTTATGCCTCCTAAGAGTACTTCTGTCATAGGCTCCCAAACACTAATGAGACTTCTAGGGCATTACTTATATGTCTACTGTGTCTCATTTGAATCATTTAAAAATGTAAAATTCTCCCCATCCATTTTTTTCTAACTTGTTCATTGTCAAGTAATTTAGCTTCAAGACATGAAAAGCACCTACTTAAGAGGAAAATTTCAAATGCTTTGATAAAAATGTTGACAGAAAAAGTAAGAGGAGGAGGAGTGTGGGAAAAATTGCTTCATATCTCTATTTAAAACATTATATGCTGTTTAAATGTGTTTTAAGGACACAGCATGGCATAGCCTGATTTTTTTTCTCATTTCAAGCCCCTTTAGTGGGAAGTAGTCTGTATAAGAAAGCGTTTTCTTTAAATAATTTTTATCTAATGTTGTCTATGGGGTTGTCAAGTGAAAATACATAATAAATCAATCAGTAAATGCCTAGCAGTTAGAATCTTGATGGGAAGGGGGAAAAACTTGGAGAAAAATAGTGATATATAAGGAGATGAAATCACCAAATACAAACACACACACACAAATATAGAAACAAATTTGTGTTAAAATTCTTGATCCTTTTATTCCCTACTTCTCTCCCTTCTGCTAAATACGCACAGACACAGACACACAGACACACACACACACACATACACACACACACACAAACACACACAATGCTAATGGCATGAAATAACATTTCTTAGTCTATCTTCTTTATTATGAAGCAAAAAAGGAAGAGAGAAGCTAATAAACCTAGCTAAGAAGGCCAAATAAGTCTGGCTTTCTCATTAGTTGCCTCTCAGCAATCACTTGGAGGACTTTTGGTAGAGATGAGATGAAAAGCTGGAAAGAAGTCCAAACATGGTCTATCCTTGGATACATAGTTAGCTCTAGTTCCAGAATCCCATCTACAGCACCAGCATAATGGGAGCAAAAAAAAAAGATGCAAAAACAATAATTTAAAAGAAAACAGCAATAAAACTAAATTAAATAAAGTATATTTATAGTAATTTTCCTTAGCTTAAGAGAATACATGAGGAAACGCCTCTTCCTTCTTTCACTGGAGAAGTGGGAGACTGGTCATTAAGGACCTTATCTGTACTGGGGCTAGCTTCGCAGGGGATGGACAGGTTCTTCCATGCTTTCCTTCACACTATGAAAGGGTGTTATTGAATCTGCTACGCTTCCGTATACCAACTATGACTAGTGCCAAGGAAGTTTCACCTTGTGAAACTCACAAGCTTTCAATTTACTATTAACATATAAAGAAAGCTATTCTGTAAGGTTTTATTCTCTACATTTAATCCACTGGCATCATTTTGTCAGTTTAAAAAAGTGCTACAATGTATGCTAGAGGCTTTACTTTCAAAACCTGAAGTTGGATATGTCATAGGTCAAGTTATGTTTGTTCTAAAAGATGAATACATTGAAAAATTGACATAGTATGTTCTGCCATAAGGCTGTTGTCAGCCAGTATTTTAAGTAGATTGATTTCAATGCATATGAAATAAACCATAATGCAACCTATTTTCCTTCAACTTTAACATTGTTGATTGATTGACATAGAAGCTCTTAAACAAATCTTCAGATTGTGGTTGGTAAATAGCAGACAACTAGAAGGAAAACTTGAATATAATTGCTTCTACCTCCAAACTTAAAATGACTGAGCTTTCTGGTTTCTTCCACTTCTCATAAGTGGCAATTTTATTGACAGGTTCAGCCTGGGGTAAAGGGATTTTCTGTCCACTCCACTCAACAACTGGATGTCATATGGCAGCCTTAAAATAAATTCCATTTGGTTAATTAGACCCAAATTATTTTCTGGGCATCATTATTTCTCTTCAGTACAGGTGTATTATGTTCTTAACACTTCTAATATATGAATGACTAGATTTCCACAAAAAATGAATTTATTTTTACTTTAACATCTAAATAGTTCTATGAAAGATTCCTCTAAATAGCACTCCCTCCAAAATATCTATATATCATCTCTCTCTCTCTCTCTGTCTCTCTCTCTCTCTCTCTCTCTGTCTCTCTCTCTCTCTCCCCCTTCCTCCTTCCCTCCCTCCCTCCCTTATCTATTGCAAAAAGAAAACGATTAAAATTTTTAGGAATACATATAATCTGTAAACTAATATATACCTCTTGGGCAGTACTGACTAAACCTCTTAGACCAATTAGTTTGCATTCAAATTCTCCTTCTCTATCCTTGTTTTTTTCTCTTTTTTCAGTTTTGTCCATTTCATTAATTTTTATTTTACACTTCATCTTTATTTTTTGAATCAAGTTGAAGGGCTAAGTTTTTTTAAAAGGTAATTTGGTTTAATGAAAAGATCAGTGAAAGATCAGAGTCAGAAAACTGAGATCTAGTTCTCATGGTAAACTGATAGTGGTTAGCACAGATGGCTTTGCTGATTTACTTGAAGGCATTAGTTTCATCATCTGAAAAATAAAGAGTTTGGCAAAATGACTTCTAAGGTTCTTCTGTACTTCTTTCCCTGATTTCCTTTATATACTTCTAAACTAATTAAAATTGTTTTTCAGGACTATTAGGTGATGAGATGAAAATGCTAAAAGAAAAACTGAAAGTTTGAGGCAAAAAACAGATCCAAAGTGAATATTTGAACTGAAGGAGTACTATTTAGTGATTCTGAGATAGTTATAAAACAAAATAGACTTCCTCATAGCAAGTCATCTGCAATAGAATTGGAATACAATGATGTAAATAATTCAATACACATATTAATTTGATTTTAAATTTTAAATGTTATTTTATTTTTCCAATTACATGGAAAGACAAATTTTAACATTAATTTTTTAAAATTATGAGTTCCAAATTTTCTCCCTCCTTCCTTCTCCTCCCAACTCCCTAAGGTGGTAAACAATTTTCTATAGGTTATATATGTGCAATCATGTAAGACATATTTTTGTATTAGTCATTTTGTGAATGAAGAGACCAAGATGAAAATATATGAAAAAAAATGAAGTGAAAATAGTATACTTCATTTTACATTCAGACTCCATCAGTTCTTTCTCTGGATATGGACATTTTCCATGATGAGTCCTTTGGAATTGTCTTGATCATTGGATTGCTGGATTATTGGATTGCTGAGAAGAGCTAAATCAAGGGTAGTGAACCTGAGGCCTCAAGGACACAGGTGGCCCTCTAGGTCCTCAAGTTCAGCCTTTTGACTGAATCCAAACTTCAAGCAATAAATCCTTTTAATAAAGGGATTTGTTCTGTGAAGCTTGGATTCAGTCAAGGGGCCATACTTGAGGACCTAGAGGGCCACATGTGGCCTCGAGGCCACAGGTTCCCCACCTGAGTCATTCATAGTTGATCATTGCTCAGTATTGCTGTTACTGTGTACAATGCTCTCCTGGTTCTGCTCACCTCATTTTTCATCAGCTCACGTAAATCTTTTTAGGTTTTTATGTAATCTGCCTGCTTGTCATTTCTTATAAAAAAATGATATCCCATTATATTCATATACCACAACTTGTTCAACCATTCCCCAATTGCTGGACATCTCCACAATTTCAAATTCTTTACCCCCATAAAAAAAAAAAACTGCTATAACTGTTTTTGTACAGTGGGTACTTTTCTCTTTTTAGTGATCTCTTTGGGATGTAGACTTAGAAGTGGTATTTATGGATCAAAGGGTACGGACAGTTTGATTGCCCGTTGGACATAGTTCCAAATTGCTCTTAAAAATGGTTGGATCAGTTCACAACTCCACCGACAGTACACTAGTGTCCCAAGATTCCTACATCCTCTCCAACATTTATCATTTTTCCTTTCTGTCATGTTAGCCAATCTGATAGGTATGAGGTGATACCTCAGAGTTGTTTCAATTTGCGTTTCTCTAATTGATAGTGACTTAGAGCATTTTTATATGCCTATAGATAGCTTTGATTTTTTTACCTGAAAACTGTCTGTTTATATCCTTTGACCATGTATTAATTGGGGAATGACTTGTATTCTTATAAATTTTAGTCAGTTCTCTATATATTGGAGAAATGATGCCTTTATTAGAGAAATTTACTGTAAAAATTTCATGACAGTTTTCTGTTTTCCTTCTAATCTTGGTTGCATTTTTAATTGATTATAATCAAAATTGTGCATTTTATATCTTAAAATGCTCTTAATCTCTTGTTTGGTCATAAATTCTTCCCCTCTCCATAAATCTGATAAGTAAACTCTTCCTTGCTCTCCTAATTTGCTTAACTTATTACTCTTTATGTTTAAATCATCTACCATTTTGACCTTATCTTGGTATATGGTGTGAAATATTGGTCTGCCCTAATTTCTAGTTTTCCCAGCAGTTTTTGTCAAATAATGAGCTTTGGTCTATAAAAAACTAGATATATTACAATAACTTTTTACTACTATGTCTTATGTACCTAATCTATCCCACCGATCTATCACTCTATCTCTTAGGCAATACCAAATAGTTTTGATGACTATTGCTTTATATACAGTTTGAGATGTAGTATGGCTAGCTATAGTAGTAAGGCAAAATTCATCACCTTGGAGAAGGCCATGGACATGCCTGAGTGGTTTAGAATTACAAAGTATAAGGAGTTCTCTAGGTAGAAGGCACAAGAAATATAACATTTATTTAGACTCCAGAGGATCAGATCCGAGGACCAATGCCCCCAATTTGATATTGTAGCAATAATTTTCCAAAACCAGTATGCCCACCTCACTGTAGGAAAAAGGAAATTATAACAAAATATTATAGCAAGGAGCCAAGCCATACTTGTAACTTCCCTTCACTGCTAGGGCCTTCTTATAAAAAATCACTCACAAATTATAACTTTCCACTCAGCACTCTCTCCTGCAGCTCTTCTGACCCCTAGTTCCTTGATCTCTGCAACTTTCTCTTATTCAGCACTCTCCACCATGCACTCTCTCTCGATGTGGGCTCTCTATTTCTGAATCCTGCTGCTCTCTGCTCCACTGCTCTTGGTTCTGTTGCTCCCAGTTCTGGGCTCTCTTTTTTTTATACAGTCCTAGCTGTCATCTGATTGACCAGAACTCAGTGCACATACCATTGACTCTGGTCTTAGCAACTCCCCTTAGGCCCTGAGGGCTTCATGCCTCTCACAAACTGTTTTGTTAACTAGCCTGGGGCCTCAGACCTAATTTAAAAGGGTGTGGGCTTGTCCCTAATCAAGCCTCCCTTTGTTGGCCCCATCTGAAGCATATTGACTAGGCAAGAAAGACCTTTCATTTATTGATTTGCTTTACACTAGGCCACTTTCTTTTTCAATTTTTTCATTAATTCCTTTGATATTCTTTTTTTTGGAGGGGGGAGGGCAGGGCAATTGGGGTTACATGACTTGCCCAAGGTCACACAGCTAGTAAGTGTGTCAAGTGTCTGAGGCCAGATTTGAACTCAGGTCCTCCTGACTCAAGGGCCAGTGCTCTACTCACTGTGCTGCCTAGCTCCCCAATTCCCATGATATTCTTGACATTTTGTTCTTCCCGGACAAATTTTGTTATAATTTTTTTTAGCTCTGTAAAATACTTTTTTGGTAGTTTGATTGGTATGACACTCAATAAGATAATTAGTTTAGGCAGAATTGTCTTTTTTTTTTTTTATTATACTGGCTTAGCCTACCCATAAGCAATTGATATTTTTCTAATTGTTTAGATCTGACTTTATTTGTGTGGAAATTTTTTTTAACTGTGTTTCTTTTATTGAATGTAATTCTTATTGCATCTGCAAAGGATGCATTTTATATTTTTGCATTTTTACATTTGATTTTGACCTTTTGGTGCTTTAATGTATGGTTAATTTTTGTGTAGATGCCATGTACCAGTAAGAAAAAAGGTATATTCTTTTCTATTCCTATTCGAATCAAATCTATCAAATATAACTTTTCTCAAATTCTATTCACATCCTTAACTTCTTTCTTGTTTATTTTGTGGTTGCATTTATCTAGTTCTGAGAGGGAAAAGTTGAAGTCCCCCACTGATATAGTTTTACTGTCTTATTTTCTCCTGTAACTCACTTAAATTCTCCTTTAAGAATTTGGATGCTTTTATTTTTCATTCTGAATTTAATAAATATTGACAAATAATTTCAGCACACAAATGAACAAAGAGAAGATTATATATAATACCAAAATTCTATTATATATAATTTTTAAAAAAACACATTTATCATGGTAATGACAAAATTGAAATTTTTTTTTGTTTTTTTTCTTCTGAAGTTTTTTCTTCTGAAATTGTTTTTTTCTTCTGAAGTTTTTTTAAATTTAAAATATTATTCCTCCAATTGTTTTTCTTTTTTCTTCCTTCCTTCCTTTCTTTCTCTCTTTCTTTCTTTCTTTCTTTCTTTCTTTCTTTCTTTCTTTCTTTCTTTCTTTCTGCCTTCCCTCCTTCTTTCCATACCATCTCCCTATAGAAGTCTTTCATTATTACATGTGGACAATAAATATAGTCAATCAAAACAATTCAATATGTTGGCCATGTCAGTGTCATTCAGCACTTCTAGTCCATCATCTTTCTGAGAACATCAGGGCAACATTGAATCATTTGTCTTAAGTCATGAGTTGGTCACAAAATTGATTAGAGTTCTATACATTTTCAAAGTTGTTTTATTTTACATTATTTTGTTTGTTATATACATTTATGTCCTTCCAACTAAGCCATACCCTCCTTTCCTAACTTTGCATCTCTGATTCATGGGTTCCTTTAATTCCCTTCCCTTCCCTTCCCTTCCCTTCCCTTCCCTTCCCTTCCCTTCCCTTCCCTTCCCTTCCCTTCCCTTCCCTTCCTTTCCCTTCCTGATTTTATTGTCCTGATTTTCCTATCTTGTCTAGGAATTAATTAGTTGTAGGAATATGATAGTAAATGCTTAAGAACTGACTCAAAATTCTATCCTTCCCCAACAAAAACAAAAAAGCACACATGACACACTTTTGAGGTTAATCTACATTATTAATATTTTTCCATCCTTCTCTTAAATCAAGACAATTGACAAAATGATAAAGCAAGCCCTGGTTTGTAGGGTTTGATGTATAAAGGGTTTGCACTCCAATTTCCAAAGTGTAAGCATTCATTGGGAATATTTAACAATTGAGTCTTGTAAGCAGCAACAATCTGGTTACAGCATACTTCTGATTATTTGACATATGTATTATTAAAAAGAACATCTATATTGATGAGGCAGCTAGATGGCCCTGTGGATAGAGTGCTAGACTGAAATGAAGTTCTGAGTTTAAATACGATCTCAGACATTTACCTGCTATGTGACATTGAGGAAATCCCATAACCATTTTCTGTTTTCTCATATGTAAAACAGGGATCACAATAGCTGTCAGTATTGTTGTGAGGATAAATGAGATATTTGTAAGATATTTTGCAAATATTAAAGCACTATATAAATCCTAACAATTATTATTTAAAGATTGGTAGTATCATGATCACGAGAATTTGAAGACATGATTACACTGATGGTGAAATCTCGTATATTATGTAATTTAGAATTGAATCTGTATAAAAGTATTCAAAACACACCTGTGCTACAACTTATACATAAAAATGTGCTTTCCTTTTAATAAGCAAGAGGAAAAATCATCCAACTCCTACTGCACAATATTGACCAGACTTTTCACTCCCCTGTAAAGAAGTGCTTTTTTTTAGCTTAGTTTTTGTAGAATACAATTAAGTAAGTGTGTATAATCATACTTTAGCTTGGGGCCATACATAAGGAATGCTTCCAGATGATTATAATCATTGATTCCATAAAAGTAGAGTTTATTTAATGTAATGATCATTACAGACTATTTAGCATCAAATATGAATCTCTGCTAGACTTCCTTTCTGCCAATACCGAAGTCTCATGTGTTGAAAATATGGCCTTGCTTTTTTTTTCAACTTGGAGCTATTAATTTTTGTTTTGACATCTTTTAATCGTTTACATTTTGAAGAGGAAATGAATTACTCTTCTAAGAATTCAGTATCATCATATCACCTTTAGAAATAAACACAGAGGGGATATATAGAGGGCTTTTACACTTCAAGACAAAGTTCACTGAGATGACCTCTAATGTGTCTTTGAACCCCAGAATTCTAAGATTTTTTGATCCTAGCTTGCAGCCTCATTGAGGAATTTATTTAATGATAACTGAGAAATGAGATAATTTCAGTTTTTGTCTCCAAAATTAAGTAAATGTGTATATTTCATAAACATTGAAATATAACCATAGCCCCATGAATTAATATGATATAAATTTATTCAGGTCAATAGTATCCTTCAATATTAGCAGTATAATGAGCACACTTAGACAATATCTATTCCCTGTGGATTTGCTCATATGAGCATTATCATAACTCAATTACTAGGAATACTTCAACTTTTGAAAACCAAGATAGACAAAAATTACCTGAAGTTCATCTCCAAAATCTCCAAAGACAAATGGCTGTTTTTTTAGGAATGAAAAATAAATTACATTCTCAAATAAGGAAATGAATTATTGAGATTAAGAGAGGTGCTAGTATTTGTTATTCTGTCACTGTTATCGGAGGATGGATAATAATTTTCTAATTTTGGACTAATTTTCAGAACAATAAATCACAGGACGAAACTGTCAATTTCTTTTCCTGGGTTTCAAAAGCTCCCATTTGCTTTCTTCCATGACACAAGGTTTAAATAAGAGACAGATGCCAGATCCTATGCTAGAGAGTCCATTCCAGGATTCTAATTTCCATGATCCTTTGTTCATGGTGGCCAGATGTCTGTTGTTTGGTTAGAAATTAACTCTGTAATTGTTTTTTTTTAAATAGTAAGCTGACCTAGGCCACATATGTGCCTCAGGTACATTTCAACAACATTTCTGCTAGTGTCTTCAATTAGTGCCTAGGATTCTGGATACTTGCCTGTGTCTTTTTTAAAATAGTATTTTATTTTTTCCCCAATTGTATGCCAAGACAAATTTTACATTCATTTTAAAAAGATTTTGAGTTCCAATTTTTTCTCCCTCTCTCCCTCCCAGCCCCTCTTCTGAAAATGGTAGGCAATTTGATATGTTATCCATGTGCAATCATGTAAAACATTTACATTATTAGTCGCAGTTGTGAAAGAAGTGAATCAAAAGAAAAAAATGAAAAAGAATAAAGTAAGTGAAAAAAATGTTTCAATCTGCATTCAGAGTCCATCAGTTCTTTATCTGGATGTGGACAGCATTTTCTTTGTGAGTCCTTTGTACTTGTTTTGGATCACTGTGTTGCTGAGAAGAGCTGAATCAGTCATAAGTGGTCATCACACAATGTTGCTAATGCTGTGTATAATGTTTTCCTGGTTCTGCTCATTTCACTTTACATCAGTTCATACAAGTCTTTCAAGGTTTTTCTGAAATATTTCTGTTAATCATTACTTATTGCACAAGAGTATTCCATTACATTCATATGCCACAACTTGTCCAGCCATTCTCCAGTTGATGGGCATCCTCTCATTTCCCAATATTTTTCCACTGCAGAAAGGGCTGCTATGAATATTTTCCCCTTTTTTAATGATCTTTTTGGGATACAGATCTAGTAATGTTATGGCTAGATCAAAGGGTATGCACAGTTTTATAGCCCACTGGGGACAGTTCCAAATTGCTCTCCAGAATGGTTGGATCTGTTCACAACTCCATCAACAGTGAATTAGTGTCCCAATTTTCCCACATCCTCTCCAACATTTATCATTTTTTGGTCATATTAGTCAATCTGAGAGGTGTGGAGCAGTAGCTCAGAGTTATTTTAATGTGCATTTCTTTAATCAAAAGTGATTTAGAGCATTTTTTCATATGCCTATAGATATCTTTGTTTTCTTCATCTGAAAACTGCCTATTCATATCCTTTGACCATTTATCAATTTGGAAACGGCTTGTATTTTTATAAATTTGGCTCAATTTTCAATATGTTTGAGAAATGAGGCCTTTATCAGAGATACTAATTGTAAAGATTATTTCCCAGCTTTCTGCTTTCCTTCTAATGTTGGTTGCACTGTTTTTGTTTGGACAAAATCTTTTTATTTTAATGTAATCAACATCATCTATTTTATATTTCATAATGTTTTCTATCTCTTTGTTGGTCATGAATTCTTTCCTTCACCATAGATCTGTTCAGGTAGATTATTCCTTGCTCTTCTAATTTGGTTATGGTGTCACCCTTTATGAATAAGTCATGCACTCATTTTGACCTTATCTAAGTATATGGTGTTAGATGTTGGTCCATCTATACTTAGTTTGTGTTGTTGTTTTCCAGTTTTCCCAGCAGTTTTTGTCAGATAGTGAGTTCTTATGCCAAAAGCTGGGGTTTTGGGGTTTATCAAATACTAGATTACTATGGTCATTGACTACTGTGTCTTGTTACCTAATCTATTCCACTGATCCATCACTGTATTTCTTAGCCAGTACAAGATAGTTTTTATGATTACTGCTTTAAAATACAGTTTGATATCTGCTATGGCTGGACTATCTTCCTTTGTATTTTTTTTTCATTAATTCCCTTGATATTCTTGACATTCTGTTCTTTCAGATGAACTTTGTTGTTATTTTATCCACCCCTACAAAATAATTTTTTTGGTTGTTAGATTGGTATGGCACTGAATAAATATATTAGTGCAGGCAGAATTGTAATTTTTATTATATTGGCTGGCCTGACCATGAGCAATTAATATTTTTCTAATTGTTTAGATCTTACTTTATTTGTGTGAAAAGTGTTTTGTATTTGTATTCAAACAGTGCCTAGATTTTTCTTGGCAGGTAGATTGCCAAGTATTTTACTTTGTTTATACTGTTTTAAATGGAATTTTGCTTTATATCTCTTACTGTTGGGATTTATTGATAATACATAGAAATACTGATAATTTATGTGGGTTTATCTTATGTTCTGCAACTTTGCTAAAGTTCTTAATTATTTCAAGTATTTTTTTAATATATCTTTAGGGTTCTCTATGTATACCATCATCTCATGCACTAAGAATGATACTTTTGTTTCCTCATTGCCTATTCTAATTCCTTCAATTTCTTTTTCTTCTATTATTGCTATAGCTAACATCTCTAATACTATATCTAATGATACTTGTGAAAATGGGCATTGTTGCTTCAACTCCAATCTTATTGGCAAAGCTTCTAGCTTATCCCATTACATATAATTCTTGCTGATGGTTTTAGACAGATACTGCTTGTCATTTTAAGGAAGACACCCTTTATTCCTTTGTTTTCTATTGTTTTTAATAGGAATGGCTGAAATAAAAAAAATCGGGAGTAGCAATCCCAATCTCAGCCAAATAAAAGCAAAAATGAACCTAATTAAAAGAGATAAGGAAGGCAATGACATCTTGCTAAAATGTACCATAGAGAATGAAGCAATATCAATATTAAACCTATGCACTGAGGGGTACAACAACCATATTCTTAAAGAAGAAATTGAATTACAGAAAGAAATAGCAAAACTATATTAATGGGGTACCTCAACTGCCCCCTCTCATAACTTGGTAAATCCAACCAAAAATAATAAGAAAGAAACTAAGCATATAAGTACAATATTAGAAAAGTCAGATATGACAAACCTTTGGAGAAGAGTGAATGGAAACAGAAGGGGATATACATTTTTCTCAACAGCACATGACACCTACACAAAAATTGACCACATACTAGGAAACAAAAACCTCAAAATCAAATGTAGAAAGGCAGAAAAATCAAGTATCAGAAATATTCCCAATGTGAACTAAGAATAATGAGAATAAGGGTCAAATAATGACCATCACCTACCCTCTCATCTTCCCCTCCACTGTAAATAGGTCTTTGAAAGCTCTTTCTGTGAAATAATTTACCCCATTCTACCTCTCCCTTCATTCTGGAACCAGTGTACTATTCTTTCTCATCTCTTAATTATTTTTATTTAGTTCCTTCAAATTCCCTTTATACCCATACCCTCTGTCTATGCATATTCATTCTAGCTGTACTATTAATGATACATTTTTAAAGATTTACAAGTATCATCTTTCCACGTAGGGATATAAACAATTTAGCCCTATTAAATCTCTTATTTTTTCTTTTTGCTTTTCTGCTTCTCTTGGGTCTTGATATTGGAGATCAAATTTTTGGCTTAATTCTGGTCTCCTTATGAAAACTTGAAATCCTTCTAATTCATTGAATGATCATTTTTCCCATTCATGTAATTCTACCAGGTAAGTTATTCCTGGTTGTAGTTCTAGCTCCTTTGACTTCCAGAATATCAAGTTCCATGACCTCTGATCTTTTAATGTTGGAGCTTTGCTAAGTCCTGTGTTATCCTGATTTTTGGCTCCCAGATATTTGATATGTTTCTTTCTGGTTACTTGTAACATTTTTTCCTTAACTGGTAGTTCTGAAATTTGGGTATAATGCTCCTTGGAGTTTTTATTTTGAGATCTCTTTCCTGAGGTGATTGATGAAATCTTTCAATACCTATTTTGCTTCCTGGTTCCAGGATAACAGCAAAGTTTTCCTTGATAATTTCTTGAAAGATGTTGTCCAGGTTCTCCTTTCGATTATGGCTTTCAGGTAGTTCAATAATTCTGCCATTGTCTCTTCTGGATCTATTGTACAGGTTAATTGTTTTTCCCATGAAGTATTTTACATTTTCATCTATTTTTTCATTCATATTTCCCATATTATACCAAATATCTGAAAAATAACACAGATTATCAGCAACCAGAAATAAGCTGTGCAGAGAATGTGGACAACCTCAAGATAGATAGATAGATGGATGCAGCAGTTTGAATCATGATGAAAATAACTACTGTGGTAGGCGAAAACATGTACTTCAAAAATGATATATATTCCTTTTGATGCACTCTTCTGATTCAGTCTCTGAGAACTTAATTTAATTTAGATGTTAGCACTACAAAATGTCATTAAGTAATATCTTTCAAAGTTTCCATTTACTGCTTTTTCTTTAATATAATTTTATTTCAGTAAAAATTTTCCAATTACATGTAAAAAAGCTTTAACATTATTTATTTTAAAATTTTGAGTTTCAAATTCTTTCTCTCCTTCCAGATCCAGCTTTTTCCCTGAGAAGACAAGCAATTTGGTATCAATTATACATGTGATGTTATGCAAAATATATTTCCATATTAGGCATGCTGTAAAAGAAAACAGAGACATAAAAACTTAAGGGAAATAAAGTTTAAAAGAGTTTACTTCAACCTGCATTTGGAATTTATCAGTTCTCTTTCTGGAGGCAGATAGCATTTTTCATCATAGTCCTTTGGAATTTTCTTGGATTATTGTCTTGATCTTCAATGTCTGTCAATAATAAAATAAAAGAAACCCAATATTAAACAATGCATCCTTTTTACAACTTTAGTGGTGGGGTAGATGAATGCTGTACTTGGAGTGAAGAAGAGTTGGGTTCAAATTTCCCCTCTGAAACTACTGCCATATGATTTGAATTCTCTCATTGTTGGATAACACTCTCAGACTTCTGCACTAACTTATAAGCAGGTTGCAAGATCTTTGGAGTATTGAATAATCATACATGTAGGAATTTTTCTTTGTGATCTATGCACTCTTGTTATTCTCGAATATTTAGTTGATTCTCAAGTCACTTAGGGAAACTAATCATATAAAATGTGTTTACTCTAAAATCTGTTTTAGGAAAACAAATCATGTGAAAAGTAGACTGGAGTTAGTCTGAGCATATCTAGATTCTTGTGTTTTCCAGGTCCCTTCCGGTTTCTAGCTTCAAGAGAGATGTTCAATACCTTCAGATTGCTGAAAGGAAAGGAAAGACTTTGGGAAGAAGGTCACCTTCAGTCATGTTCCCATTTCCACCTTACTACACTAGAGACTGAGAAATTTTCCCTTACATGAGATCCTGAACCCTTTCTCTTGTTTGAGCTGAATTTTCAGACTCCCAAAGGAAGGACTCCAATCTGTATTGTCTGTGTGTATCTTCAAATATACATTTTTCTTTGTTTCTATTTTGTTATCAATGTGGATAAATGCATTTATTATTTTCTATTTGAGTTCATTATGGAACTGGTATGTTATAGGGAAGATCATCACACCTTAGATATAGAACTTAGGGTCTTCCTTTTAGTAAAATCACCACCATAATGCTAGCACAAGCCTTTATTGACTCTACCTCCTTCAGCTTCCTAACCCATCTATTTGAAAGGGTAGAGAGTGAAGTATTAAACTCCTCCCAATGCCTTCCTTTATGTAGGGCAAAAACTAAACTTTCAGATCATTCTACATCCTTTTGACTAATAAGACTTAAAGGAAGAGGTAGATTTAATTCTAGCCTGGAACCTCTTCTCTATGAGGATAACAAAGTGGCCAGACCTGCCCCAACTTTGTATTACCCTTCCTGGCAGGAATCAAAGTCTCCCTAGTAGAAGGGCGAGGGGAAGATACTTTTGAGATGTCTAGTCTTGCCTCCTTGCAAGCAACCTCTAGACAGATTTATGTGGGTCTACATGAGGAAACCAGCATAGACACAGAACATACCACATACCTTCTGCATATATGTATGTACGTACATACGACCATTTATGTTATTACATATTTTCTATCTATATATACACACAAATGTATTATATATCAGCATCATCAGAATATAATATGAATTATGTACAAACACAAATAAATGTTTGTATGCATGTATAGGGAGGGAGGGTATGCTCTCCAATTCAGATTTATACTTCTTTATGCATTCTTGCCTTGTCCTATGTTCCTTCACGTTTCCCTATAAATTCTCCATTAAAGATTTCCATGTAAGGCCTTCCTTTTGTTGTTTTGGAATCTTAGAAATATCAGTATTAGGACAACCTAAATTAGAAAAGATCACACACACACACATATATGTATATATATTTATTCAGGTCTATGTATGTATATGTATATATGTATATTTATATACACATATATAATATAAAATATTATAGTTTGTGTGTGTGTGTGTATCTGTGGTTTAACTCTAAAAATGATTGGAAACCATAATTCCAAACATTTTAAAATTGACAAATTAAATCTCCATAACAAAATAAATTAAACAAAATATTGAAATTTAGAAATATTAAAATAGCCATTCATCTGTCTTCAAATAGTATAGTATGTCTGAGAGAGAAAAAGTCTTTTCTTTCTACATCATAAAAACACTCCCTTTAGTGCTGCGGGCATAGAGATAAATTTATTTTGCTTAAGTGCACATATGGTACTATTACATGTATAAAAAATACTACAACTTATATGTAACACATATATATGTATACTATATAACAAATCACTGCATATGATATACACACATTATATTTATATATGTGTGTTTCATAGATAAAAAATAGATATCTTATTTTTGTTTGTTTTTCATTATATGGAAAATTTTGATATCACTCATATTTTCCTATATAGCCTTTTCCTCTCATTTTCAGAGATATAGACATTATAACAAGGAGCGAATGAGGAAAAACTAACCAACATATTAACCAAGTGAGAAATAATATGCAGCATTGCACATCTATATCTCCCCTTTCCTTCTGTCCCCTTTAGCACAGAAAGGAAGAAAAGAAAATCTCTTCTTTAAAATTATAGTTTACTGTATTCAACTGTATTTTTCTTGTTCTTTCCATTTAAATTGTTCTTTCATTGTGTGTATTGATTTTCTAATTCTGCTTACTTCACTTTATTTAAGTTCATTTAGGTCTTCCCAATGCTTCTCTGTAGGACAGCAAGGTGGTTTAGTGGATAGTGCCAGGCCTGAAGTCAGGAAGACTCATTTCCCTGAATTAAAAGGAATCACATACAGCTAGTAAGCTGTGTGACTCTGGGCAAGTTACTTAACTCTGTTTGCCTCAGTTTCTTCATCTATAAAACGAGCTGGAGAAGGAAATGACAAACCATTCCAATATCTTTGCCAGGAAAACCCCAAATGGGGTGACAAAGAGTCAGACGTGACTTAAAAATGAATAAACAACAACAAAATGCTTCTCTGTAATACTCACTTCTTATAGCACAGTAACATTCCAAGATTATATGTATATATATGTATATACAATGTCATATGTTATGTTATATATTATGTTATGTTACAATATAGGATATTATAGTATATATAGTATAGTATAGTATTGTATTGTATTGTGTTACTATGTTATGTTATATTATATCATATCATATCATGTTATATCATATCACATCATATCATATTGTATTGTATTTTATATTATATTGTATTGTATTGTATTACATTACATTGTATTTTATTGTATTACATTACATTACATCATATCATATATCATTTCATATCATATATATCATATTATATTATATTATTATGTTGTATTATATTAATTAGTTTCCATTATATTCATGCCCCACAACTTGTTTAGCCATTCCTGAATTGATGGGAAATGCCTGTTTCCAGTGTTTTTGCAATTATAAGATATGCTGATACATATGATGATATTAATGATCATGATAGTTTTGATGGAGAAGATAGATAAAAGATAGGTGGATAGATAGACAAATGTGGGAACTTTTTTTCAATCATTGATCTATTTAGGGTATATGCCTAATAGTAATATTATATATGTATGTATATATATGTGTACATATATATACATACATATATATATACATATACATATATATATACACACACACACACACACACACACACACACACACACACACATACACAAGCATCCAACTCTAGCTGCCATTCAATACAGGTGCAATATGCTTTATTTGGAATTTTTTAATATCCAGGTTAGTGGAATATTCTAATGCTCTCCAATGAAGTCAAAAGTGTCCTTGGGGATAGGCAGCAATTAGCAATACCTTTGACACCAACTAGAGATGCCAGAACACAGTAAATATTTGGCTCATATTTAAGATCTTTGCATACCTCCACGAACTTCATGATTTTCAGTTAGACACCCAGAAATCAATTGGCCAGCATTCCTTTTTTAAAAATAGGAACTCTTTAAACATTTTAAAAAAATATTTTTATTTAAAGTTTTGAGTTGCAAATTCTATCCTTTTCTCCCCTATCCTCTCCCCCCTCCTGAGACAGCAAGCAATCAGACACAAGTTATACATGTGCAATTATGTAAAACATTTCCATATTAGTTGGGTACTTGGGTACTCTGCTATGTGTTGGTGATACAAAAATGAAAATAAAATAATGTTTGGTCTCAAGAACCTTTATTCTATTGGAGGGGACACATATGCATAAATAGGACATATGCGTAAGTAAGTACATACAAAATATAGAATTTTGTAGTCTGAGCTTGACTCTGGCTGGTCTCTTGGTAGTTCAAGTTTGATATTGGAATGAAGAGAAATACTTGTTAGCCATTCAGTAGTTATCAAAAGGAGGATTATTTAGCCATAAAATAGGTAGGATATTGAACAATTCATATAGCATTCAATTAAAGAGAGGGGGAGAGGAAACGAAGACTCTAACTTCTTCCTCCACAGGGGAATGATCTTTTTAGCAAAGCAGGGTGCGGTGGCAATATATACCATATTTTATCATTTATTCAATGAGAGAGAACTTATATTTTTTATCTCTTCTCTGTGACTATCATTTGCTCCATCAGTAAAAATTCTTTACTCTTTTACATGGTAGTTATCACATTTATTGTTCATTGTTGCAGCTTATTTTACACTATAGCAGTTCATGCAAATCTTTTCATATAGCTCTCAATTTCTACTATTGTTTATTTCTTATCATGCAGTAATATTCTACCAAGTTTGTAACCATAGATTTTGTCATTTATTTCCTAATTGATGAGTACCCACTTTGTTTTCAGTTCTTTCCTGCCACAAAGAGCCTTGCTATTGATATCTTTATATCTATTCAACCTTTGTTTCTGACCCTGCTAGGAATACATAAACTTTTGAAAATGATTTTCTATAGCACTTTGACAGTCACACAATTGATTGAGAAGTGCTTCAGATATAAGATCCTGTTATACTTATTTGCTGAATACAATCATTTTGATGAATTATAAAATGCAAGCTTAAAGACTTTTCTTAAAAGGAGTCTCATGCAAATGTTGGGATGTTGTGGGTCTTTGACAAATGCCATTGTGTTTAATGATTATTAACATTAAGGAAGACATAAAAAAGATGTATGCTCACCAAAGATGTTTTCCACTCTGATAGAAGTTATCCTAAATAGGATTCAAAAATAAAGCAGATTGATAAGATCTTTCTAATATTCCTCTTTGTGGAATATTTTGTACTGACTGAATTAAACCCAGGAATACAACATGGCTTCCTCGATGAGATTGACCAATCAATAAAATAAAATAAAAGCTAAATGGGTGAAAAATGCCTACTGTCTTATAAAATGGCTAATTTGCTGAATTAGTACATCATTGCATGTATCTAAGACATGTACTGCAAATGTACAGCAGGTCAGGTGTGGTATGGATGGTGTCTTTTGATTTGTGTGGAAATTGGATTTAAGTGAGACAATTGCCTGAAGCTGTCAGCCTCACTCTCTTCTCCAGAATCATCACAGTCCAGTGGCAGGACAGAATCAAGATGACTGGTAATGGCTTGAGATGGAGTGGATGACCTTGGCATCTTCAATGTCTAACCAAGCTCTAAGGACTCCACAGTGCCTGCTTCAGCTGCCTTTGTGGCAGTTGGAACAAATTGTTCTCATCTGCCCATTCCACCAGGGGAAGTCTTCACATGCTTGGGGTAGACACTGCCTCCCCAACTCCCCAATGGGTTTTAGATCCCTTGGTTACCTTCAACCTGATTTAGCCCATCTGCCAAAATAGTTTCCCAGGGTGTGGCCGTTGCACATGCTACAGCTTCTTGGAGCCACAGCGGCGAGTTGGGTGGAACAGGTGGATCACACCAGAGCTACCAGTCCTCCCTGAACACACCATATGCCTCAAAGGATACGTGACTTGTCATATATATATATTACAGCTAGGAAACATCTGAGAGCAGATTTGAACTTGTGTCCTCTTGACTCCATGGCCATCACTCTAAGTACTGCACTGCCCATTTGAACATATTAGGTATAGAGGGGAGAGAATTTGGAACTCAAAGTCTTAAAAGCAGGTGCTCCAAAAAAGTTGGTTTTTTGCATGCAGCTGGGAAACAAGACATATAGGGAATGGGGCATAGAAATCAATCCCGCCCTACAGGAAAGTAAGGGGAAACGGGATGGGGAAACGGGATGGTGGTGGGAGTAGGGTGACAGAAGGGAAGGCTGACTGGGGAATGAAGTAATCATAATATATGTCATCTTAGAATGGGGGGAGGGTAGAAATGGGGAGAAAATTTGTAACTCAAAATCTTGTAAAAATCAATGTTGAAAACCAAAGTATTAAATAAAAATGATAAAAAAGAGAGGAACACTGTAAAAAAAGTAGCAATGGATGGCATGCTCATGAAGTTTGTAAACGCTAGAAAGGTAGAGGCAGTATGTTGTAGTGAGAAGAGTACTGGATTTGGAACCAGGGGAGCATGGGTTTGAATTAATGCTCACTAGCAGTGTGATGATTGGCAAGTCATTTAACCTCCTTATGACTCATTTCATCTATATCTCAAAAAGCAATCCCTCTTTCCCATGGTTCTTGTGAGTATCTAAAAGATATATATATATATATATATATATATATACACATATATACACACATATATATGCATATGCATATATACGTATATATAGCTAGATAGATATGGAGGTATTGATCTATATCTATCTATCTATCTATCTATCTATCTATCTATCTATCTATCTATCTATCTATATGAGAGACAGACAGAGACACAGAGAAAGAGCTCTTTGATAGCTTTCAAACACAATGTAATAATACCTCATATTTGTAAAATTCTTTATGGTTTCCCTGTTTCTTTCCTCCCTACACTCCTCATTTATCTCATTTTATAAATGAAAAAACAGAAACTTCAAGAAGGTAAGTCTTTTGCTTGTGGTTACGGTTAGTATGTTAGGTGGGATATGAACCCAGGTCTCCTGACACCAAATCCAGTACTCTAGCCAATTGACTACTTTCCCTTGATTATTATTATTATTACTATTATTACATTTTGGATAGTAAAAGCTGAATCCAAAAAGATTTTGATAATCTACAACATAAAGTTGAGTCAAATTAGATGAAATGTAGCTGAGAAGAATGTAAAGTAAAAGGATAGGATTCAGAGCTGGAAGGGACCTTAGAAATGATCTAGTACAACCTTCTCATTTTGCCAACAAGGAGATTGAGTCCCAGAGCAGGTTTGTGATTTACCAAAGGTCAAAAATGTGGCAAATAAGAGAGTCAGAATTTGAATACAGATCCTCTGAATACAGTTCTAAGACTCTTTTCACATTCCACAACCACCTCAGACTTGCTTTAAATACATGAGCCATACAGATATGTACCAGGTGAAGCAAAACTATACAATATATCATATGGAAAATATCTGAGTGTGTTACTCACTTGAAAGCTCAATGTGTATGGTGGGACTACCGAGAAAGATAACTTGATCTTATCATGCCTTAAGGGGTTTAATGTCCAGGACACAGGAAGTCATAGTCATAGTCATACATCACATTCTATTCTAAACTATTTTGGCCAAGTCTGGGTGTCAGATTTAAGAAGGAAAATTATAAACTAGAGCAAGTCCAAAGATGGTGACCAGCATTGTGAATAGACTGTAGATTATAACGTAGGAGGATAGGTTGGAATACTGTAAATATTTATCCATGAGGGAAGCATGACTACGATTTTTTTTTTGTATTTGTGCTCTCACATAGAAGAGTGATTAAATATCTTTTTATCTGTAGGGGGCCAAGTTGATAGCAATAGCTAGAAGTTCCATAACATCATATTTTGGTCCAAAGTGAGATGCTTCCTAATGGTTACAGCTACAAGAAAATGGATATGCAGGGTCCCAGTCACATTAGGGGATGCTAGAAATCTACTTGTCAGGAATATGAGAGAGAAAATTCCTGATCAGGTATCAACTATAATCAAGGATGTCAATATTGAAGGCCAGATTATAATGTAATTGGGAAATATTTTAAAATCAATAAAAATACAACAAAGATAATGTTAATTTGTGGTTTTCTAAGTCAGATCCCTTTCTATTTGAGTCTATTGGACTTGATGAACTGTGAGGTCCTTTACAACTCAGAGATTATGTGATTTTTATTGAAATTCCTTAGAGTGTTATAACACCCTGCCTTCCTTGGAAGGTAAATAATGTTGATTGAATGAAATACAGTAATATGGTGCAATATATTTTAATATGTGCAATATGACAAAGTAGTACAGCATGCTTGAATAAATAAAGTTTGATCCTATACCTAGGGTATAAATTGTTATTAGAAATCAATATATAATATTTTATTCTTCTGCCAGGGACACACTATAATTAAATATGACTAGGTCTATTACCATGTTAAAATTAACAATTCCTTATTTATGGAGTTTATGCTTATTAAAATTTTTAAAAGTTCATATTTAATTTTACATGTGACTTTTACAATATGGGTAGATATTCATGACTAATTGAGTGTTTTCCTAGTATTTCTACATAAAAATTAATCTTGCATTTGACAACTCAGAAAGTGGAATGGAAAACAGAGGTACAGGTAATCAATCAGGTCATCTCAATCTAGTCTAGAGAGTTGTTTCTCCATTTTGACTTTATAAGGAAGCTCTTTTAAGATATTACTTTTTTTAAACGATTGAACTTACAAATTCCACTCGCAAATTTGGAATATATTCTGGCTGGTCAACTCATAATGAACTACATTATTAGAAGTAGCATTTGGTTATGGAACATGGCTTTTAGTTGCATAGTAATTTCTGTTCATTATAACAATGAGCATATCATAATGAATAAAACATTTGAATACCATTTATAACTACTAGTGAAGTACAAACACCAACCATAAACTGAATTCACTCCCTCCCATTTACATGCCAACATCCACTAAATTAATTTATTAAATTTGAGCAAAAAAGTGGGGGGCTCAAAGTTATCCAGAAGCATTTAACATCTGTGATTCCCTCAGCAACCTAAAGATTGTACCTTCTGAAACATAATGAATGTGAACAGATGGAACTTGACCTTTTGTGGAATATGAATAAATTAAATGTAATTTGTTTAATGGTAAATATTGTTCTTTAATGATAAAAATGCATTTTCAGAGACAAACATAACTAGGAGAGATTCTTAAATCTATAGTAAATTGTACCCATTTAATTTGAAACATTTAATATGACTTTTATAACATCTAGAAAGTAAAATAAAGATTTTGTTATAATAATAATAATAATAATAATAATAATGTTATTTCTATGGCACCTACACTTATATCATTTTTCTAAATAAATGAAACTTTGAAAGTTCCTTTATTACCAGAGTTTTTTAAAAAAATTTCAACCATTTCATGGAAATCTTTCTAAATTATATTATATATCTTCCTGACTTCTTTGATATATGTTTTGATATTACTTTAAAAAATTATTTACTTGTATATTTCTTCAAAGTTTTAATAATGCCCTTTATTTCACAGTCCAGTCAATTTTTGATATATCTTGCCCTCACTATTGAGCCTCTCTTGCAGCATAGAAAAAAAAAATTGTTAAGAAAACTAACCAACAAGGTACTGCATTTGAGAGCATATTCAATATTGCTGTAAAGGAGCTCAGTTGACTTTGAGGAAGACACAAGAATTACCAGTTCTTTGGAATCAAAACTGGTCATATAAAATTAGAGTTCAACTACCTTTCTGCGTTGTTTTCACTTACTTTATTGTTGTGTTTTTGTATATTGCTCTCCTGGCCCTATTTACAGTATCTGTTCATATGGATACCACCATGTTACTCTGAAGTAATAATACTTGTCATTTCTTCAAATATAATAATATTCCATTGCATTTATACACCACAATTTGTTCAACCATTCCCTAAATGATGAGCATCTACTTTGTAGCTTTTCGCTTTCTCACAGAGTGTCATGATGAATATTTAAAAAAAGAATGAAGAATTTACTCACATTTCTTAAACAATTTCAAATTGTTTATAAGATTGAAATTAATTTTTTATTATTATCATCATTATTGGTATCCATGCTATCTTACCTTTTTTGGGTTAGATTTTTTATAGAAATCACATTATTCTTGGTGTCATTTTTATTGTTGAGAGACACCATGTGTGGTTTTAGGGTCAACCCAAACTGGGTTTGAATCCTGTCTTTGACAATATATCCTGGTAGTCACACAGCTAGTAAGAGTATGAGGGAGATTTGAATTCAGGGAGATGAGTCTTCCTGATTTCAGGTGTAGCACTCTATCCACTGTGCCATCCTAAAGGATTCCTGGTCTATAATTTCTGGAAGCAATAACTCAATCCTGAAGCAGTATCATTGTCTCCTCCATGTATATAAAAATCCACCAGACTAAGGTATTTGTCTGATTTTTCAACATTTACATATTGTTGAATAAGTTCGTGTGAATGTTGCCTATTAAATAACTTTTACTTCTCTTTTGGATCATAATCATTTCATAGGCTGGAGGTAAATTACTTTTGGTTAAATTCAAGAAATCTAATACTATAACCCTGTCAGGCACCTTTACAATTGCTTTCTAAAACTTTTTTTTTCAATTAGCTAAAATTCATCTCTTTTCCCTATTCCAGATTTCTCCCCCCACCCCATAGTTGAAAGGAAAAGGGGAGAAAACCCCTTGAAACAAATATTCATAGTCATGCAAAACTGCTTCTCAAATTGGTCTTGTCAAAAGAAAATAAGTCTCAATCTGGACACTGTGTCAATCATCTCACTGTCAGGAGGTAGATAGCATGTTTCATTTTGAGACTTCTAGATTCATGGTTGACATTACTCAGAGTCCTTAATTCTTTTAAATTGGTTTTTCTTCATCATATTATATTAACCCTCCCTAAGAAGGCAAGCAATTCACCATAGTTCACATGAGTATCATTATGCAAAACCCTTCCACAATACTCATGCTATGAAAGACTAACTATATTTTGCTCCCTCCTAACCTGTCTCCCTTTATTCAATTTTCTCCCTTGACCCTGTCCCTTTTCAAAAGTGTTTGCTTTGGATTACCTCCTTC
>CM053626.1:149110349-149131370 GCA_028646595.1 Phalanger gymnotis | reverse complement strand
GAATGCCTTGAAAGGCAGAATTAGCCAAATGGAAAAGGAGGTCCAAAAGACTATTGAAGAAAATACTACCTTAAAATTAGATTGGAGCAAGTGGAAGCTAGTGACTTGATTAGAAATCAAGATATTATCAAACAGAACCAAAGGAATGAAAAAATGGAAGACAATGTGAAATATCTCATTAGAAAAAACACTGATCTGGAAAATAGATCCAGGAGAGAGAATTTAAAAATTATTGGACTACCTGAAAGCCATGATCAAAAAAAGAGCCTAGATATCATCTTTCAAGAAATTACGAAGAAGTAATGCCCTGATATTCTGGAGCCAGAGGGTAAAATAGAAATTGAAAGTATCCACTGATCACCTCCTCAAAAAGATCCCAAAAAGAAAACTCCTAGGAATATTGTTGCCAAATTCCAGAGCTCTCAGGCCAAGGAGAAAATATTGCAAGCAGCCAGAAAGAAACAATTTGAGTATTGTGGAAACATAATCAGGATAACACAAGATCTAGCAGGTTCTACCTTAAGGGATGGAAGGGCTTGCAATATGATAGGTCAGTGGATCTAGGATTAAAACCAAGAATCACTTACCCAGCACAACTGGCTTGAAGGCAAAATATGGATTTTCAATAAAATAGAGGACTTTCAAGCTTTCTCAGTGAAAAGACCAGAGTTGAATAGAAAATTTGACTTTCAAATGAAAGAATCAAGAGAAGCATGAAAAGGTAAACAAGAAAGTGAAATCATAAGGGACTTACTAAAATTGAACTGTTTTGTTTACATTCCTTCGTGGAAAGATGATGTGTATAATTCATGAGACCTCATTATTAGGGTAGCTACAGGGAATATACATACATACATGCATGCATATATAATTATATATATATGTATTATATATAGACAGAGGGCACAGGATGAGTTGAATATGAAGGGATGATATCTAAAAAATAAAATCAAATTAAGGGATGAGAGAAGAATATATTGATAGAGGGAGAAAGGAAGAGATAGAGTGGGGTAAATTATCTTGCATAAAAGTGGCAAGTAAAATCAGTTCTGTAGGAAGGGAAGAGGGGACAGGTGAGGGGGAATGAGTGAATCTTGCTCTCATTGGGTTTGACCTGAGGAGGGAATAACATACACACTCAATTGTGTATCTTACCCCACAGGAAAGAAGGAGGAAGAAGATAAAAAAGGGGGGATGATAGAAGAGAGGGCAGATGCGGGAGCAGGTAATCAAAAGGAAACACTTTCGAAAAGGGACAGGGGCAAGGGAGAAAATTGAACAAAAGTGGATAGCATAGGAAGGAGCAAAATATAGTTAGACTTTCACAACCTGAGCATTGTGGAAGAGTTTTGCATAATGGTACATATGTGAACTATGTTGAATTGCCTATCTTCTTAGGGAGGATGAGTAGGGAGGGAAGAGGGGAGAGAATGTGGAACTCAAAGTTTTAAAAGCAGATGTTTAAAAAAAAGTTTTTGCATGTTACTAGGAAATACGATATACAGGCAATGAAACATAGAAGCCTATCTTGCCCTACAAGAAAGTAAGGGAGAAGGGGATGGGGGGGGACTGGGTTTACAGAAAGGAGGGGTGACTGGGGAAAGGGAAATCAGAATATATGCTATTTTGGAGTAGGGGGAGGGTAGAAATGGGGAGAAAAGTTTTAATTCAAAGTAATGCTGAAAACAACAAAATATTAAATAAATAAATAACAGTGAGGCTAGTGGAGGTGGTAGGAATCAAGCTGAGCTATTTAAATTTCTAAAAGATGATGCTGGTAAAATGCTACACTCAGAACTATTAACAAGATGGTGGAGTAAAGGCAGGGAATCACCTAGGATCTCCCCCAAACCCCTCCAAATCCCGATAAAAATGACTGTAATCAAATCCTAGAGCAGCAGAACCCACAAAAAAATGGAGTGAAACCAATATCCAGCCCAAAGCAACTTGGAAGGTTGGCAGGAAAGTCTCTTGCATCACGGTGAGAGAGGAGTACAGTCCAAAGCAGGCCAGGCCCTAGCAAAACTGGAGAAGGCCTCAGGTACCTGAATCACTGGCAGCAGCGGCAGTTTCCAGACTTTTCAGCCACAGAGGCCAAAGACAACTTTGTAGGAAGGATCTGTAGCACTGGGATGAGAGTAAAGCACAGTTCAGTGCAGTTCCAGCCCCAGGAAACCAGGAGTTGACCTTGGGAGTGACTGAATCAGTAGTGGCAGTTGCAGTGGCTTCTTCTAGAGCTCTCAGCCCACAGGTAGTAAGGGTCAGAAGGAGATTACAAGGGTCTTTTTTTGCTAGCATTGAGGCCAGGACTCTTTTACTTTGCCCACACTTGGATGCTGGTTGCAGTACTGGGTGGCAGTCTGAGGGCAAGGAAGAGCAATAGTACAACAGAGCTTGTGGCTACAGTGTAGGGAGATGCTTCTCACAGTTCCAGATCAGAAATGAGTGTTTGTGGTCACTCACAGACCAAAGCACATAACAGGAGATTTCTAAATACCCCTCCTTAGATCATGCCAACTCAGAGAACTGAGAACTAATAGGTCCCTAAAAGTATCTGTGGAAATAGCTACATAAAATCCCTGAAACCTAGGACAGTGTGCCCTCCACCCTGGAGGGAAAGCTCTCCTTTCCAAAGAGTTAAAAGTCAAATAATAGGCTCAGAAAATGAGCAAACAATGAAAAAAAATTGACTATAGAAAGTTACTATGGTGACAAGGAAGATCAAAATATACACTCAGAAGATAAAAAAAAGAGTCAAACCTCCTAGATCCAAAGCAGCCAAGAAAAACATGAATTGGTCTCAGGCCATGTAAGAACTCAAAAAAGATTTTGAAAATCAAGTAAAAGAGGTAGAGAAAAAATTGAGAAGAGAAATGAGAGTGATATAAGGAAATCATGAAAAACAATCAACAGCTTGATAAAGGAGACATAAAGAAGTACTGAGGAAAATAATACCTTAAAAACCAGGCATGGCCAGATGGTAAAAGAGTTCAAAAAAGTGAATGAGAAGAATGCCTTAAAAAGCAAATTTGGCCAAATGGAAAATGAGGCACAAAAGCTCATTGAAGAAAATAATTTCTTAAAAATCAGAACTGAGCAAATGGAAGCTATTCATTTATGAAAAACCAAGAAACAATAAAATAAAACTGAAAGCATGAAAAAAATGGAAGATGGTGTGAAATATCTCATTGGAAAAAACAACTGACCTGGTAAATAGATCCAGGAGGCATAATTTAAGAATTTTTGGACTAGCTGAAAGACAAGATTAAAAAAAAAGACTGTAGACATCATCTTTCATGGAATTTTCAAGGAAAACTGTCCTGACATTATAGAACCAGAGGGTAAAATAGAAATTGAAAGAATCCACCGGTCACTTCCTGAAAGAGATTCCAAAAGGAAAACTCCCATGAATATTAGAGCCAAATTCTAGAGTTCCTAGGTCAAGAAGAAAATATTGCAGGCTGCTAGACAGAAACAATTCAAGTATGAGAGAGCCACAGTCATGATAACACAAGATTTAGCAGCTTTTACACCAAAGGATCATAGGGCTTAGAACATGATATTCCAGAAGAAAAAGGAGCTAGGATTACAACCAATAATTACTTACCCAACAAGACTAAGTATACCACCTCAGAGAACTGAAAACTAACAGGTCCCTAGAAGTATCTCTGGAAATAGCTACATAAAATTCCTGAAATGTAGGACAGTGTGGCCTCCACCCTGGAGGGAGAGCCCTCCTTTCAAAAGAGTACATCTTGTGAAATGTCAAGCTGGATGAATGAAAATCTGGAATTAAGGTTCGTGGAGAAATATCAACAATCTCAGATATACTGAAGATACCAGAAAATGGCATAAAATGAAAAAGAATTAAGAAACCTCTTGATGAAGATGGTGGAGGAGTGCAAAAGATGGCTTGAAGCTTAACATTAAAAAATAAATGAAATTAAGATCATGGCAAGTGGTCCCATCATTTTCTTGCAAATAGAGGGTGAAGAAATGGAAACAGTGTCAGATTTTACATTCTTGGGCTTGAAGATCACTACGAATGATGACTCTAACCAGGAAATTAAAAGGTGCTTGCTCCTTGGAAGCAAAGCTATGGCAAGTCTGGCCAGCATACTTAAAAGGAGCCATCACTTTGACAATAAAGGTATGTGTAGGCGAAACTATGGTTTTTCCACTAATAATGAATACTGTGAGAATGAGACTATAAGGAAAGCTAAGCACCAACAGAATTGACATTTCTGAATTGTGGTGCTAGGAAAACTTTTGAGAGTCCCTTGGACAGCAAAGGGATCAAATTGATTAATACTTAAAGATATCAATTCAGAATATTTATTGCAAGAACAAATACTGAAATTGAAACAAATACTTTGTCTACATAACGAGAAGACAGGCCTCATTGAAAAAGATGCTGATCTTGGGGAAAGGTTCAAGGCAAAAGGAGAAGTGAATGACCAAAGATGAGATGGATAGATAGTTTCACAGAAGCAACAGACACGAGCTTGGACAGATTTTGAGAGAATAGAGGATAGAAGGGCCAGGTGTACTATGGTCCATGGTGTCATGATGAGTTTGATATGACTGCATGACTGAACAACAAAAATAAAAATGTTTTTCTCGGTTATTTTGGCATACAGATCTTATCCAAAGCATCTTCCTTCCCGGTTAAGTATGGCACAATAGATAAAAGATAAATGATCTTGTAGTCATAAGTATGTAGTTTCAAGTCCTGACTGACGTGTTGTAGCTGTGTGACCATTGATAATTTACTTAACTTTGCAGAGTCCCAGGAAACTCTTTAAGACATTAAGGTGTACATTTGTTGCTGTTTTGTTTTGAAGAAAATTTTTCACACCACGAGTTCTCTATATGCATAAAATCACAGATTCAGACCAAATATCATCAATAGATTGATATAGAAGTGTTGTAAAATCTATTCTAATTATTCTATTCTGTTGTGCCTATCTATCATCTATCTATGTCTATCTATCTATTCTTCTATCCTGTTATAATTATAATGGCTTTTTTCATTGTTGTCATTCTTTCTATTTGCAAGTAGAAAGGGGAAGCAGCAGCCAAAGGCTCCCAAGACCCCATCGTAGAAGTGGGGAGTCTTTCCACAACCAGGGGCACCTTGCTCCCTTGCCCAAGGTCCATTTAGACTCCCCATTCAGGCTGTTTAATGGCTTACATTGTTTGGATGAAAAGAGAACACTGAATCTATTCCCTCCAGTAAAATAGAAGACCGTCAAGCCTTATCATCTGTCCCACCACTGCATTCTAAGGGCCAACAGGCTCCTTACCTCTATGCTCTTCAAAATCCCAGAAACTGTCTGCCTTATTGATGTGACTTAATGTGACTTCATGGACCTTTCCATTAGCCATGCTATGCAAACCTTAGGACTTCTGAGCCATCCCATTTTCAATGTAGTTGAGCTTTCTTTTATGTGTTGTCTCTCTTTTTTGAGAGCAGGGATTGTTGCTTTTTCTATTTGTATCTTCAGTGCTTGGCACATAATACAAGCTTAATAAACACCCTTACATCTTTTCAAAGAATTCGGAGTCACAGGACTTGGCTCTATAATTTACTACTTATGACTTTATGTGACTTTAGGCAAATCATTTAATAACTCTGGACCTTACTCATCTCTGGACCTTTGAACTCATCCCTAAAATGGGGATCTTCAAATAGATGTTCTCTAAGGAACTTTTCAATGCTACCTCTATGATCCTATAATAATATATGGATGATCTGGCTTCCTTGAATCTCATAGCAATTTTCTGAAGCTCACTTCTACCTCCTTGGTCTATTTCACTGTTTTCTGAAGTCATAGTCAGTTAATAAACATATATTAAGTACCTACTCTGTGCAAGGCATAATGTCAATGCTAAGAATACAAAGAGAGTAAAAAAAGATAGTCCCTGCTGTGAAGGAGCTCACAGTCTAATAAGGAAGATAGCAGGAAAACAACTAAGTACAAACACTATATATAAAAGACAAATTGGAGATAATCAAGAGAGGAAAAAGTGCTAGAAATAAAGGGAATCAGAAAGCCTGCTTTAAATGATGGACTGTTAGCAAAGACTTGAAGGAAGCCAGGAAGCCATCATGCTCCTCTATAATAGTTTAAAAATATACCTATAATTAAAGCTAATGCTTTGCTTGGCTACTATGGTTCTCTGCTTGGCAAGGAGATTAAGTGTTTGCTGGATGAAACAATTTCTGAAATCTTTTGGTCCCTCATTGTGGTGATTATGTTACATTGGTCTGATTTTAATAAATAGTCATAACCAGAATAGACATTTTGATTTTATCCCTTTCCCATTTTTCATTGTCAATAGCTTGTTTAAACAGGCTCATAAGATCAAAGATTTAGAGCTGGAAGGTACATTAGAAGTCAGATTGGAACTCTTGTAATTATATGCAGTGTCTTCACATCTTTATCTTTTCTTCTAATTTGACACTGATTTTGATCTTTGCTCTAATCAGTCAATGAACTGACTGCTCACAGAGAGCTGAATGATATGCCTCCCACAATGGTTACTAGTAATTTCTTGTCTGCTAAGAAACAGCTAATTGCATTTTTTATGTTATTGTTTGGTTCTTGACATTTCCACTCTTTCTCTACTCTCTGTCTTGAGAAAATAATGATGATATACAGGCATGAGGTTTATAAGCCTTTGACTTTGTTCATTTATTAGTTTTAGGCTATATTTAGAATACATTTTTAACCATTCCATTCTGTGCTCAACTTTGCACTGAAGTGGCTTAATATCAAGATATATTTTAACTTGGTTTGTAACATCCTATAAAGTTCTTCACAGGATTTTTCTACTTCATCCTCTGAGACAAATGTGGTTGGATACACTACATTCTTAGTGTAGAAGGTTGATCACAAGAGTTTCCTGATCACTTTCATAAGATGCATATCCCTGTAAAAGCTGGACAAGTTCTAATTTGCCTATTGTTACCTAATTGAGATGATCAAGAACATCTACTGGCTAGAAATTTTATTGGCCCATTCATACTTGATGGAGATGAATAATTAAGTCTCAGCAATTCAGGATGATTTGGTTGACTTTGGGTGTTGAGGGTGTAGAATTGTCTGTGCAAGGTCTAAAAAATTAGATCATTGAAGAGTTGGCCCTTTTCAGAGAAATGCAGAGAAAGAGTTGGCCACAGAGAAGAATCAAGAAGGTTTATTATAGGAATATTGAGTCCCAGAAGGTGGGGATAAATTGTGCTATATCCTGAGGTTCCTGGAATAATATTTGGGTGGTGGCTAAATGAGCAAAATAGAATTACATCAAGATGTCCCTGAGATTGAAACTCATTTATGTTATTGGATACAAAGTTTATAAGTACATAATCTTCATAGCAGTCTCTTTGATTATCATGCGCACACAATAAAGCAAAATGACCAACTGCCCCATGATATTTTTTTTCACCAGCTTTGTGAATGCAGAATAAACATCTCTACTAATACTTCCATTCATATGCCTACAGTGGATCTTTGAATTATCCTTTCGTTTAGCTATTACTTCATTTCTTAATTTTTCACGTTAGTGAAGACGTCATTTTGGATGCTCTTAAAATACAGCACTGCATCAATTTGTTGATGGTTGGACAAAGATCTAGAGGACCAACAGTTGAATTGATATTTTTAAATTGTCTGAAAACTGTGTGCAGCCTCTGCCACCTTTTCTGTCACTCCCCTACTGCCATTGTGAACTGCTCTTCAAAATATAGCTTTCACGTCAAGTCCTTCCCCTCCAACAGTGCTACAATGAGTCTCTTTTTACATTAGCAATGCTAATTAGCTTGTCTAGCATATAAAGAAATTGGAATCATTGAAAATCTTTCTCCTATTACCCCTTAACCAAAAAGCATCTGTAATTGATTTTCACTGATATATGTGCTTGAAATCTAGTCTCAGGAAAGAGGCTATATTTATATTATTTTTTCTCATAATTTAATTCCCCAATAACTAACACACATAATAAATTCAATAAATAATTGTTTATTGATTTATTGATGTAGCTACTCTCATTTAATGGTGCAGATAGTGAATGATTTATGCCTCCTCGTTCTGCATAACTCCTATCTATGACCTCCCATAATTCCTCTAAAGGGCTTCATTATAATATTTCTTTCTCTAAAAGTCTTGTTATTGTCTGAACACCAGAGAAGACTGTGGGCTGTCCATCTGTTATCCCTTACTCTAAAACTAATAAATATTTATTCAGAGCCCTAATGACTCTTAATGAGGAATGTAAAAGCCATCTTATGAGCTCTCTTAGTTTCTTTCTTCTGCACCTCCATGATAGTTACCATATTGGTTGTGGGGCTAGAAACCATATCATGATGAAATATGGTAGAAATGACTGGAATACTTAATATAAAGAAGATTAAAAAAGATATGGTAGTTTTCCTCAAGTGTTGACAAGTGTGTCAAGTAAACAAGAGCATTGATTTATTCTGGGTTGCTCCAAAAGACAGAACTAAGACCAGTAGGTAGAAGTTAGAGATGAAGTAGATTTTGATTCAATATGAATTCAATTCAATCATTCTATTATTTGAATGTTTGAATTAATTAATGATGAGGGTCACCTCATTAAATAGTAATATTCCTAGAAAAGACTGGATGGACAGGTTGTAGAAATTTGGTATGAAGTTGGACTAAATGATCTGAAAGTTCCCTTAAAACTTTTAAGAGTCTTTGATTCTCTGAAATACCTCATATATGATGGCTTTATGGAAAGAGCTCTAGACAATGTCTATGCCTGATTAGAAATTACATAACAAAGTCAGCAATCATTTTAAAGACTACTAAAGTTGTTTGAAAATTTTTTACATTATATTTAGGATATTTTCAGATTATTAGATGGCCTTCTTCTTAATATTTCAATAGGTATCTACTCTTATTATAGTTGTACTACTTTCAGAAGCAAGGATAATAACTCATCCATGTTTTCACATCCAATGTGACTCTTATCTCTGGCTTCCTATAAATTCTCTGTGCTGCATGAGCCACACGTATTGGAATCCTTTCTCTGGATTTGAACATTTTATGAATATCAGTATAGTTGTCAACACCTGAAATTTTGATCATCTCTCTTTGATGAGATATATTATTGTGCTTTTTATGTAAAATTTGCCTTTGGTAACATGCTGCAGGCTATTTATTTCCCCTCCCCCATCTTTCTTCCTAATCAAAGGTTTATTGGAGCCAGCTCTAACTAGCTCATGAGAGCCCATTGTTAAATTTTCAGGGTAAATATTTCCACCTCAGAAATCGACAACTGTGACTTTTAGGTCACATGAATAAAATATGGGTGATTAGACATTTTGTTCCTAATCTCCACAACCTCTCAAAACCTCTCCTAGATAGAAAATATTAAAAATAAAGCAACTTCAGCTCCCTGGTATAGGACACCCAGAATCTAAAAGTAGGTTAAAAAACAACCAACCAACCAAATAAACCATGAATTGACACCTGTGGACTCTGAATTTATTTAGCATCCCTCTCCTATCTCCCATTCTACCAGCAATGGGTCTGTACTAGCATACTAAAGGACCTGACACACTGACATAACAAAACCCAACCCTGCACTATCCTTTCCCCTTCTCCACTTTTTTCAGTGCCCATGGACTCTGACTCCTGGCTGCAAGAGTCTGCTTGGGCTGTGACAGCCAGACAATGTATCCAGCCAAACCTGTAGTACCAGTGCTATAAAGCTCTTAACTGCCAGTGTCAGGCCAAAGAACTGAGAAATAGAGAGAGTGGGACAGGACACCAAGACAAGATATCATTTGTGAGGGGGTAGGGTGGGTGGAAGGGTGGATGGGACACTGGGTGGCACTCCACGAAGCCCAAGGAAAAGAGCACGGTATCTAGCTGGGGCTAGTTCTGTCCACTAAAAAGTCACTTGGGGGCAGTCTACTAAAAAGTCACTAGTCCAGTGTGCCATGAGCTGCCCAGATTAGAGGAGACTGAGATGTCCTAAGATCCAGCTCCAAAGAAACCACCATTATCAGAGGGGAGGGAGACAGAGAGTCAGAAAAAGACTAATATAATTTAAGATCTCAGGAAGAAGAAAATTATAATACCGTGAGCATAGGCAGATAAATCAAAAGAGAAAACAGTAAGAGCATAAAGAAATATGGCCTTCAGATCTAGTAAATGGGTTCAGGCATCCACAAATAAATTTTGCAAAACAAAGGAAAATGATCCAACACTCAATAATAAAGAGGAGGACCTTGTGGAATGTGAGAACACAGAACCACAACATACTGTTTCAGAGTGTTTCAAAAGAGAAATTAGAATAATAAGAGCAGAATTTATGACCTGCAGAGCAAAAATAACAGGCAGATAGAAAAAGTGGAATTTGTTATAGCAATTCTCAGCAAGGAAAACAAAAGAAAGAACACTAGATTGTGAGAGAATGGAAGGGATTAAGACAGCAAGTGGTTAATTATGGGAATTGAGTAAACCACACTGACTCCATTTTGTGACTCAATTCTGGAGCTAACTTAGGTCCATTTCTATTCAATTATCTGTCTAATGCAATTTCTTTTATATCAGGAAACTTTTTCAATTATGGGAATTGGGAGAAAACTTTATTGCATTGTTTAAATTTAGCCTTATATGGCTGGGAAGCTGGACCACCTCCATCTGTTCCTTAGAGACCCTTAACTAAGGGCCTAGGATATGCAGACCAGAAACCTCATCAGATATGAATATTGATGCAAGAAGTTTTCTCACAATTATATATCTTGAGCAATCTATATGTCTTATCAGAAAACTGGCTGTATACTGATCAATCAGTTATTGTTTCCATGTTCTTTTGACTATTTACAGACTCTCAGATGGAACATGACAACTCTTTTTCTGATTTCAGGGAATTGCACCTGTTCACTCTCCCCCACCCAACTTGGAAAGTCCCTAATCTTTACTCCAATTAGAAATCAAATTACCTAATGTTATATTCCAGTTAATTGTTTCCTTTTAATTAATGGTCTTATTTGATTGTTTTTAACATATGAAAATCTGTCTCCTTCTGTACTCAGGGACTGGTGCCAAAGCTGCAGAAAGTAACTGGTTCTAATTTGTTAGGCGGTTGGCATACATTTCTTAAAAAATTTAAATGCTTGGAAGCGCCTATCTTTGGTTCCTCAGTAATTTCATCTTTTATCTATCATAATTGGGAATGCAAATATTCAGAACTGAAGGACAATCTAGAAAAAGAAAAGTAAAAAAAATGATAACATTAAAAGAAAATATGCTCACTATACAAGAACTTAACAATTGCTGCAAAACAGGGCTTGACTTATCATTTTGTGGGTTGTTTAGATTTAAAAAAGTGTTAATAATCCAGATTAAACTTAAAGGTGTTTATGAACTTTCCCATCCCTGTCCCAGGCCATTGTTAAACATTTATTAGCAGCAAACTCTTGTATTTTTCTATAAATAGTCATTTGGCTCAGCAGGAGTATAGTAGAAAGCTCTGGAAATAAAGCTATCACCAGATTGGAGGTTTGGTGACTGCAGGCTGCTGCTGCTGCTGCTGATGATGATGATGAAAAGCTGGTGCTTTATAGAGCTTTAAGTTTTGCAAAGTGCTTTATATCTATCATTTCATTTGAGTCTCACAACAAGTCTGTCAAACACTCATATAAAATATTTACTACCTGGTTGTAGGTTTGATCCTGTCAAAGTAATTTAGAGGGTGAGATCTAGTAGAAAGCTAGTGGAAATGGGGCCAGTTTTGAAGTCAAAGAGGTAGGTCAGATACACTCAAGTTCTGTATTTGGCATATGATAGCTGTGTAACCATTACATGGCACCTAATTTCTCTGTACCCACAAGAATATCTCTCTAAAGAAGAGTTGCCAATTTGCATTGGCAAAAGAGTTTCTACCCTGGGATCTTCCCATACAGATGAAATCATAAGTTTATCACAATACATACACCAACCAAAAAACAAAAATAAAAGTAATTGCCTGATCTATTCAGAGGCTATTTTGCTAGTCTAATTTCAAATTTCACTTCTATCAAAAATCATCTATATTGAATTAATTTTATGCTTATTAGTAATTCAATAGATATGTGTCTTGTCTTCTTTGCCATTTGCAATCTAAGACCTGGCATGACAAAAACTTTACTGTCAACTATTTTCATAATTGACGGATCATCAACTAATTATTATCAATTGTAAAAACTGTTACAAATAAATAACTCCTTTTATTAGGAATAAATTCTGCAATTTGTAGATATGAAAAGTCTTATTGTGTAACAATTCTTTTTTTTAAAATAAAAAAAACATTTATTGAATTCCTACTAAGCTCAGTATTAGGGATGGATGACAACCATGGAAAGACAGTCTATGGTCAAGTTCGCACTTTGGCAGGGGGTAGGGGAGGAGACAACATATTATTAGAGAGTTCAATTGCTGGGTAAATGAAAAGACTTTTAAAAGTTCTAATTCCTAAAAGTCATAAGAATGCACCAGAGGGGCAGATTGCATGGCCCAGACAGGCATCTTTAGATAGCAGTCTGGATTAGCTTATGGGTAGTTTAGGGTAAGAGCTGAGCACAGCAGAGTTCATTTGGATCTGACAGAAATGAGGAATCTGCTTTTCTTTTATTAGTAGTACAAGTGAATAATTTCTATAATTGTTGAGAGTATGTTTGTAATAATTTCTACTCTAATTAGTAGTACATGTGAACAATTTCTATAATTGTTTATAGCATGTTTATAGTATAAAATATGGTATTTTGTTCATATTATTGAAGAAAAATTAAAATAGCACATAGAAAAACAAAGATAGTCATGGAAGACAGCTACAACACAAGAGGGGGAGAACAGTAAAGAGATTGATTTGGAGATCATATTGCAGGACTAAAAAGAGTAACACTTTAAATTTCACCCTCTGTAAAGTATTAATTGAGTCTTCTCACTTCTTTCTAGTTGCTTCTCTGGCTAATCTTTGAGCTTCAGCATTGCCTTCAACTTTCGAACCAGAAGGTACATACTTCCACTCAACATTCATGTCCTGAGTCATAGTAACCAGCTTAGCGAATTGGTCTTTGTGGACTACTTCTTTATTTTTACTTGTTTTCCAACCATTTTCTTTCCAATTGTGAATCCATTCATTCATGCCTTTGGTGACAAGTTGATTATCTGTGTACAGAGTGAGTGTGTCCTTATTTTGGGCCTTTGTTGCTCGATCACTTTGGTAGCTACTTCTAATGATGCTCTTTGGTTTGTCTGTCATTGAGAATATGTACTACTTATGTTTAGATCATGGTTGGGTCTCCAGAAGACAGCAATACCTCCTTGCGCTCCTTCTCTTCGATTATTTTTGCAGGCACCCTTGACAAACACAGTGTTAGGGTCTGATGCCTGGTATGACTGCCTGTATGGGCTTTTAGAGCTTCTAGTCTCCCAGCCATATTCATAGCTCCTTGGATTGTGTTTCCAACTCATCTCCAGTCTCTCCAAAGTCTTGGTGAAAAAAAGAAAATGAGTCTGACCTTCGGAGATTGGGAACCTGTGTAATGATTCTTAAGGATACCAGAGATCATGCTTGTGACTGAAAAAGGACTATCTTTCATATCATTGCTTAGTGAGAAGAACAATGTGCAACTAATAGTCTTGGTTTTGCAACTATTCACAGAAAGATGGAAACTAATTTAATCTCTCTGGGATTTAGGTTCTTCATCTATAAATCACAGAGTTGGGATGGGTAATTTCTGAGCTCCCTTTTGACTTTAAGATCCTGTGACATAGATGAAAATGGTAATGATCCTCTAACATTGGTACTCTTTGATCTTTTGCTAACATCTGTTTATAACCAGGAGTATATAAATACAATTTGATGGCTAGGGTATGCTCAGGAAATGGAACAGAGTGAAACTAATTCTGCACCCCCCATTCAAGATTCAAAGTATATCTTGCCAAGTTCCTTTGTTCTTACTTTGGGGGAGACAGGAAGCTCAAAGAATAAAGTTCAAAGGAAAGAGAAGAAAAGTATGCCTTCCCAAATCTACCTTTATCTACATAGGAGCTTCAAGAAATAAGGGCCATCCTGATAACCAGAAAACATGACCCTAGCATTTAACACAGATAATAAACTCCTTAAGAATAGGGTATGTTTTCACTTTTGGCTTGATATCCTTAGCATTTTGCATATTTGGATAGGGGATAAAGACTGGATCTGTGATTTCATTATTATAAGGAATTCTCTGATAAAAACCATTCGGTCAGTGCAGGTTGATACCTTTTCAGCAACTTATCAACTTAGTGAATTGCTTAGAGCAATGATGCCGAATTCAAATAGAAGTGAGGTCTGCTAAACCACAGGAAAGGATCCTTGAAAACTGCATATTGACTAAGAAAAGAAAATATTAATATCATCTGTTTTGTTGTATTTTTATTGTTAAATATTTCTTAACTACATTTTAATCTTTGTTCTGACTATAATCTGTAGTGTCATCGGCTTCATGTTTGGCCCCTCTAGTTTAGAGCACTAAGTAATGATGTAACTTGCTCAGGGTCACACAGATCTTATAAGAATCAGAGATGAAACAAACCCAAGTCTTCTTGGCTCCTAAACAGTTTCTCTATCCACTAATTCATACTTTCTTTCATGTATATGCTTATTGAAAATGATTGAAATAAATTCTTGGACACATGAAGATCTCTTTCCCCAAGATGGCTAGAACCTATAATAATAATGGTCTTTGAAACTTTAGAATTTCACCTGTGGGCAGGGTCAAGTACATGGTCCTTAGTTGTAGAAATAAAACTCCGTTGAACAGCTATGTACTTCCCTGGTTTGTCCACAGTCCTGGCTTCCACTTGGATACTATCATCACTACTCTCAATAAAAAAGTCATAACAATAACTGACATCTGTAGAGCTTTAAGTTTGACAAAGCACTTTCCTTAGAAGGGTTTTTAAGGATCATTTATATTTGATTCTGTATTGTTCCCTGATGACCCTAAACTTTGCTTACTCTTGACAGTTTAATTCTCCCTTTTGCCTTTTCCTTTGGTTTGCCTTGAGTTCAGCTGATCCCAGGGTACATAACTATACTTTAGCTAATTCAGAGCATATATTTGGCCTCAGAAACACAATGTTCTTCATCAGCTAACTATTCATAAATATATACCATTGTGATAGCAACAGAGCTCTGAAAGAATTAGGCAATTATCTTGATAAAGAAATGTTAGACTATACAACCAGGAAGTTCATAATAGATATGAATATTTAGGGAGAAAGTATCTAAAAACCTGAAAATTACACAGATGTAATGAAAAATATCTCATTCGAATTTAATGGCTTTTTATGAAATAATTACCGATTTAATAATGCAGTGGTTTGGTTTCCAAATTTAAAATTTTGGAAAATAGTGACACAATAAATAAGGCTATGCAATTGAAACAAGTAGCTAAAAATAGCTTGAAAAAGATTACAAAATCATTAATAGACCATACTTTTCAAATAATATGTTTCAAATAATCAGCAGGGGGAAACATCATATGATGAGCAATATTAAAACATACTATTTCCTGATCCAGTTTTCGAAATCTAACTAAAATTGCAAAATGGAATAGGTTTGTATTTGACACGAATAGTTTTTTGTTATTGCTTTAAATTTTATTTTACTTAATCCAATTTAGTAGACAATTAATGTTTTCCACCAATTCAAGGCACAGAAATTTTCACAGACTTCACAATCTTTTATTTAGATGCTGCCTTTATAGGAACCTTAGCAGAAGAGGCAGCTGTCTTCTTAGTTGCTTGCTTAGCCTTTTTTGCTTCCTTGACAACCATGATGGCTTCTTCTCCTTGGGTTTTTTGAACTTCAGGTTTCTGGTTCCTCTTGTCCATTTTTATCATCAAGAGAAGCCCCAGTTATGGCCCTCTGGAATTTAACAGCCTGGGGAGTTCATTTCTTTCAAATCTGTTCTGAATTTCCCTCTTCTGCTTTCTTCTATACAGGACAGTTCAACTTATCTGCCAAGAGTTCCTCTTTGAAAGGAATGCAGACTCACATTTTGCATTCAAAAATGCAGAAACTTTCAGGTCAGTGAGGGCATTGCACCTCTGGTGACCCAGTGAAGAGGAAGAGAAGTGACGTACATAATTTTCTCTACCTGTTATGTCTACCAAGGTATGGGCACTCTTAACATATAAGCTCATTCAAATTAGCATGGGTTCTTCACTTTTTATATATATATATATATATATATATATATATATATATATATATATAATGAGTCTAGTGAAGCCCACAGACCTCTTCTCAGAATAAAGTTTTTAAATGCATAAAAAAGAATATACATACAATTATAAAGTTGTAATAAAACAGTTATCAAAATGTATTTTTATTTAATAGTTTTTTTCCAATTACATGTAAAGTTAGTTTTCAACACTCATTTAAAAAAAAATTCGAGTTCCAAATTTTTCTCCCTCCCTCCCTTTCCTCTCCCCAACCCAAGACAGAAAGCTATCTGAAATAGGTTATACATGTAAGATTGTGTTAAACATATTTCCACATTAGTCATGTTGTGAAAGAATCAGAACAAAAAGAAAAAAAATGAGACAGGAAAAAAAAAACAAAAAAAATGAAAATAACATGCTTCAATCTACAGTCAAATTGCATGGTCCCTTCTCTGGATATGGTCAGCATTTTCCATCACAAGTCTTTTGGAATTATCTTGATCACTGTATTGCTGGGAAGAGCTAAGTCTATCATAGTTAATCATCACACAGTGTTGTTTTTGCTGTGTACAATGTTTTCTTGTCTCTGCTCACATTACACAGCATCAGTTCATGGAAGTCTTTCTAGGTTTTTTCAGAAATTTGCCTGCTCATAATTTCTTACAGCACAATAATCTTCCAGTACATTCATATACCACAACTTGTTCAGCCATTCCGCAATTGAAGGACCTCCCCTCAATTTCCAATTCTTGGCCACCACACAAAAGAGCTGCCATAAATATTTTAGTACATATGGGTCCTTTCCCATGATCTCTTTGGGAGACATACCTAGTGGTGGTATTGCTGGGTATGTAAAGTTTTATAGCCCTTTGGGCATAGTTCCAAATTGATCTCCAGAAAGGTTGGATCACTCCACAACCCCACCAATAATGCATTTGTGTTCAAATTTTCCCGCATTTTCTCTCACATTTATCATTTTCCTTTTGTGGAATGTTATCCAGTCTGATAGGTGTGAGGTGCTACTTCAGAGTTGTTTTAATTTGCATTTTTCCAATCAATAGTGATTTAGAGCATTATTTCATATGCATATAGATAGCTTTAATTTCTTCCTCTGAAAACTGCCTGTTCACATCCTTTGATCACTTATCAATTGAGGATTGACTTGTATTCTTATACATTTGACTCAGTTCTCTACTGTTTAAGAAATGAGGCCTTTATCAGAAACACAGGCTGTAAAAATTGTTTGCCAGCTTTCTGCTTTCCTTCTAATCTTGGTTGAATTTATTTGTTTTGTGTTTTGTTATAATTTTTTTCCCTTCTCCATAGATCTGATAGGTAAACTATTCCTTGCTCTCCTAATTTGCTTATATTATCACCCCTTATGTTTAAATCACATACCCATTTTGACTTTGTCTAGGAAAAGGCGTGAGATGTTGGTCTATGCCTAATTTCTACCATATTATTTTCCAGTTTTCCCAGCATTTTTGTGAAATAGTGAGTTTTTATCCTAGAAACTGGAATCTTTGAGTTTATCAAACAGTAGATTACATTGACTATTGTGTTTTGTATACCTAATCTATTCCAGTAATCCACCATTTATTTCTTAGCCAGTACCAAATAGTTTTAATGATTCCTGTTTTATAATATGGTTTTAGATCAGTTATAGCTAGGCCACCTTCCTTTGCATTTTTTTCCATTAATTCCCTTGATATTCTGGATCTTTTCTTCTTCCAAATGAATTTTGTTATTTTTTCTAGCTCTTTAAAATAATTTTTGGTAGTTTGCTTAGTATGGCACTGAATAAATAAATTAATTTTATCAAAATTTTCATTTTTATTATATTAACTCAGCCTCCCCATGAGCAATGGGTAATTTTCCAATTATTTAGTTCTGGCCTTATTTGTGTGAAAAGTGTTTCTTGATTGTGTTCATATAGTTCCTGGGTTTGTCTTGGCAGATAGACTTCAAAATATTTTATATTATCTACAGTTATTTTAAATGGGATTTCTCTTTCTATCTCTTGCTGCTGGACTTTGTAGGTAATATAGAGAAACACTGATAATTTATGTGGGGTTATTTTATATCTTGCAATTTTGCTAAAGTTGTTAATCATTTCAAGTAGTTTTTTAGTTGATTCTCTGGGATTCTTTAAGTATGCCATCATATCATACACAAAGAGTGGTATTTTTATTTCCTCATGGCCTATTTTAATTCCTTCAATTTCTTTTTCTTCTCATTGCTAAAGTTAATATTTCTAGTACAATATTGAATAGTAATGATGATAATGGGCATCTTTGTTTCATGCCTGATATTATTGAAAATGCTTCTAGCTTATCCCCATTACATATAATGCTTGCTGATGTTTGATACTGTATATCATTTTAAGTAAAACTCCATTTATTCCTATGATCTCTAATGTTTTTAATAGGAATAGGTGCTTTACTTTGTCAAAAGCTTTTATTGCATCTATTGAGATAACCGTTAGTTTTGTTGCTGATATAGTCAATTATGCAGATAGTTTTCCTAATATTGAACCAGCCCTGAATTTGTGGTGTAAATCCCACCTGGTCATAGCATATTATCCCGGTGATAAATTGATGTAATCTCTTTGCTCGTGTTTTATTTAACATTGTTGCATCTATATTCATCAGGGAAATTGATCTATAATTCTGTATCTCTGTGTTGGCTCTTCCTGATGTAGGTATCAGCAACACGTTGGTGCTATAAAAAGGGTTTGGTAGGACTCCACTTATTTTCCCAAATAGTACATATAGTTTTGGAATTAATTTTTCTTTAAATATTTGCTAAAATTTACTTGTAAATCCATCTGGCTCTGGAGATTTTTTTCTTAGGGAGTTCATTGATTGCTTCTTCAACTTTTTTTTCTGAAATGGAGTTATTTTATTTCCTCTTATGCTAATTTGGGAAAGTTTTACTGATTTTGTTTTCTTCATAAAACCAGCTCTTAGTTTTATTTGTTGTTTCAATTGTGTTTTTAATGTTAATTTTATCAATCTCTCCTCTGATTTTGAGAATGTTTAATTTGATATTTAGTTGAGGATTTTTAACTTTTTATTTTTTAACTTCTTTAGTTTCATGTCTAAGTCACTAATCTCCTCTTTCTCTATTTTATTCATTTAAGCATTTATGGATATAACATTTCCCCTAAGAACTGCTTTGGCTGTATCTTATAAGTTTTGGTAGATTGTCCCATTATTGTACTTCTCGGTGATGAAATTATTGACTATTTCTATGATTTGTTGTTTGACCCACTCATTCTTTGCTTAAAATTTATTTTTTATTTTTAGTTTATGACATTAAGTTCCACAGATTTTTGGTCTCCAAATTTCTCTCCCCTCTCTCCTCCCCCATACCCCCAAGATAGCATATAATCTCATGTAGATTCTACATTTACCTTCACTTTGAACTTATTTACATAATAGTCCAGCGGTAAAGAAGAATTACAACCAATGGAATGAATCATGAGAGAGGAGAAATGAAACCAAACTAGAAGGAAAAAAAAGAGAGAAAAAATATTCTGCCTCAATCTGCATTCAGACTCCATAATTCTTTCTCTAAATGTGCATAGCTTTTTCCATCATGAGTCTTTTGGAGCCGTCTTCGAACTTTGTATTGATGAGAGGAGTCAAGTCTATCAATGTTAGTCCTTACAGAGTAATTGTATGATGATCTCCTGGTTCTGCTCCCCTCACTTAACATCACTTCATATAAGTCTTTCCAGGTTGTAATGAAGTCTGTCTGTTTCTCATTTCTTATTGCACAATAATATTCCATTACACTTATATATGACAACTTGTTCAGTTATTCCACAATTGATGGACATCCCCTTGATTTCCAATTCTTTGTCACCACAAAGAGAACTGCTATAAATATTTTTGTACATGTGTGACCCACTCATTCTTAAGGCTTACATAATTTAGTTTCCAATTCAAGTTTAGCCTATCTTTCCATGGGCTTTTATTACACGCAATTTTTTTGTATCGTGATGTGAAAGAGATACATTTAATATTTTTGCCTCTTTGCATTTGATTGTGAGGTTTTTATGCTCTGACAAATGGTCAATTTTTGTATAGGTGCCATGTACTACTGAGAGAAAGGCATATTCCTTTTTTTCCTATTCCTCTTCCTATTCCTATTCAATTTTCTCCAGAAGTCTACCATATCTAACTTTTCTAAAATTCTATTCACCTCCTTAGCTTCTTATTGTTTATTTTATGGTTAGATTTATCATACTCAAAGAGGGGGAGGCACAGGGCCCACACTAATATAGTTTTGATGTCTATTTCTTCCTACAACTCACCTAACTTCTCCTCTGTGTACTTGGATGCTATATCATTTGGTATGCATGTATTTCGTGTTCATCATCTATGGTACCTTTTAGGAATATGTAGTTTCCTACATGATCTCTTTTAATTAGATCTAGTTTTGCTTTTGCGATATCTGAGATCAGGATTGCTACCCAGCCTTTTTTTTTTTTACTACAGCTCTATTTTGGGCCCTCCTGTCTTAGAGGAATGTCAAAGGTAACTGTTTCTCTTTGGAACAGCAACCCTGAGGGTCTTCCCCTCCAGCTTGATTTTTTTTCCAGCTTGATTTTTTAAATCTTTTTTTCTAATTAAAGGAGGCATCCTTTGAATTACTTCTTTTTTTATTTTAATTTATTTTTGACATGTTTGGTTTTCAGCATTGATTTTCACAGGTGTTTCAATTACAAATTTTCTCCCCATTTCCACCCCCCCCCACTCCAAGATGGCTTACACTCTGG
>CM053626.1:149084579-149109849 GCA_028646595.1 Phalanger gymnotis | reverse complement strand
CCAGGGGCAAGTGGCCGAACCACAAACTCAGTCACGCAGCTTTTCCCACTAACCTTCTCTGATTTCTTTGCTCTTTGTGGGTTGAGAGGTCTGGTACATGCCGCAGCTCAGTATTTCAGGATGCCAGGGCACTCTCCGCTCGTCTCCTGGTCTGGTAGGTCCGCGTCTGGTCTGTTCGCGCCATGCGGCTGGGCTCAGCTCCGCTCCCCTCCGCTGGGGGCTGGGAGCTCTGTGTGGGACAGACCTTACCCAGAGACCATCCAGGCTGTCCTGGGCTCGGGCTCTGCTTCCCTCTGCCACTTTGTAGGTTCTGCAGCTCTAGAATTGGTTCAGAGCCATTTTTTATAGGATTTTGGAGGGACTTGGTGGGGAGCTCATGCCAGTCACTGCTTCCCAGCCGCCATCTTGGCTCCGCCCCCCTTTGACTTACTTCTTAAAGAAGCCTATACACCGAATAGGTCTTACCTCACTTTAAGTGAATACTTGAAAAGGCCTTAGCCTAAAGGGGCCAGAGTCCCTGATTGCATCCTGGGTCATTTCCAGTCATCTTGATGAATATCTGGTCACTGGATGCAGATGACTTTGGAGGAGAAAGTGAGGCTGGTGACCTTGCACAGCCCTGCCTAACTCAAATCAAAGTCAACTGAAAGTCATATCATCATTTCCCTGTTGTCATGGTCCTCTTTGAAAAAGAAGGACAAACATAACAAATATATTCTTCTCTAGCCTTTTACCTTTACTCTGTGGGTATCTCTCTTTTTCAGATATGTTTCTTGTAAACAACACATTGTAGGTGTCTGGTTTTTAATTTACTCTTCTATCTGCTTTTGTTTTGTGGAAGAGTTCATCCCATTTATATTGACAGTGGTGACTCTCAACAGTGTATTTTTCTCCATCCTATTTCTCCCCACCCATTTTTACTTTTCTCTCTCCTTTCACACTGTCCCTTTTCCCTAGAGTTTTGCTTCTGATCAACGCCTCACTCAATCTGCCCTCCCTTCTATCTGTCTCCTTTCCCTTACTACTTCTTCCTTCCCTTTTGTCCTCTCTTCTGTCAGCACCCCTACCCCTCCACCTCCTTTCCTTTTTTTCCCTTTTCCCTTCCTACTTGCCTCTAGGGTAAGATAAATTTCTATACACAACTGAGTGTGTATATTATTCCCTCTTTGATGTAAGTCTGATGAGAGCAGGGTTCAAACAATGCTCATCTCTCCTTTCTTTCCCTCTACTGTAGTAGGTCTTTGCACCACTTCATGTGATGTAATTTACCCTATTCTTCCTCTCCCTTTCATTTTCCTCCAGTACAATCCCTCTTCTAAATGCTCTACTAGAGATACAGTTTGCAAAAATTACAAATATTGTCTCCTCATGTAGGAAGAACAGTTTAAATCTTATCGAATCATTTTTTTTCTTTCCTATTCACCTTTTTATGCTTCTCTTGAGTCTTGTACTTGAAGACTGAATTTTATGTTCAGTTGTAGTCTTTTCTTCAGGAAAGTTTGAAAGTCCCCTATTTCATTACATATCCATCTTTTCCTCTGAAAGATTATACTCAATTTTGCTAAGTAGTTGATACTTGGTTGTAATCCAAGCTCTTTTGCCTTCTGGAATATCATATTCCAAGACAACATATCCCTTAATGTAGAAGTTGCTAAGTCCTGTATAATCCTGACTGTGGCTCCTTGATATTTGAACTGTTTCTTCCTGGCTGCTTGTAGTATTTTCTCCTTAAGTTATCTTAAGCTCCAGTAATTCTGGAATTTGGCTGCAATATTCCTTGGAGTGTTCATTTTAGGATCTCTTTCAAGAGGTATTAGGTAGATTCTTTCAATGACTATTTCACCTTTTGATTCTAGGACCTCAGGGCAGTTTTCCTATAATTTCTTGAAAGATGCTATCCAGACTCCTTTTTTTAATATGGCTTTCAGGTAGTCCAATAATTCTTAAATTATCTCTCCTGAATCAGCTTTCAAGGCCAGTTGTTCTTCTAATGAAGTTTTTTTTTTTATATTTTCTTCTATTTTTTACATTCTTTTGATTTGTTTGACTGATGTTTGATATCTCAGAGTCATTAGTTTCCACTTGCCCAATTCTAGTTTTTAAGGAATTCTTTTCTTCAGCTAGCTTTTGTAACTCCTTTTCCATTTGGCCAATTGTCTTTTTTAAGGAATTGTTTTCTTCAGTCAATTTTTATGCTTTCTTTTCCAAACTGTTGACTCTTTTTCCGTAATTCTTCAAATTTCTCATTTCTTTTCCCAATTTTTCTTCTACCTCTCTTACTTGAATTTTAAGATCCTTTTTGAGTTCCTCCAAGAAGATTTTTTTGGGCTTGAGACCATTTCATCCTTCCTTTTGAGGCTTCACATGTAGGCAGTGTGATGTTATTGTTCTCTTTTGAGTTTGTGTTTTGATCTTCCTTATTGCTGTAGTAGCTTTCTATGGTCAAGGCTATCTTCAATTTCTTCCTTATTTTTCAGTCTATTTTGTGACTTTTAAAGTTCAGGTCTGCTTCTGGGGCATAAAGGGCACTATCCCAAGGTTCTTACACTGGGGACCAGGGGCCTGGTTAGAGGTTTTCCATGCTTGGGCCCCAGGTGCTTTTGCCTTACCCATTACACTTGACGTGGCCTGGCCTACTCACACCTGTTGTGCTGGAGTCTTGAACTTGCAGTTTTCCTTTAGCACTGGGACTGGAGGCCTCACTACTGGCCTTCTGAGCCAAAATGGAGGGCCCTCAGGTGCTGATATGCACTGGGGTAAGAGCCTCCCAATCCCTTGCACAGACACCATATGTATTGGGCTGGGCTCGCCTTTTACCGAAGTGAGACAGACCTTTCCAGAAGTCCTTCTAAGTTATGTTAAGCTGAAAAACTGTTTCACTCCATCTTTTTGTAGATTCTATTGCTCCAGAATCCACTTAGAGGCTTCATTTAATGTCGTTTCTGAGGGAAACTGGGGAGAGCTCAGGCAGCTTCTTGGCTTCTCTCCACTATCTTGGTTCTGTCCCCCAAAATATATTTTTTAAAAAGTTCTCAAACCACTGTTTAAGAAAACTGAAGGTGTTTGGGACTCAATACATTATTCTTTCTAAGAGTACTGTTCTACTGAAAAAAGATTAATAGAGATCAATATTTAATACTAGCTGTGCAGATTGCCAGTTTAGTTTAATGGAAAGAACATAGAACTTTGAATCAGGAGTGCTGTGTTCATACAGTAGTTCTAATATTAGCTTTGTGAGGATACTCTACTCACTAAATCTATCTATGTCTTGGTTTCCTCATTTGTAAACTGGGGATAATATTGTGCTTCATAGCATTCTTTTAGGAAAAGGGTTTTTTAACTTTAAATTTTATATAAAAAAGTTCTTATTAACATAATTGCATTTTTCACAAATAGTAATACCTCAGAAGGAATGTGTGTATGTGGGCGGGGATGGGGAGAAAGAATGCTTCCCAGTGTTCCACAAGCCCTACAACAAAGGCCATACTCTCTATCTACTCTGATTAGGTATAAGGTTTCTTGGGTGGGAAAGTAGTGCATCATTTGGTTTTGAAGAGGCATCAACTCTTTCAGTCCCCAAGGATCTACTTAGCATATTCTTTCATCAGTTAAATGAGTAGGCTTGACAAGATGATCTCCAAAGTTCCTCCCACTCTAAAATCCTTAAATTAGTATCAACTTGAAGTGAAAGAGTTAATGCCACTTCAAAATCTAAATCATTTATTCACCTCTCTTGCAGACCTTATAAGGTCCAGCATTTTCATTTAGTACCGTGAGTCTTGATCAAAGAATACCAGTGAAAATGTATAAATAGCAAATAAATAAATATAGATCTGATAGCAAATGCTGAAAAAGGCAAAATAGAATAGCAAAACAATTTCAGAAAAGCACCTGGAAGTGTCTGCATCACATTTTTATTCAGAGATTAATTCTAATTGTGTGACAACAGAGCTGACCCTGGAAATCAATTGCAATTTTTTTTAAAAGGTCGTTTGCCTTTAGTGCTCTGCTCCTCTTGCTTTTTGGTGCCTATATTCTAGTTCTTGGGGGTCTTCTGTCCTGCTTTCGGGAGTTTGCTGGGGTCTCTTCAATCAAGTTCACCAGAGCAAGTTGTTAAATTGTCAGTACAAGTATTTACCACTCAGAAATCAGCAAAGTTATAAACTGGGGCTTGATTTATTGTTAAGACTTAAGAAAATGATGAAAAAAATGTTAAAATGAAGATGAAAAAATAATATGCAATATTTATATGTTTAAAATGTATTATGTGTATTATTTTCCCATAGAGACTCTGCTAAACATTTATTAGCACACCCCTATGTTTGCAATAGACATATATCTAGGGCCCTCAGGGTCCTTCCTGGTTGTGCAAAGACCTTGAAGGATGACCATATCCTACAGAAGGCACACTTCTATCCCTGTGAAACTTGCATTAAAATTACGTTTTCCTTTTTCTCTTTCTTCCCTATTATAGCTACTCTTCTTCCAATTATGATCATCCTTAGGGAGATATTTAAAGAGCACAGTGAGGTGTGTGCTTTGCACATAAGCTGACCTTTAAAAGTTGTTGTTATTGTTTGTCCTTTGTTCTTGAAGAGGACCAATGATCTCAGGAAGGTGATGTCTTGATTTGTAGGTGAATTGGATTTAAGTGAGGCAGAGCTGTGCAAAGTCTTAAGTCTTACTCTTTCCTTCTGACTCATCAGAGTACAGTAGCAAGATATATGTCAAGATCACTGGTGATGGCCCTGGATGTAGTGGGAGACGTTGGCCTTTTTAAGTTAGATCTTTCCCAGTTCTCAGTTTGTCTGAGTCAGTGCCTATTCGGTAATTAAAGAGTTAAAGCAAAGAAAAAAAAAGATGTCCCAGTTTGCCTTGTTAAATGGAAGTACTGCTATCTGGGGGTGTTCGTATTTTTAAAATAGTATCTCCTCAACTCAAATGTGTTTATAATTGGAGAATTTCCTGGAATTTGTAATAAAATGAATTTAAAATGTTTGTGTTCAGGGTGGAGTGCAGAGTGTTGGTCATTGTCTACCCCACTGGCCCTCTTCAATCACAAAGCTAGCCTGCTGTGTGGAGAACAATTTGGGGGATAGACCTTTGGTTAGAGAAGCAGCATTGTCTAATGAAAGATCACTGGATTCGGAGCCAGAGAATTTTTATGAAAATCATGACTCTTCCACTATCAATGTGTCTCAGGGCAAGTCACCCTAACCTCTCTGTACCCCTGTTTTGTCATCTGCAAAATGAGAAAGTTTTACTAGATGACCTCTAAGGTTCCTGTTAGTTGCACATTTATAACTCAACTATCCTAAAGTAGATAATACCATTGAAGTCAACTTGATTGAAGTGATATAGTTAAATGAAGAGGAGATGAAAGACTAGGATTTTAAAGATGCAACCTGAAGGAAAGAACATCATGAATCCATCAGTTACATTTTTTTTTCCATCTGGTACCAACTATATAAAAGGTGGTGTTTTGGTTTTATTTTTTAATACTGTGGAATAGTTTAAGAATAAAAGTTTTCCAGAGCCATCTATTCTCCAAATTCAGTTAGCAGCAATTAAGATCCTTAAGAGCTAAATCTATAGATCTCACATAATCCATACACTCCTTGAAGACAAAAGAGTTTCTCTTTGTATTAACAGCTTGGTAATCTTGAAACAATTTTTTGTGACTCTAACCCTGTCCTTTGTTTATAGAGTAATAAGAATACTGTGTACTCATGGAATAATAGGAAGAAAACCTAGACACACATATGTACACATTCATTTAATATGGTTAATGGTTTTATTTATTAGCAAGTGTGCTGAATTTTCTCTCTTTATTTACGGTATATTGCCAAAATGGATGTGCAGCAGTGTCATAAGCGTACCCAATTTCTTTGAGTTAATAGCTAATCTTGAGTGAATCAGCACCAAAGATATAGTCCATTAAGTTTCTAACCACAGTTGTAATTTTCTTTAGCCGACCTAGGCACAGACTCTATTTCTTGTTAGTGTAAACCTGAGGAAAAAGAAACTGAGAGTTGAAAGACAAAAAGGTTTCCAAATTCTGCACACAGGGTCTGGTGATAGGGCAAAGGGTGATGGAATTGAAAATTTAAAATGGCCTTTTACTTCTCCTCTCTCTCTCTCTCTCTCTCTCTCTCTCTCTCTCTCTCTCTCTCTCTCTCTCCCTCTCTTTTTCCATAATAGCTTCAGCTATTAAATATGCTATTAAACCTAAGCTATGTTATATAGGAATGTCAAGAAGAAATCATAACTCCACAAAAAAGCAGTAGTTTTCATGTCTTCTTACCTGTACACATCACTTGATTTTTGTGGAATTGAACAGAAAAGGCCAACACACATGCAAAGATATTTTGACTTAATACCAAAGCACACAAAAAAATCGCATTTTCAGTGATAGCAACACCTTCAGCCTTGCTATTTCACAGCAGTTTCTTTTGAGTTGGGAGAATATTAAAAAGGAAAACCAAGAAAAGTGCCCTTTCTTTTTTTTTGTTGCACAGCTTATAGAAATACATTTATTTTGCATTTTCTATTTGCATACATACCACTCTTCTTGTTTCTTTGATAAAACTTTTATGACAAATAAATTATAAAATGCCTATGTATAATTTATCCCTTTAAATACATATTTTATTTTTGGCTTTTTAAATGAAAACTGTCTTTTTGCTTTGTATTTTTTTTAGGGATTCAAATGCAATACTTTAAGAAATTCATGAATAAAGCATGTTTCAACCCAAATTTGCATTTTTATAGTGTCTGCTGTGGAAGAGTATAGATTTTGCTTTCTGAGTGTACTCTTTCAAGCAGACACGATTCCCTTAAGAATAAACCTTGAGAAAATTCACTTGCCCTTCATAAAACATACGTTTCATTATCTCCCTATAAATTGGACACTTCCTCAACATGCTTGCTCGTTATTTGTGTCTACTGTCTGAAAATGATAACACTCTCTAGTTCACATAGATATACACATAGACCCAGGAACACAAACAAAAAATGACCATTTCATTTTTTTTTTAATTTTGAGTCTGCTAAGTTATCTAGTCCCAATAATAAAAATTCTACCTCTGGAAAAAAAAATCTCCAAATAATATGCACCCATTAGAGGAGACTTTCATGTGGAAGGAATATATTTTTTCTTAACAGCCAACATTCACTCATGTGGTATTAATTCGGTACCCTAATACATGGGTAAAAAAGTAGCTATTTTATTTGGACATGCAATAATCTGCCCAGTAGCCTGAGCCAGAGCAACTTGTGTTGATTAATTGTACCTGGACAACCTTTAATGAAGAAAAATGCTGGAAAGGCCATATGAAATATTAGGCTATGTTTAAAAGAAACATCAATGTTCAGAATTGAACAGGAATTTATTAATGTTATGAGAAGTGTATAGCTATTTCTCAATTAAGTACCTTGAATTATGAAGGTGAGCATGAATAAATAAAACTCACAAATGAACTTAAATCTCATTTTAGCTATTAGTTTTACCTTTTTTTTCTCGTAAAGCCTTTGTGTCAGATTAATATTAAGTAGAGGATTTGAAAAATGGTTCTTTCTTTCCTTGGAGAGGCAACAAGGTTGATTGAAAGGACAATGGATCTGGAGTCAGAAGAATTTGTGACCTGTATACCTGTACCTACCACCTGTATAATCTTGGGAAATTCAATCTATCTTATTAAGCTTCAGTCTCCTAATTGTTAAAAAGAAGATGGAGGAGGAGGAGAAGCAATTAATCTAGATAAGCTTTCTTAGGTTAGAGTTCTTGAAGGAGTATGTGGATAGATTGAAGAGGTCTTAAGAACTTGGATGAGAAAAAATGCATACATTTAATTTCACTATCTTTCTAATCAAACTTTAGCATTTCTTTCAATTATTTGAAAACATTATTCTGAGAAAAGGTCAAGAGGCTTCACCAGATGGCTGAAAGACTCATGGCATGCATAAAAGGCTAAGAACTCCTCAACTTCAACTAAATGATTTCTAAGGTATTTTACAGCTCAAAGTCTATGGTCTTATTATCCTATCCCTTAAATTGCTACCACCTTCTGTTAGAGATATTGGTGAGAAATGAAATGTCTCAAATTAAGGCAAGTTTTAATGTGGTAGAGTAGACAGTATTTGAGGGCAACCAGGAACTTGGTGTCTCTGATCAAAACAATATTCCCTACCAGAGCAGGAGGGTGGCCCAGGACCTGGAATCAGGAAGATCTGAGTTAAAATCCTGCCCCATTACTTAATAGCAGTGAAAACCTGGAGAAATCACTTAACCTCTGTTTTCCTTAGTTCCTTATCTGTAAAATGAGGCTAATAGTAGCATCTACCTCCCAGGATTGTTATAAAGATAAAAATGGGATAACATATATTAAGCACTTGGCAAAACTTAAATAAATAAAATAAAAGCTAGATGTTATTATTACCCGCTTGGGACCCTTAAATCTGACCATTTTACTGTTAAAGTGCAAAACGGCAATGAAAAGCATAATACATTAAGTCATCAGCAATTAACATCTTTGTGTAAACAAGTTTATAAAAATATAGATTGAGATCCTCTCATTTTACAGACTAAGGCTCAGAGGGGTTAAGTTATTAGTCCAAGATCGCATGGGTTATAAATAGCAGAGCTGGGATTTGAACCAAGGTCCAATTACTCCAAATCCAGCACTCATTCGGACAGATAAAATTTAATAAGAGAGGCTGGTGAAAAGAGCAAGTCCAGGGTAGTGTCTGAAAAGGATAGGCCCGTATGCAGAATGTCCCCATGAGGTGATTGAAGCATTCAGGAACGAGGATCTACAGTACCCTGAGGAGAGAAGCCCAATAAGGAGAAAAGGGTGATGAGAGGACACTCTGTATAATTTTGTCAGAAAACACCAGTAATGTAGAAAATTTAGTCAGAAAGATGGAAAAAAGAGGATGAAAGGTCAAGTATCAACTTCAAAGAGACTGAAAAGAGTAAGATTTAACCATTGCTTTATTTGTTTGAGGTTTCCTGGAAACTGGTATCTGTAAATAGTATCTATTTTTTCTCAATCATTTAAATTAATTTCAGAAATAACCCTCAGCTAAAAATTTATACACTCAGTACTTATCAGAAGGGAGAAAAGGTAAAAAGGAAAAGTTAGTAGTGTATTCTTTCTTGAGGAATATTTAGCCCAGGAATGTTTACTTCCTATTGCTGCTATCAGAATATTCTAGTTATAAAAAGAATTGAAAATATTCCAAAAATAAACTGTTTTCCACTAAAACCAGCCTTCTGGCTTTTACCCTTATTTTAGATAACTCATGTTCTCTCAAATTTGTCAGCTGAAGCATCAAATGACTAACACAACCTATTTTGATGAGTCACTGCACAATGAGAGCATTGCTGAATAGGGAAATATGTCCAGAATAGCAATTCCGTCTTGGCATAGGAACAAGGTGTCTTTAGGTCTTTAGCATGATGGAGGTGGAAACATATATATGTACACACATACATGTATGTATATATGCGTAAGTGTGTGTATATGACACAGATATATACATATACATGTGTGTGCATGTATGTTTGTATTTGTGTATGTATATATGTATATATATATGCATATATATATACATATATGAATATGTATATGAAGCTTTTGGTAATACTGCCAGAAGTACTTTGCAACTACAAACATATTCATCTTTCCAAATCAACAAAGAGGATATTCAGGAGGTAGGAATGCCACATGGACAATGAATAATATCGTACCATAATAAGCAAACTGCAGGATTGTGCTTTGAGATTTCCTAACTAAAAGGACTTTCCAATAATTTCAGGTTATTGTATTACTGAACTCTTTTGCATCACAAAGCCCTGGGAGATCCTCCAACCCCATACTGGAACAATATCAAGCATAATACAGACGTTCATTTGATATTTTTTATGTTTGATAAATGATTGAATAAATGGGCATTTTTAAAGTTCTAAATCCAATTCTGAGGTATTGAGACAGAAAAAAATGCTTACCTACATACAAAGAAATGTCAGAAATCTGTAACTGAAATTTAATTTTAGCATTGTATTACTGCTTATAGATACTTCCCATGCTTTGCATTATTACTTTTTATTTCCCTTCCAGTTCTGCTTTCATATGTCAGTACTTTAGCTCAAGGATTCCTTTGGTAATTGCCCTCTTTTTCTACCCTCTAGAGCACATCAAAACTCACCCATGCCTTCTTATCTTGCATGATTCTTGTCTGTTTCTTCCTTTAAAACATACATAGAAAATCTATCAAATTCATTAGAAGGTTTCCTTTTTTTCTGTTTCAGCAATACTAAATGCAACACTTGAGCTGTATTTTACACTTGCTTTTATTTTCTTAAAACCTGAGATATACTCTGTGGCTCTGTTCCTTACTTACTATGTTCTATTAGCATCATTATCACCCTGTAATTGTGTTAAGAACACCGAACTTAGAACATTTGAAGCTGAGTCCAACTGTTACTATTTACAGATCACTTTAAATCTTTGTGCCTTGATTTTCCATCCTGAAATTGAGGGAGTTGAACTATATCAGTTCTAAGGTCTATTCCAGCTCCAAATCCTATGATCCTCAGAGGTGGTCACTCAGGAGAATGTCTAGTTATATTGCTAGCCCATTATACACTCCGACTGAAAAGGCTTCTTGTGTCATAAGTTCATAAGTACACTATCTAGAGTTCATGCCATCCAGGCAGAAAATATAACAAGCAGTTATGGGAAGTTAGAGGCTCTTTTTTCAAACTTGTCACCTTGGAAGAGAAAATGACCCTTTATTTTGTAGCTCAGACAGGAAGCAAACAGCATATGCCTTTGCTGACTGAACTGAAAAATCAAAATTGACAAATCCTGAAGGAAAAGAAACTTACCATTGCAAAGTCAGGCGTAGCTGTTCATGCTACCTTGACTTTCCTGGCATCCTCCTGCTGCTTCACAGCAGCCTCTAAGGGCCACATGGCATTAGTCTGACTTCAGACAAGTCAAGAAAAGGAAAGATAATTTTATTGTAAAGAAATAAAAGGGTTGACACAGAAGACAAGTAACGTGTACTGATGTGGTAAAGGGTCAGGAAGAAGGATCTTACTAAAATTCAGCATGAAGTTTGAGAAAAGAGTAAAAAATTTATTACTTTCTATTTGATTACAAAATTCATTTAAAATTACAACAGCTCAGCTTATCATTTTCATGGCAACCCTCACCACCCCTTGAAAAATTACTAAAATTAATTTCTAACAAGAAAATTAAAAAAAACCTCCCCACTCTCCAGTTACTAAAATACAATTTTCTATCTATCTATCTATCTATCTATCTATCTATCTATCTATCTATCTATCTATCTATCTGTCTATCTGTGGGAATATCTCTCTACTTTGTATTTATACCTTATGCCTACATTGGCGAAAGCAAATAATTGAGGAGTCTGATTTCCCCCTCTTTAGAGGGGGAATTGCACAATGAATTACTATTATGTCCCATGAAACAAGAAGGAAAGGCAGAATTTAGTGTCTAAAAAAGAAACAGTAGCTTTAATATTTTATGCTCTTTAAATCTTCCTTCTACTCATTTTTGAATAAAATAGCCCAGAGAGAAAATGCTTCCATACACTCATGTCTGGTAGCCTTTTAAAAATACTAATTATATATTTATTTTAAACATTCTTTTCTTTTTAAATTTTGAGTTCCAAATTCTTTTTTTCTTTCCAACCCCCTTAATTTCTAATTCTTTACCACTATAAAAAAAAGCTAATATAAATAGTTTTGTACACATAAGTCCTTTTCTTTTTGCTTTGCTTTCTTTGGGATACAGACCTAGTAGTGGTATTGCTGGGTCAAAGGGTATACATGGTTTTATAGCCACTTAGGCCTAGCTCCAAATTGTTTTTCAGAATAGTTGGATCAGTTCACTACTCCATCAACAGTTGATTACTTATTTTTTCCCATCCCTTAAAGCAATTGTCATTTATAATAATGGTGAGGTGGTAGCTCAGGTTTGTTTCAGTTTGTATTTCTCTAATCAATAATAATTTAGAGCTTTTTCTTATGATTGTAGATAGTTTTGATTTCTTCTTCTGAAAACTGCCTGTTTAAGTCTTTTGATCATTTATAAATTGGGAAATGGCTGTTATTTTTTTATAATTTGATTCAGTTCTATACTCAGCATATATCTGAAAAATTAGGCCTTTATTAGAGAAACTTATAAAATTTTTTGGTATTTCAATGTCTATGGTACCTTTTTTTCCTTTTTTATTACTGAAACTTAAATACACAGTAAGAAAAGAAAAAGAAACATCATATAAACTTAAATATTAAAACAAATACAAAATAAGAAAAAGAAAAAAAGACCTGTCCTGTGCACAGTATAATTTGAATGGATTCAAAATGTATAGCAATACATTTCCTTTTCAAGAAAGCCTATACAATAAATACTACCTTTTGTGTTGAGAGTTGTCCATCTTTGCTTCCTTCTTAGTTTTCTTTTGTTCTCTGCTGTGAATTTTTTGTTTTGTTCTTTTTTCCTCTCCCCCCACCAAGGCTACAGTTAAACATAGATATATTTATATATAGATACACATATATATGCTTATACATAAATATATACATAGATATATATTTCCCCAAACAAATTCTACTTTTGCTCTTTGTTTTTGTGTTTTTGTGTCTTTCTTATTCCTACCCATCCCAACTCCTTTACTTTACTTCTACCAGTGACCTTGCTCTGCTACTACTTAGCACCCCCCCCCCACCTAAGGATACCTCCCATATTGGCCCATTTCCATAAATCTGAACACTCTTCTATACTGCCCTTTGATCTATTCCCTCACTCTCCCCTCTAACAAGCACACACACACACACACACACACACAGACACACACACACTGTTCCCTCTTGAACCCATTTCCTATGAGAGTAAGGTATTTCACTACACAAGTCACTAACACATAATCTTCCCACAGTTTTTTCAGTCCAAAAATAAGTTTATAACCTTTCATTGTGTAACCTTCACATGATGTAATTCTGCTCTTCATGCTGCTTAAAAGGTAAACAGAGCAGCAATGCATTCCACAGGGGCATATGGATACACATTTATCTTTTGCATATAGCCAGCCAGGAGCCTAGAATTCTCAGCACAGGTGCATTGTCAGTGTATTTCACAAAGCAGACATGAGTTGTTTATTTAGAGTGCTACAGTACTGATGATGTTGTCATTCAACCTAATGAAGAGCTGTGGGAGCAAGGGGAGTGGTCAGTAGGCAAAGCTGTCATGAATAAGTCACATGATTCGGTAATACTGGCATCTTCCCAATTTTAATGTATATTCATGAGTATTCCATGCATCTTAATCTTGCACCAAAGACCATTTAGTAATAAATGATTTTTAAGTAATACTAGCACAATTAAAAAAAAAAAACTTCACATAATGGTTACACCCCTCCTTTTTTCCTCTGTGTTAGTTCTTCCTCTCTTACCTCATTTGTATAAAATAATTACTCTTTTTAGCTGTTCCTAAATGGTTTTGCTTTATAAAGTCATATCATACTCAGGTCTGCCCCATACTTTCTTACGAACTACCCTATTACTAATGACAATCTTAAATATGTTTTACATTTTATATACATAATAGGTAAACAGTCTGTCCTTATTGAGTCCCTTGTAATTAATCTTTGGTATGCACTTTATGTTTCTCTTGCCTTTGTACGTAAAATCTTCTAGATTTATTCTGTAAACAAAGCCCTGAAAGTCTGACAATTCACTAAGTATTCTTTTTTTTCATTCTGGCTTATGCTTAGCTTTGTTGGGTATGATATTTTTTGTCCAGAACTCCAGTTATTTTGCCTTTGATATGTAGTGTTCCAAGATCTGCTCTATTTTAGAGTCATTCCTAGTAGGTCTTGTATGAGTCTAATTGTAGCACCACAATATTTGAATTGCTTTTTTTTTCTTCTTGCTCATAATATTTTCTCCTTGAGCTGCTGGTTTCAGAATTTGACTATAATGTTCCTATGGGTTTTCCTCATAGGATCTCTTTCAGGTGGTGATCAGTGGATTTTTTCGATTACCACTTTCCTCTCTTGTTCTAACACTTCAGGACAATTTTTTAAATTATTTCTTTTATTATTGCATAAAGATCCGTTTTTTGATTGCGGCTTTCAGGTAGTCTGATTATTCTTTTGTTTTCTCTTCCTGACCTGTTCTCCAGATCAGTTATTTTTCTTATGAGATGTTTCACATTCTCTTCTAATTGGTTGCCTTTCTTTTCACAATCTTGTTTAGCTGGGATTTTTTTCCTTTGTTTTTCCTCAATCTCTCTTGTTTGATTTTAGAATCTTTTTTAAAAATGCTTCTATGAATTCTTTTTGAGATAGAAGAGGGTTTCTTTGCTTAAGTATTCTGCCCTGAAGATGAACCCCTCTTTTCTCTATTTCCATAGTAACTCTCTATGGTTAGAGTCTTTCTCCTTTGCCTGTGCATTATTCTATTTGTAGTAGCTTAGTTTTTATAATCACCTCTGGTCCTGGGGTATGGGAGATGGTGTCTCTGGCCGCACATCCTCCTTTAGTTTTCCCCTCTGGCCTGGAACTGGAACCAAGACTTCCAGCCTCTAGTAAGTACCCACAGCCAGCAGCATCCCTGCTGCACTGCTTCTGCACTCACCAGACATGTGCTAGTTCCTTCTCACCCCTGCCATGTCTCTGTAGCAATACTTGGTCTGATATTCCTTGCCAGCAGAGGTTCCTTCAATCTTTCTCATCTCAGATGCCCAGTACCCCTCACAGTCCTGTCTGGGGCTGAGGTAGTCTCCCAACCCAGCTAACTCCAATGCTTGCTGCTTGTTGTTTAAACAGACCTAGGACCTAGCCTGGAGTATTTACTCTTCTCAGGGACTAGTCCTCATAGTGAGACTTTTCTTCAGATGTTCTCCAATTGTCTCAGGAGGACCCCTGTTCTGCCCCTACTCTTATTTATTTTTGCCACTCAGTATTCACCCTGAGGTGCTATCTCATATTTTTTTGTGGGGGGATATCTTGAGAGCTTGGTGTTTTCTGACCTACTCAACCATCTTCCCAGAATTCTCTTTTCTGTGGTATCTTTTAGCATGATGTAGTTTCCCTGAAATTTTCTTTTAATTAGGTCTATTTTTGCTTTTGCTTTGTGTGAGATCATTATTGCTACCACTTTATTTTGTTTAGTTTAGTTAAATCATATTAGATTTTGCTCCAATCCTTTATTTTAAGTCTCCATGAGTTTTTCCTGTTTTAAGTGTGTGTCTTGTAAACAACATATTGTTGGATTCTGGTTTTTAATCCATTGTACTATCTGCTTTCATTTTCTGGGTGAACTAAACCCATTCATACTCAAAGCTATATTTAATGACTGTGTATTTCCTTTCATCATCATCATCATCATCATCATCATCATCATCATCATCTTCTTCTTCTTCTACTTCTTCTTCTTCTTCTTCTTCTTCTCATTATTCTTCTTCATCTTCCTACTCCTCCTCTTCTCCTTCTTCGTTTCTCTCTCTCTTTTATCCTGTCACTCCTCAAAAACCTATTTTGCTTCTAACCATCACCTCCCTTAATCTGCCCTCCCTTTTGTTAGCACTTCCCTTCTCTTTCCCCTCCTATTGGATAAGTTAGATTTCTATACACACCTGAATGTATATATTATGTATATATATATGTATACATATATATGTATATGTATATATGTATGTGTACACACACATACACACACACACACACACATTCTTCCTTCTTTGGATCAATTCTGACAATTCTGATAAAAATGAAGTTCAAGCATTGCCTCCACGCCACACCTTTCCCTTCACTGTAAAAGCTCTTCCTTGCAAACATTTTTTATGTGAGAAAATTTCCCCCATTTTACCTCTGCCATTCCTCTTCTCCTGGTGCATCCTTCTTTCTCACATCTTTTTTGGAGATCATTCCAACATTATCAACTCATACCCATGCCCTTTGTCTATATAAACTCCTTTTAACTGCCCTAATAATGACAAAGTTTTTAGAAGTTAAGTGTATCATCTTCCCTATAGAGGAATATAAATAATTTAACTTTATCGACTCCTTTATTATTTCTTTCATGTTTGCCTTTTTATGCTTCTCTTGAATCTTGTGTTTGAATGTTAAATTTTTTATTCAATTCTGGTTGTTTCATCAGGAATCTCTCTTAGAATATCATATTCCAAGCCCTCTACTCTTTTAATATGGAAGCCACTAAATCCTGTGTGAGCCTGACTGTGATTCCATATTATTTGAATTATTTATTTCTGGATGCTTGAAGTACTTTCTCTTTGACCTGGGAGTTTTGTAATTTGAATATCATGGTTCTGCAAGTTTTCATTTTGGGATCTCTTTGTAGTTCATCAGTGGATCCTTTCATTTCTATTTTATCCTTTGAATCTAAGATATTGGGACAATTTTTCCCTGATAATTTCTTGAAACATTGTGTCTAGGCCCTTTCTTTGATCATACTTTTCAGGGAGTCCAGTAATTGTCTTAAATTGTCTCTTCTCAATACATTTTCCAGGTTGCTTGTTTTTCCCAATGAAAATTTTCATTTTTTTTCTATTTTTTCTTTCTTTTGACCTTATTTTGTTGTTTTTTGATATCTCATGGAGTCATTAGCTTTCACTTACCCAGTTCTAATTTTTAAGAAATCATTTCTTCAATGAGCTTTTGGACCTTTTTTTCTTTCTTTTAAAATACTTGATTTCTTCAATGAATTTTTATGCTCCTTTTTGCCATAAGGCCAATTCTATTTTTAAAAGTATTATTTTCTTCAGTATTTTTGTGCCTCTTTTATGAAACTGTTAATTCTTTTTTCATATTTTTTCTTGCATCACCTTCATTTCTTTTTTTCCAATTTTCCCTACCACTCTTATCTACTTCTTTAACTTTTCCAGAAATTCTTGTTGGGCTCCGGTACAATTAGCATTTTTCTTTGAGGCTCTGTAGCTGTTTTATATTGTTTTTTCGCATTGTTAAGTTTATGTCATTGTCTTCCCTGCCACTATGGTCATGCTCTCTCTCTCTCTCTCATCCTCTCTCTCCCTCTCTCTCTCTCTCCTTCTCTCTGTTTGGTCATTTTCCAGTCTATTTCTCGATTTTGAACTTTATGTGAAAGTTGGGCTCTCCTCACCTGGGAGTGGTGAAGCATGGTCCCAAGTTTCTGGCTTTTTTGTGCTGTTATTTTCAGAGCTAGTTCTGGGGCAGGTCTGCAAATTTTTGGTGCTTCTAAGACTGCGTGATCCTGGAAGAGGTATAGGCATTGTTCTCTTGATCTATGCTCTGGTCTTTACCCAGGAAGGGCTTCTAATCCCTTGCAGCTGCCTTGCTAATGTTTTTCTTTGTCTTGGAACTGAGACCAGAGACCCTGCTCAAATGTGACTGACCACAAGTACTCATTTTTGCCCTGGAACGATGACCCAGAGTGAGATATGGGCAATAAAGTTGTCAATCAGTGCCAGCTATATCCAGTATCAGTAAAGCATCCCTTATAATCTCTTTCTCACCACTAATACTGTAGACACTGCTGCTGTGACAGTACATATGTACTCAGGACAGACCTCTGCCCCAGAGTCCCAGACTTCTCCTTCTAACCTCCTAAGTTTTCTTAGGCTGGAAAGATGTCTTATCATGACCTTTTGTTGGCTCTACAATTCCTGTTTTGATTGACTGACTTGAAGAGTTATTTTAAAGTTATTTGAAGGGGAATGTTGAGAGAGTTCAGCTGTGTTGTTGCCTTTAATCTGCCATCTTGGCTTCACCCCCATGTCTGGTAGAGTCTTCAATGAGTTTATGACCTGTTGATTATTATCATTTGAGGATTTATTGGTAGAAAAAGTGAACAGAATGGCAATTGTGCCATTATATAGGAAAAAAATGTTTAACAGCAAAACCATATGGATTCAAATCTTGACTGCTATTAAGCAGCAATATAGGTGAGTTGTTTCATGGAGGGCTTCTTAAACTTTTTCAACTTGTGACCCCTGTAACGCTTCTTAAACTGTGGGTAGCAACCCCATAAGAGGGTCATCACCCACAGTTTAAGAAACACTAGTTTAATCTATACAGAATCAAATTTCCTTATCTTGAAAACGAGGGGGTTAGATGAGATTGTCTCTAAGAACTGTCCCTTCTTTTTTAGATCTATTGAAATTACATACATAAAAAAGAATCTCCCCCGAGGATCTAGGTACTTTTAATGTTTAGAACCAGTAAGCAAGAAATCTATTGTCTTTTAGCAATTACTTATACATAGTTAGGATTATTATGATATACATCTGAATACATCAAGTATCACTTTTGTGATTTTTCTCAATACTTAACTGTTCTCATGTAGGCTAGGACCAGACTTGTGATTTCATCCATGTAGGGAGAACTTACCAATGCAGACGGGCACCGTATCTCCAACTTGCAGTCTTAAAGAACTACCTTCCACATTGAGAGGTTACATGTGTTGTGCAGACTCACAGTTGATGTGTTTTAAAGGTAAGACTTTCTAACTCAGAGCCTACTGTCTATCCACTATGCCATGCTGCCTCATGTATCCTATAAATTCATATCCAGTACAGTCTTAGATGAGTTTATGGCTTGTTGGTGAATGAATAAAGATGTATTGGGAGAAAAAATATAAGACAGTCAGTACATAGGAAAATGTAGACAAGATGTTTTTATTCCCCTTTATTGTCATCCCAAATAAATAAAATATTTAAAAGGTCAGTAATAGTGTAACAGAAGCAGAAAATGGATTATTACACTATTAGCCATCAGTTTGATGTTCTAAAGTCATAGAACTAAAATATAATTCTCAGTACAATAATAAAACAGCATGCCATTAATTGAGACAGTTTCCTCTACGTGTGTAAAGTTCTTTGCCAGCCTTGAAGACGTGTGTATCTGTTGTTCTTGGGACAAATGCAAAATGATGATAAAGGCAATGTTGTCCCTTTCCAAGTTCTCAGGCATATAGTATAAAGTGGATTATTAGAGTATTAGCCACCATCCCAGTGTGCTAAACTAAAATGTAACTTTCGGCCTAATAATACAATAGCATATGATCTTAATTTCATTTCAAATTTGGAAATAGGATAGTTTGAAATATCTCAATGGGTAAAATTTCTGTTAGTACTTCCTATAAAAGTCTTTCTTAATCTAAATGTACTATTGTTAGGAAGTATCTGTTTTGACACTCATTATAATGGTCTATAATAACCTGAAGAAATTGGACCATAGCATAGAAAGACTATTTTTTTTCTGCAGCTTAAACATTGCTTTGAATTTGTAGTGTAATCAGGCTATCTTATGATGACAGTTAAAAATCTGCAGAGATATGAATTCAGTGACTATATATTATTGCTGCCTAAACCAACCCAGACAATGGGGAGAAGGGCAATTCTCTTTCATGTAATGAAAGGGAGGGAATAAGCATTTATTAAGCACCTACCATGTGGCAGAACTGTACTAAGCACTTTACATATAGAGTATTTGAGATAATTCAAGTCAAAAATTATTTGTCAATAGAAGGTTTGTGCTTTTTACCTCCTACTGTTAACTGAGTAGACAAAATTCAATTACACAAACTTCTACATCTGGCTGTTAGCACTCTCTGTCTGCAGTCCATGGATGGGCAGTGTGCTGATCTTTTTTAAGCAGACAAAATTTAATTAAATGAACATTTATCAAGCATCTTTAATATACAGAGAAACTAAGCAATAGTGAATGTAATGATGATCTAAAGTTTCTGAATTTGCACTGGATGACCAATCCTATCGAAAGTGTAAGTAAAATACCCTGTGGGAATTGTGTTACTCTATTCTTTTGCTTGCTTAAGAAAGAACTTGTTATGCGTTATCTGAAACTCTTTGGTTCAGTTTGATCCAATGTTAAGGAGGACTTCTGGGGCTTAGCTTCTCAGTAGATGCTCACTGTTTATTATTGTGGATTGTCTCCTATAACATTTGATAGTGAGTTAAGATTTGCAAAGCACTTAAATTACTTCATTTCATCCATCCAACAACCTGAGAGGTGGATGTTGGTTTTACTCCTATTTCACAGATGAAGAAATATTATTTATTTAATAAAATTGTGTAGTGGAAAGAGTGAAAGGATTTGAGTCAGAGGACCTTGTTGGGAATCTCTACTGAGCAATTTGCTCCTTAAGTGATCTTTTACGAGTAACTTAAACATCAAGTTTCGTCATCCATAAAATATTGCTCTAGATGGCTTATAAGGAGCCTTCCAGTACTCTATCTATTATCCTATGATAGTGTATGTTATTTTATTATTCTAAAATTAAAATATCATAAGCAGCATTCTAACATATGTATCTTTTTCTGTGTCATTGTACCTAGGTTTCATAACTAGCACTCTTGAAATGTTCAAAAAGAGGTGGAATTAATTCAAAGTTAATTTTGATTGGGTAGATTCATGAATAAACTTACCCACCCCCACCCACTTCTCAAAGTGAGATGGGACTGGGGATTAAAGGACATTGAGCAGTTCAATTACAGCCTGATATTTATAAGGCCCACTTACCATTGAGTGGCAATCAGTACCACCTAGATGTTAAAATAAGAGTATACTAGTATAAATTTCAGTATAAATTTTTTAGTATAAATTTTTTTTTAGTATAAATTTTTTTTTTAGTATAAATTTGTTTTTTTAGTTTTAGTTTACAACATTCAGTTCCACAAGTTTTTGGGTTCCAAATTTTCTCTCCCTCCCTCTCTTTCTCCCTACCCCCAAAGATGGCTTGTAATCAAATGTAGTTTCTACATATACCTTCACATTGAACTTATTTACATAATAGCCCAGTTGTAAAGAAGAATTATAACCAATGGAATGAATCACGAGAAAGAAATGAAACAAAAAAAGAAGGAAAAAAAGAGAGCAAATAGTTTGCCTCAATCTTCATTCAGACTCCGTAATTCTTTCTCTGGATGTGCATAGCTTTTTCCATCACGATTCTTTTGGAGCTGTCTTTTAACCTTGTGTTAATGAGAAGAGCCAAGTCTATCAAAGTTAGTCCTTCCAGATACTGTATTTCTGTAACCATGTATAATGTTCTCCCGATTCTGCTCCCCTCACTCAGCATCACTTCATATAAGTCTTTCCAGGTTGTAACGAAGTCTTATTATTTCTTATTGATATTATTATATTATATAATATAATATTATATATACATAATATAATATTATATTATATATGCATATATAATATAATATTATATATAATATAATATTATTATATTATATAATATTTCTTATTGCACAATAATATTCCATTACATTCTTATACCACAATTTGTTTAGCCATTCCCGAATTGATAGGCATCCCCTTGATTTCCAAATCTTTGCCACCACAAAAGAGCTACTATAAAAATCTTGGTACACACGGAGTAATTCTTACCATAGCTGTACTCTCATTTTTGTAAATGGAAAACTGAAGACTGCATACTCACATTCGCTTCATTCAAGACATGAATTGTTCTCTTTTCTTTCTTAACTGTGTGTCAACCTTTAGGTATCTGGTGAGGCATGCTACCCAGTCAACTATTACGTGATTCTCTCCTGGTACAACTGATGAATTCCATGGATCTTTATTCTTAAGCTTACTATAATGAGTTAAGAGGATTAACATACTAGTGGAACTCTATTATTCCCTACATTAGGCCAGGAAAAAAGAGAAGCTTTATTTGTGAAGAAAAAAAATATCGTTGCAGGATAGTAGGGTGATTTTATATTCTTTCTGCCTTTTTAACTAAAGTAATGATCTGTCTCCTAAGAAATAAAGGTCTCTAGAATGTTTTAAAAATTGTTTTTCTAAGTTTTATAATCACCTGATCATTCCACTCATTAGGCCACCTTCTCAGAGCCTTAATAGTTAACCTTTTCTTTTCCTTTTTGTCTTATCTTTACTTCTGAATCACACTTCCTTGTTTCACCAGTAGGCAACTGAATGGCTTCAAACAGATGAAACTTGTTACCTTTTCATGGAGACCTAGCTCTCTGGCAGTTCACATGTGAAAAAGTTCCGCATATGTTTAAAGCTCAAAAACACACCTTAAACTCAAGCTTCACACAAACTCCCAGTTTCCACGGAAATGCTCTGCCCTTGCATTTAATAAGCAGGTTCACATGTGAATTGTTAAAAGTAATTGTTTATGATATCTGAAATATCTTTCAACAGCATATTTATTTATTTTTCTCTTGCCACTTGTAGAGAGAAATCTTACCATTGCTTCACTCTCAATTTTGTAGGCTTAAAGTGATGCATTGCCATTTGGCTTCTCTCTTCTCCAGCATCCAGGTAATGCTTTCCTCCTTTACATATGCACTTCTGCTGAGCCAAAGATTGAGGGAGAATCACACTCTTTCCCTAATTGTACATCCATCTTCTACCTTTGCATTAGAGTAGTTTAAATATATTACTCAAAATAAGTCAGATAGCTTCATAAAAATATAGAAAAAGAAATAGGATTGCCACTGTCTCCTCCCTTAGTGGGCACCTAGGTGTTAGCATAGCTAGGTGGTTCAGAGAGTAGAGTGCTGGGTCTGGAGTCAGGAAGGCCTGAGTTCAAATCCAACCTCAGACACTTACTAGCTATTTAATGCTGGAGAAATCACTTAACCTTTGTTTGCCTTAATCCACTAGAGGAGGAGATGGCAATCAATTCACCAACTTTGCCAAGAAAATCCCATCGAAAGTATTGCATGCTATGATCCACAGGGTCACAAAGATTCTGTCACAACTGAACAGTAACAAGCGTTAGGGAGAGAAATCGATCTGTTGTCTACGCTTTGTATGTAAGACAGCCACTCAGTATTTAAACCATTTGGTATAGAGGTTGATTACAGGCACTAAGAGGTCGAAAAGACTATGAATAACACTAAACATTATTAATGTAGTATGGTAAAAGAGGATTTAATGGGGCTTTCTAGTTAGTGGCAAGACTGAGTTATGACTATCAGTAACTGCTAAAATTGATTTTTTATGATTATGCCAGTTTTTTTCCTAAATGGTAAATATTAAAAAAGAGAATACTGAATTAATGTGCACGATATTATTCTATAATTTTTCATGCTTGCTTGTTCACATGTTGGTTATTAAGCAAACTACTACTGCCTGTTACAATACAATTAGTTTGAAACTTTTTTCTTTTGATGTTGTACAAGGTTTAGTAATACTCTTGTGTTATAAAATACAAAAGAACAAAAAAGGAAAAAAAAAGATATGAATGCAAGTGGTAATTGCATTAAAAATTAACTTCATTTTTATTCTATTGCTGATAGTAATTAACAAGTTCAGAATTCCCCTAGAGTTTCTTTAATTTCCCTAATAATAACTTTTTTTCATTTCATTTATAACATACGATAAAATGTTTCTTTTGAAGTGTGGTGGCTTTTTGCTACTTAGAATGTACTGCTTTGATACATTTACAGAGAAGCTGTTAAAACTAAACTACATTACTTATAAATATTTATAAAGTAAAATTACATAGGGTACATAAAACCACCTGTCACTATTGCACGAGCTTGGCAACTGTGATTAATATGAATGGTCTTAGTGGAAACCACCATTTTACTGATTCTTCAGCTTAATAGTTTTAGATCTAGCATTTGCGAATTCTTTTTCCAACTAAATACTTCTCTGTATTGGAAGAAAAATAACACAAAAAGTCAAGGTTAGCCAAACATTAGTTCCATATCCATCACTTATAATGTGTGTCTTTAAGCAAATCACTACACCTTTGGCTCTTACTGAACTTGACACAAATTTCTGGAAAAATCCTATAATATATACATAGCCAAATGGGAACATTGGCTGGGTGCTTTTCTGTGAACAACACATTGATTTCAATCTCTCACTGCTACTGGCTCATTTTCTTAAGTCTGTCCCAGTCTCATAAGCAGTCTGATGTATGAATGATCTCCTTTTGGGTTAATTTCCCTCTCTCTCAATCTCAAACTGGACACTTTAGATTTGGACAAAAATCTTTGTAAGTGGGCATATAGTTTATTTCCAGTGAAACATGGTTTTTCTGGTCCCAGTCTCTCTAGGACAAGTCTATTACATTTTATTTGGTACCTTGAGGAATGGACCAGGGATTGGTATCAGGAAGACATCTTTGTGAGTTCAAATCCAGTCTCAGACACTTACTGGCTATGAAACCCTGGTCAAGTCACTTAACCCCATCTGCCTCAGTTTCCTCATCTGTAAAATGAACTGGAGAAGGAAATGGCAAACCATTCCAGTACCTTTGCCAAGAAAATCCGAAATGGGGTCATGAAGAGTCACGCATGCCTGAAATGACTTAACAACAACAACAACATCTTGAGGGCTTGGGGAGCATCTCTTCTTTGTGATTGTCTTGGGCCTCCAATAATTATATTTATCTTATTTTAGGGGCCCTGTGACTAGCACACCAAGCACATAAGATTAGATTTTTTTATTTGCAAAGGGATATTTATTTCCAAAAGATAGGAAAAATAAACATATGAGTATTTTCTCCCCAATACATTGGGAGCATAACACACACACACACACACACACACACACACACACACACACACACACACACACTCCACCACCACCACCACCATTTGTCAGGGGTGGAGATGATTAGGCTAACAGTTTCTATATAGCAGTTAGTCCCATCAAGTTCAAGTCCAAAGCCTAGCTGGGCTAGTATCTTGGACCTTTGCTCCTTAGGACTTCGACATGGGTGACACTATCTTTCATAGTATAAGGCATGCATTAAATTCCTATTTATGATTAGATCAAATAATAACAGAGAAACACGAGCTTTTAAAATAATAAGCTTCCAGTTACAGGTTGCTTTGGCTGTTTCCTTGAGAGCAGTTGACACTATTCATCCCTTCCCCAACACCATCTCCCCTTACACACCACCATTTAGAGGGGGAAATAAGTGGTGATTCAGGTAAAAAAAAAAGGCAGCTTTCTCAGGCAGTGCTTCAGAGAAGCAGGAGGGGGAAGGGTGTCTTGGAACAGAGAATGGTAGTCTTACCAGCTGGCTCAGCAGTTTGTTCATCAAATGAGTTCTCTCCTTGCTTTTTTACACAGCTCTACCATGCCACCAAGTCTCAGCTCCACTTGCTCTCCTGTCTCTCTTCCTCAAAGCAATGTCCCAATCAGCTAGCTCAACCATCTCGGTAGAAGTGTGGGGGAACAGCAAAATCTATAGCAGAGGTGAGAAAAACTCCTTCTC
>CM053626.1:149062960-149084079 GCA_028646595.1 Phalanger gymnotis | reverse complement strand
AGAATCATTAAAGGCACTTAAGAGAAGAAAAGCAAAATGTCCTACCTTAATTACTATTACATAATAATGTTAATGTTACACTACACCTAATAGGGGTTTGGGCCTGGGGCTAGATTCAAAGAAATAGCTGAATTACTCAAAGCAAACAAAAGACAAACTCTTCAAGGGCACTTGTTGAACTAAGTGCTAAGGAGACCATTTTGCTTAACAACACAGAGTGTTACCTGCCATCCCACAGATATCTTAGACTTCTGATTTAACACAATAGCAGTGATAGAGCTGGGATTCAAACCTAAGTCTTCTGAAGTCCTGTGCTCTTTCAAATGTATAACCTTAGCTCATACAAAGGCTAACTACCTTCATTTAACTTAGAAGTTAGCTTAGATCATAATTAATTTCACCTTGTACCTTTTAATAGGTTTTCCTACTCAAGCTGGGTAATGTGATTCTGATTAAATTACTCTTTCAAATTGGTTGCTACATTATGTTACTTTGATGCCCCCACTCTAATCCATTTAAATAATTTCATGATTTCATCTTTGATCTCTCAAGTAGAGAGGTGTGAAAACCAAGCCCTGGTAATGCTGAAAGTCTCTTGTCATACCACCATCATTACCAAAATGAGAAAATAGGCCAATTTTGGGAGACCCTTTCTTTTTACTCAGACCTGATAGTTTAGTTCTTATTTTCACTTTTCTTTTATATAATACCATAATCCCGTCTCTCACATTTGCAGTTTATTTATACACATTTTAGATTTTTAAATACTGCTGTAAAGTTTCCAAAATGAATTTCTGTTTTTATTGGTGCTAAAATGCACCTGTAAACTATTTGAAAGGCTGTACCTTCTTATATCCTTCTGAGAACACATACATAAGGAACAATCATTTAAAATAATTTTGACTCGAGGGCCAAAGCGAAGCTCTGAAATGCTGTTAGAGGAAAAGAAGCACAAAAAATACCACACCAAGAGAATAAGCCTATGATTCATAGCAAAGGGCAAAATGGAACAGAAAACTTGAATTTTAAATTAAATAAAAACAAACAAAAAACCTGTTCTATTAAGTGGCTGGATTTTTTTTGTAAGAAAAGTCTAAATATACTTATTCAGAAATTTTGAATTTGTCTGAACATTTCTTTAAGGAACAGATCTGCTTCTTAGTAGAGCTGATATACTTCTGCTAGGTTTAAGAAAAACAGGGGACAGTTACGATCAAGATCGTATGTAGAAGATAAGCAAACAAAGGCACAAACATGTTGTTTAGTCATTTTAACAAGCATTTATTAGATGCTTATTATGTGTCAGGCATTTTGGTATGAAATGCACTCTTGTACAAGGGCATGCCGTAACACTCCACTTACTGGAGCTCTGTGACCCCAGATCCAACTTCGCTCCCTGGAACAAACACTTGGCGTAAATCCCCGAGTCTTGCTCAAGACCTTGTGTGGCCCCAGATGGGCAAAACTAGATATGCTCTGCTAATCACAATACCCTGCTTTTGTAATGGCTTGCTTGCACCTGCTCAAGGCTCACGTATAAGAAACCCTAGATTCTTGAGCTCGAGGCTGCTCCCCTCTATGGGACAGTCGCTGGCTAATAAATGATGCTCATTATGTTCTAATTTGGCTTGGTCTGTGTTTCTCGGTCCATCCATTTCAGGTAAACAGTGGGAATATAGACAAGGCAGGAAGAAAAATAATTATTGCTTACAAGAAGCCTCGTTGTGATTGAGTCATTTCAGTCATAGCTGACTCTTCGTGATGCCATTTGGGGTTTTCATGGCAAAGATACTGGAGTGATTTGCCATTACCTTCTCTAGTTCATTTTACAGATGAGGAAACTGAGGCAAACAGCATTAAGTGATTTGCCTAATTAGAGTCACACAGCTAGTAAGTGTCTGAGACTGTCTCTGAATTCAGGTCTTCCTGACTCCAGACAAGTAGCTCTATCCACTGTGCCACCTCCTGTTCAAGAAACCAAATTCTAATAAAAGAAAACAAAACACAAAATAGGGATGATAAGCAGAGAAGGGATGAGAGAGGAGTTGTCCACAGGGCCATGCTGACAAATCTCAAAGACTTAAGAATGATACCAGAAGAAGAATAAAGGATGAATGGCCTGGTTACTTCCTCAAAAATGGAGGTTCCACGAGGAACTCACCAATGCAAGGAAAGACCAGAGGGTAGGAAGATATGATGGCAAGCCTGAATGGACATGATGGCAAAGTGTAGAGAGTTAGGAGCAAAACTAGGAGAGGAGACTGAATTTCTTGGGGCCCAACTTATGAATCTAATAAGCTTCACAAGATGATCTGTTCTCTGCTTAGGTTATTTGCAAACTGCTTTTCTTCATTAGAGAATTCTTATATATTTTATTTAATAGCTATCAAAACAAGTGAGTTGATTCTGTCTCGAATCTGTCATATAGGCAAAGTTGATAGAAAAGGAAAATGACTGTTGTTAGATGGGGCTGCGAGAAAACAGGCACACTAATGGCACACCCAGAGAAAAAAAGGAGGCCTTTCTCTGAGACCTCCCTCTTTTTGCCTCCTTCTTATCCCACATCACCCAGCTGCTCTCTGCTCCTTCACTTCTGTCTCACATGATGAGGTGACCATTCTCTTTGCCAAGATCAATGCCTCTACAGATACAAGTAATCCCATTTCATTGCTTCTCCTTCAGCAGATTGTCTTTTCTATCATCTCCACTCTCTCACTTAATTTCAATCTTTCCCTGTTTATTATCTCCTTACTTACTCCCTTACAAATGTCTCCTCTGTCCTCAAAACACCCTCACTTGATTCTTTCATTCCCAATATCATCCCCATATCTTTCTTGCCATAGGTGGCTGAACTCTTTCAGAAGACTGTTTACAATAGGAACTTCTACTTCCTTTACTCATTCTCTTCATGTCTACAGTCTGGCTCCCAACCTTATTATTCAAATCAAACTGCTCTTTGAAAAGTTATCAATGATTTCCTAAATATCCAAATCTCATGGCTTTTACTCCATCCTCATCCTTTTTTGACCTCTCTGTAGCCTTTGAGATTGTCAATCACTTCTTTCTTTAACCTCTTTAGTTTTTCAGAACTCTACTCTCTCCCGATTCTCTTCCTACCTATCTAATGGCTCTTTCTCAGTTTTGTTGCTGGATCTTCATTCAGGTCATGTTTATGAAAAGTGAGTGTCCTCCATGTCTCTGTCATGGGCCTTCTTCCCTTTTTCATCTATATAACTTCACTTGGTGATCTCAATTTTTCCCAAGATTCGATTATTGTCTCTTTGCTGATGATACTCAAATATACTTATTCATCCCTAACATCTCTGCTGACCTCTAGTCTTGCCCCTGCAACTACTTATTGGGTAACTGGATGTTCTGTAGACATCTTAAACTACACATGTCCAAAACTGAATTCATAATCTTCCACCCTGTCCAATACTTATATTGCTTTTGAGAGCATCATTATCTTCCCAGGCGCCTATTCTCATAATTTAGGTATCATCTTCAACTTCTCACCCTCTCACTCCTCATATACAATCTATTTTCAAGAAGCCTATCTATTTTACCTTTTTAATATCTCTTGCTTCTATCTCATTATCTCCTATGATACTGCCTCCATTGTGGTGCAGTCCCTCATCTCTTCAAGCCTAGACTTTAGCACTAAGTCGTAGGTTGATATGCCTGCCACTGGTCTCTCCCCACTTCAGTCCACTCATCTGGTGAAAGTGGTTTTCCTATAGTGCAGAACTAAGCATATCAACTTCCTACTCAGTAGTATGGTGGCTTCCTATCATCTCTAAGATCAAATATAAAACCATATGTTGTGTGTTCAAAGGTCTTAGTAACCTAGTTCCCACTTCCACTACCACCACCACCACTACCACCACCACCTTTCCAGTCTTACAGCTTACATACACCAGATACTTTTCAATCCAAGGACACTAGCCTCCTTGTTATTCCTTGAATAAGACACTCCATCTCCATATTCTAGGTATTTTCACTGTCCGTCAGTTATACATGCTCTTCCTCCTCATTTCTTACTCTTAGCTCCCCTGGCTTCCTTAAAGTAAGCCTTATAAATCTCCTTTAATTCTAGTATTTTCTCTCTATTGATTATTTCCTATTTATCCTATATGTAGTTTGCTTATATATAGCTGTTTTCACATGAGATTGTGAGTTCCTCGAGGGCAAGATTTTTCTTTTGCATTTTTTATATCTGTAGCACTTAGTCCAATGCCTGAGATGTAGTATGTGCTTAATAAATGTCTATTGACTGACCAGGTGTCAGCTAGCTGATGCAAAAAATAGAATGCTGGACTTAGAGTCTCCAAGACTTGGATTTGAATCCATTCTTGGATACTTAATAGCTATGTGACCCTGGGCAACTCACTTAATCTCACTGGGCCTCTGCTCCTTCTTCTCTAAAATAGCAATCATAATTGCATCAACTTCCAAGGTTTGTTGTGAAGATAAAATAAGATAATATTTGTAAATTGATTTGAAAAACTTAAAGTGCTATACAAATGTTAGTTAATATAATGCACTATTGGCTGTAGGTGGTGCCAGCCATTCAAGACATTGATTTGGAACTATTTCTCAAAAGTCATGAAATTGTACATACCCTTTGGCCCAAATAACAACACTATTAGGCACCAAAGAGATCAAAGAAAGAGAAAAAAAGACCCACGTATACATACTATTTAGAGCAATTCTTTTTGTTGATGTAGGTAACCAGACATAATAGATAAAGAAATAAAACTTCTACACAAGTGGGAGAAACAGTTGAACAAATGATAGCATACAAATGCATTAGAATATTTTTTCTTCCTTAAGAAAGGAAGGATTACAGAGAAACCTGGGAAGACTTGCATGAACAAATGCAACATGAAGTGAGCAGAACCAACAGAACAATTTATGTAGTAACAAGAACAATTATAATACAAACAACCTTGAAAGACTAAAGATCTTTGATCAATACAGTCAACAGCTACAACTCCACAGGACTTGAGAAAAGGAGATGCAAGGTGCAGAATTAGAAATGAATTTTTGGACATAGCAAATGAGTATTTGTTTTTCTGACCACTCACTTATTATAAGAATTATATTCGTTTTCTTTTCTCATTTGAAGGGGAAGATTGAGGGGGTTTAAAGAAGTTAGTAATAATATTGTCTAAATAAAAAAGAGGAAAAGAAACAAAAAGTGTTATTGAATGATTTTTAAAAACATAAAAAGAACAGAAGGAAGTTCAGGGGCAAATAGACAAACATGAATGCTTTGAAAATAACATGTTGAATTTATGATTTTTTTTCCAAAAAAAAAAACCAAGTTGCACATAATAGAGACTCATACAGATTCTAATTTAGCCTTCTTTTTAAAAATTTTCTATTTTGTCCATAGAAATGTTTTCTTTACTAGTATCAGTTAAATTTGGAATTAAAACAAAAAAAAATAAAGAATTCAAGTAATTTTATTTGTGTTTGTTGGGGTCATGAGGGCAAAGCTCAACAGTGAGTGTGTGTGTCTGTGTGTGTGTGTTGGGGGGTGGGGGTGTCCTGATTTATGGTTCCAGCAGTTCAGGTAAGGAAACTCCTTCTACCAATATAGATCAAAAGTTCTTCCTTAATATGTAATCACAGAAAACTCTTTTCAGTATCTTCAGTACTGAGAGGTTAAGTGATTTGTCTAGGTTCACATAGCTAGTATGTGACAGAGGTGACACTTGAATCAGGAACTTCTTGAATCTGAAGTAGGCTCCCTATCCACCATTCTCCTATCCCTTATTTGGATATTAGTAGGTGATTAGATTAATAGGGTTCAAGTATCAGCCTCAGATACTTACTGAGAGAATACGAATGATTCCTGGAAATACAGATAAGGACCAAACCCCATAACCCACAAATTAAAGCCGTTATTATATTCAAAGATTGGATAGAAAAATGTGGGAAGAGTTCAGAAACAAGGAGTCCAAAGTCAGCCACCCAGTCAACAAACATTTATCAAGTGCTTACTGTATGTCATGCACTGTGCTAAGCATAGTGGATAGAAAAAGAGGCAGAAGACAGTTCTTGCCCTCAAGGAACTTACAATATACTGGGGGAGACAACAAGCAAATAAAGCCAAAGAAAAAGGTATAAAAAGTATAATTGGAACTTGGAGTCAGAGGCCACATGCTTCAAATAATGATGACTTGATTCATGAATAGAGCTATCCTGAGGTAGCTGTAATATTTACCCATGCTGCTTGGATACTCTAAAGTAGTAGTTCTCAAATGTACTGCGAGGATAACTGGTGGTCCATTTATTTGGTAACTATGAAATGACAATAATTTTCTTTCTGTAGAGAAATTAAAATTTTCTCATAACATTGGCATGTTAAAATTAGGGCTCCTATTGTAGGGACCTAGGAAAGGATTAATAGTCTCAACAAGGAAATAGTTGAAAATACGCACAGAATGCACAGAATGATAAAATTGTCACAACAAAATTAGCTACCTCTGGGTGGGACCTGACCTCCAGGTGGGGTCTGCTTCTACAGATAAGAAGAAGGGCGTCTGGATGTCCGGACCCAGGAACTGATAAGGTCTGGACCCAGGAACTGATAAGGTCTGGACCCAGGAACTGATAAGGTCTGGACCCCAGGAACTGACAAGAACAGAATGTTGACTATGCATTAATTGCCTCTTCGTTTCTGTACCCTAATTACCTCTTTGTTTCTGTACCCTATAAAACCTGCCTTAAACCTGGAGTCGGGGTCTTCATCATTAGGATGGAGGCCCTGGTATACCAGTAATAAAGAGGTCTAGGGGATTGCCTAATCCTGTTGTCCCTGGCCTCTTTCCATTCACAAGCAAACGAATCTAACACTATTACCATTCATTAAGGTGAGAACACTTGAGATGCAAGGGAAGAGGGAGAAAGAAGCTCGTCCCTTGGCTGAAAAAGTCTTAGAAACATTGATTTAAAGTAGAAATTGTCTTAAATCAAAAAAAAGAAAGAGAAAGGCATGAAACAAATTTTACCTCTAGAAGACTTTCCTATCTTTTGTTCCACAGTTCATTCAAAACCATTTGCTGAACATCCAAGGAGAACAGAACCCCATGCTATTGCTAGGGGGAATTTAAGGAAGCAGCAAGTGAGATCCCTGTCCTTAAGCTTTCCCTGTAATGGTAGAGACAAAACAAGGAATGAAAGGATTCATAGAATCACAGTGTAAGAGCTCGAAAGAACCTTCCAGATCATTTAGTCCAACTCCTTAATTCTATAGAAGTTAAGGCTTAATAGAAAATGATTTACCCAAGGTTATTCAGACTGGTTTGATATCTTTAGAAAGGAAGGCAGTCTTAGCGAGTTTCTGAATTTCATATATATATATATATATATATATATATATATATATATATACATATGTATATATATGTGTGTATGTGGATAGATAGATAGATGGATAGATAGGTAGATAGATAGATAGATAGATAGATAGATAGATAAATAGATAGATAGATAGATAAATGCAAAGGCCAAACATTTCCATCTCTCTGTTCTCAATTAGCTACTTGGCTTGCTTTTGACTCCTGGGAATATCGTGCCTTTCCTCAGGATAAGAATCTCAAATTTCACCATCATGCTAATTGTCTCAGTTTTTTACACTCAGCACCTTCTGCACTCCTTCAGTTCCCTCTCCACTGTAATTGAAGGGCTGGAGGATGGAGCAATGAAATCCTCCTTTCCAGGTAACTCCATTTTCCATTAGAAGCTCTGATTGATTCCAATGTACACACACACACACACACACACACACACACACACACACACACACACACACACCACATCCAACTCCACATCAAATCCCTGATTCCTCTCTCCCTATACTGGCTTTTAAGGTTCTTTTTGTGTGTTGTCTTCCTCCATAAGATTGTAAGTTCCTTGAGGTTTGGGACTTTTTTTTTAATGTTTCCCCAGCACTTAGCATAATGCCTTGCACATATTATGTGCTTAATAAATGTTAATTGAATTTAATTGAAACATATTAAGTTGTGATAGTATTATTTTTGTATTCTGAAATTATACCTGAATTAATTTACATTTCATTTGTAATGGAGTAATGATTTTTTTAAAAATCTCTATGGCCTCTGGCAAGGGGCAGAAAACCCCAGGGTTTTGCAATTCTTCCTAGCTTGGGAAGAGAGGAAACTAATGCAATACCAGCCTTGATGTCAAGAGGATGTCAAGTTTTTTCTTTGGGGGGTGGGAGGGGGACTCCAGAATAAGGAAGAGAGAAGAGAAAGGTGGTGGTTGTCCCATGTCTGCAACTAAAGAATGGAAGCAGCCAGTGTCTACCATATCTGCAGTTCCCTTTTTCAAGACCATGAGAGATGGCTTTTGTCTAAATCGACAAACCGGAATGCATATTTTTTTTATCCCTGTTGGGAGCTGAGGGAAGCAGTTTAGCCAGCCATGTGCAGTGCCCTATCCTGGAGTTCTGCCTTTCATGTGTGTGTGTGCTGTATGTGGTGTGTATGTGTGTGTGTGTGTGTGTGTGTGTGTGTGTGTGTGTGTGTACATGCACTCACATCCTTATTCTGTTAAAAACATTTGCTGGATTTAATATGATTTCTCATAAACATTTGTGGTTGTCCTCATTGCCTGCAATACCTTTGTTTTCAGTAGGAGGGCTCAATGGGAGCCACCTAGGAGAGAGGGGCATTTCCTAGGGCAGGGTGAGGAGGTCAAGATCCAAACCATCATTAGAGAATTTTGCTCTCTAATTGCAAGCTTAAAGAGGAATCACTTCACAACTTCCCTTCTAAATGCAGAATATGAATCCAGTTCTTATTTTAGAAATCTGCCCTATGGACACTAATGTTAAAGATAGATTATTTGTGTGATAGCTCTGTTTAAAATGTGTAAGACCAGTTCACTATGAAATTACATATTATATTTATTCACAGTATATTGTCGCCATTTCATGATTATGTTGCAAAACCATGTATTCTCAGCAGTCTGAATCCCTGGAGCATACCTGGTATGGTGTCCCATACCAGAGTGAGGGGCTTCATGTACATTAGCTGAAGAATTAAACAGGGTTGGATTTGAAAACTGCTGGGTTTTTCCAGTTCAAACTGCAGTGATCTCTCTATTTAAGAATTGAAAAGTATTTCATTATTGTTAATGCAGCTGACTCAGCCTCTCTAATCAGTTCCACATAAAATTCAAGGCATCAATTTGCATTATATTTGCATTAGAGATTATTCAGGGCAGTTATCTCATTTGAGCAGCTATTACTTTTTTTATTGAAGTGAAGTTTTTCCAATCTTTCTTGTGTTGTTGATTGGGACACCCTTCTCTTCTCTTATGACATGTATTTATTAAAGCAAATGGACACCAATTTCATTCCCAGCCTCCCCCAGAAACCTTTTTAAGAATTCCAAATCACAGAGTATCATAAAATTAGGGTTTTAGAATTATTCACCTGAGTGCTTCTCTATCATTTCAAACTTACTTTATGGCTGGGGTGATTTTTTTTTTTTTGGAGAGAGAGCATGTTGCTGACTTCCTGATGAGATTTGCATCCCCCACGTCATCTTGCCCAATGTGCTGATCACTGGCCTGTCAAAATGGTCAAAATCACAATGGAAATGACTTGAACATTTTGGCTAGTGTTCAATGTCTCTAGGAACTCACTGTTAAAAGTGCAAAGATCTTATTTGAAGAAGATTAATCAAATTTTGGCAACTGAAACAGAAAGTAAGACATGGACAGCCATCATCATCCACAGATATTTTTCATAATATTAAGAGAACATGAGGAAAACATGTTGGGTAGTTGATTTTCTGTCATCACTTAACTGAAAGATAAAGATGGAAATTGCATCTCAACTCATTGGAGGGAACATGCTCCACATTGTTAAGACAAAAAATCTTCTGTAGAGTTGGAGTGTGATTTGATTTCTCATAATAGACTGAATCAAAGCAAAATCACAAGCTAGCGAGACCCAGGGCAGATATATTTTTGACAAAGTTTTGGAATTCTACTTATCAAGGGGTTAGCCTGAAGGTACTCTGGGGGTAATAGTAATATGTTAAAATTAAAATTAAAAATGTTTTATGGCACTTTGGGGTTGATAAAAACACTTTCTTCACACTAACTTCTTAAGGTAAGTGGCATAAGGATTATTTTCATTTGGCAGACGAGGAAGCTGATGCTGGACAGTATCTTCATCTACTTTGAACTTATATTTAGGGCATGTCCAATTCTGAGTGAAAAAGATTCAAGGGATTGAGGAATGGTATTTATTGTGTACAACAAGAACAGCGAACCAGCTATTCTCTCTTCCTAAAAAGCTTCAGTTTTTACCTTAGCATCTAAATTTATGTTGGCCCTTATAAAGTCCTGAAGTTCCACACTTGAAAGCTGAAGATATATTTGTTTTATACGAAATTTTGGACTTGATGAAGTGTAGTTCTTGTTCAGCAGGCTTCCAGTTATTTATTTTTTGTTCCTCTGTCTTAATAGATTTGTATATCACAAACGCAATACCCAAAGTGGCTGCTATGAATGTGCAGGTGTATTCCCAAGTTTGATTCTCAAGATGTAACAGACTCTTCATTGAAGGCAAAACCAAGACATTTATTCAAACACCAGAAAGACAAATCCATCATAGTAATAAAGAAGTTTATACATCTTACCAGTGTGGGGGGTACCACTATTCCAAAGCCTTCCCTCCACCAGGCCTCCCCACAAACAAGCTCCCTTAGGCAAAATGCCCCTCTGTCACTGCACTCTCTCTGCCTCCTCTCTCTCCCAGCTTCACCACACTCACACTTCCTGCTCCATCCCTTCCTGCTCCAATCATTTGGCAAGCTCCTCCCACGACAAGCTCCATGTGACCCAGGTTCATGTGACTCAGGCTTCCATGTGACTCTGGCTCAAAGCAGGTTGCACAGGCCTATTTTTTTTTAAAATTTACTTATCTCTAGTTTGCAACACTCAGTTCCACAAGTTTTTGGGTTCCAAATATTCCCTCTCTACCATTCCTCGCCCCAAACCAAGATGGCAGGTAATCCTATGCAGGTTCTACGTATACCTTCACCTTGAGCTTATTTCCATAATAGTCAAGTTGTAAAGAAGAATTATAACCAATGGAATGAATCATGAGAAAGAAGAAACAAAACCAAAAAAAAAATAGAGCAAAAAGTTTGCCTCAATCTGCATTCAGACTCCATAATTCTTTCTCTGAATGGTGCATAGTTTTTTCCATCATGAGTCTTTTGGAGCTGTCTTTGATTCTCATCAAAGTCTATCAAAGCTAGTCCATACAGATACCATGTGTGTAATGGTGTATGATGCTCTCCTGGTTCTGCTCCCCTCACTCAACATTGGTTCACATAAGTCATTCCAGATTATAATGAAGTCCGTCAGCTCCTCATTTCTTATAGCACAAGAGTATTCCATTACATTCATATACCAGAATTTGTTTAGCCATTCCCCAATTGATGGGCATCCCCTTGATTTCCAAATCTTTGCCAACACAAAAAGAGCTGCTATAAATAATTTTGTACATATGGGTTCCTTTCCTACTTGTATGATCTCTTTGAGATACAGCCCTAGAAGTGGTATTGTTCGGTCAAAGGATATGCACATTTTTATAGCCCTTTGGGCATACTTCTAAATTGTTCTCCAGAATGGCTGGACCAGTTCATAAATCCACCAACAATGTAATAATGTTCCAATTTTCCCACATCCTCTCCAGCATTTATCGTTTTCCTGTTTTGTAGTGTTAGCCAATCTAACAGGAGAGATGTGGTACCTAAGAGTTGTTTTGATTTGCATTTCTCTAATCAATAGTGATTTAGAGCATTTTTCACGTGCCTGTAGATATCTTTAATTTCTTCCTCTGAAAACTGCCTGTTCGTATCTTTTGACCATTTCTCAATTGGGGAATGACTGGTATTCCTTTAAATTTGGCTCAGTTCCCTGTATATTTTAGATATGGGGCCTTTATCGGAGACAGTGGTTGTAAAGATTTTCTTCCAATTTTCTGCTTCTTTCCTTATCTTAGTTGCATTGGCTTTGTTTATACAAAAACCTTTCAATTTAACATAGTCAAAGTTGTACATTTAGCATTTTGTAATGCTCTCTCTCTCTTGTTGGGTCATGAATTCTTCCATTTCCCATAAATCTGACAGATAAACTATTCCTTCCTCTCCCAAATTGCTTATATTAAATTGCTTTATTTTGGTATATAGTGCTTATAAGATATTGGTCTACGTCCAGTTTCTGCCATACCATTTCACAATTTTCCCAGTAGTTTTTGTGAAATAGGGAATTCTTAGCCCAGAAGCTGGATTCCTTGGGTTTATCAAAGAGTAGATTGCTATATTCAGTACAACTGTGTCTTTTGTACCTAACCTATTCCACTGATCCACGGCTCTGTTTCTTAGCCAGTACCAAGTATTTTTGATGACTGCTTCTTTATAGTGCAGTTTAATATCTGGTATTCCTAGGCCAACTTCCCTAGCATTTATTTTTATTAATTCTCTTGATATTCTGGAACTTTTGTTCTTCCAGATGAATTTTGGTATTATTTTATCCAGCTCGGTAAATTTGTTTTTGGTAGTTTGATTGGTATGGCACTGAATAAATAAATTAATTTAGGTAAAATTGTCATTTTTATTATATTAGCTCAGCCTAACCATGAGCAACTGATGTTTTTTCATTTATTTAGATCTGGCTTTGTTTGTGTGAAAAGTGTTTCATAATTGCATTCATATGGGCCTTGGGTTTGTCTTGGCAGGGATACTCTCAAATATTTTATGGTATTTACAGTAACTTTGAATGGAATTTCTCTTTCTATCTCTTGCTGTTGGGATTTGTTAGTAATGTATAGGAATGCCAAAGATTTAACTGCGTTTATTTTATATCCTGCAACTTTGCTAAAGTTGCTTATTATCTCAAGTAGTTTTTTACCTGATTCTCTAGCATTCTCTAAGTAAATCATAATTATCATCTGCAAAGAGTGATAACTTAGTTTCTTCTCTGACTTCTAATTCCTTCAATTTCTTTTTCTTCTCTTATTGCTAAAGCTTACATTTCTAGTACCAAATTGAATAATAGGGGTGATAATGGAAATCCTTGTTTCACCCCTGATCTTATTGGAAATGTTTCTAGCTTATCTGCATTACATATAAGGCTTTCTGGTGGTTTTAGGTAGATACTATTTATAATTTTAAGGAAGACTCCATTTATTCCTATGCTTTCTAGTGTTTTTAATAGGAATGGGTGTTGTATTTTGTTAAAAGCTTTTTCTGCATCGATTGAGATAATCATCTGGTTTTCGCGAGTTTTGTTGTTGATGTGATCAGTTATGCTGATAGTTTTCCTAATAATGAACCAGCTTTGCATTCCTGGAATAAATCTTACTTGGTCATAGTGCATTATTCCCATAATAAGTTGCTGCAATCCTTTTGCTAATATTTTAGTTAAAAAATTTTCCATCAATATTCAAATATTCAGATTTCATCCCATTCACATTCAGTTATGATTATTATCTGTGTCTTTTTCTCCATCCTGTTCTTCCCCACTACTTCCCCCTCCCCTATTTATGCTTTTATTTCTCCTCCCTTCCACTCTTCAAAAGAGTTTTGCTTTTGACCATGGTCTTCCTCAATTTTCCCTCCCTAATGACACCCCTCTCTTATCTTATCCTTTTCCACTTGCTACTCCTTCCTTTCCTTCTATCCACACCCCACTCTTTTCTTTCCCCCTTTCCCTCCTACTGCATTAGGACAAATTTAATTTCTATACTTATCAGAGTATGTCTTTCCCTCTTTGAACAAAACTTGATGATAGTAAAGCTCAAACACTGCTTTTCTCCCTCCCTTTTTTCCCTTCTATGTTTTTGTGCCTCTTCATGTGACTTAATTTACCCTTTTCTACCTCCTCCTTACCTCTTCTCTTAGAAAAATCTCTTTGCACTCCTTAACCATGTTTTTTATCATCCCATCAGGCCTGTGTGACCTTCTTTGAGCCAGAGTCACATGGAAGCCTGAGTTACATGAACCTGGGTCACATGGAGCTTGTTGTGGGAGGAGCTTGCTGAATGATTGGAGCAGGAAGTCTGAGTGTGATGAAGCTGGGAGAGAGAGGAGGCAGAGAGAGTGCAGTGACAGAGGGGCATTTTGCCTAAGGGAGCTTGTTTGTGGGGAGGCCTGATTGAGGGAAGGCTTTGGGATGGTGGTATACCCCACACTGGTAAGATGTATGTAAGACTTAACCATCAGTTACTTTTTACTGACACCCTCAGTCTATGTTTATACCTTTCAATCTTCATAATAAGTGTACCATCCTCAAGATTGACACATATATAACATATATAAATCAATATAATCCTATATAAGGATGTAAACAATTTTGTGTTATTGAATGACATAGTTTTGTTTTTTTTTTCTCCTGTTTACCTTTTTATGTCTCTCTTGAGTTTTGCATTTGAAGATCAAATTTTCCATTGAGCTGTGGCCTTTTCATCAGGATGGTCTGGAATTCTCTTATTTAACTGAATGTCCATTTCTTTGCCTGAAAAAGTTTGCTCAGTTTTTCTGGGTAGTTGATCCTTGGCTGTATTCCAACTCTGTTGCCTTTTGGAATATCATATTCCAATTTCTCCTGTCTTTTATTGTAGAAGCTGCAAGATTCTGAGTGATCCTGACTGTAGTTCTGTGATATTTAAATTGTTTCTTTTTGGCTGCTTGCAGTATTTTCTCTTGGACCTGATAATTTTGGAATTTGGCTACAATATTCCTTGGAGTTTTCAATTTATGATCTCTTTGAGGGGGATTGATTGGTGGATTCTTTCGACGACGATTTTACCCTCTGGTTCTAGAACTTCAAGGAAGTTTTCCTTGATGATTTCTTGGAAGATACTGTCCAGGTTCTTTTTTTCATCATGGCTTTCCTGTAGACCAATAATTCATAGATTATCTCTGCTGGATCTATTTTCCAGGTCAGTGGTTTTTCCAATCAGATATTTCACATTTTCTTCTATTTTTCTCTTTCTTTAGATTTTGTTTGACTGATTCTTGATATCTCATAGAGTCACTCGCTTCTAGTTGCCTAATTCTAATTTTTAATGTATTGTTTTCTTCATTTAGCTTCTCTACTTCATTTTCCATTTGGTTAATTTTACTTTTCGATGAGACATTTTCTCCATTTATATTCTGAACCTCCTTAACCATTTTGCCAATTTTACCTTTTAAAGATTTGTTCTAATCGTGAATTTTTTTTGATGTTTTCTTTTACCTCTCTAATTTGGTTTTTAAAGTCTTCCTTGAGTTCTTCCAAGAATGCTTTTTGGACTGGAGTCCAGTTCACGTTCCTTTTTGAGGTTTCGAATGTGGTCTATAGTGTCTATGCTGTCCTTTTCTGAATTGGAATTTTGATCTTCCCTGTCTCCATAATAGGCATCAACAGCCTTCAGCTTCCTAGTTTGTTTTTTCATGGTGTTTGTCCTCCCCCTCCCCCCACCTCTGGCTTCTAAAATGGATTTCTGCTTTTGGAGCTCACTAGCTTTGGGTGCTGTGGTTTCTGGTTTCATGAGGTGTGGAGGAGGGGTGGTCTAGCTGCTGGAAATCTCTTCTTCCCCTATAGTGGCTGCACTATAGGATGGGCAGCCATTGACTGTGCTGTTGTCTGCCACTCCCCCTGACTGTGCAAAAGCAAGGCTGGGATCCTGGTGTTGATGTTTGCTAGCTCCATCGGCCTGGAGCTCAGGAATTCTCACTGTTCTGCTGAGGTGGGGCCTGCTAGGACACGTCTCTTTCTGCACTAGTCTCCTTCTCTACAACAAGAGAGGGACTCCCCAGCTGCCCAAGTTACAAGGCTACCAAAGCCCCACTTCTGGCTCCTCTATTTCAAAGTTTCTCCTGAGGGGTATTATCAGGATGAGGAAGGGAGGAAGAGCCATTTTACCTGGTCAGCATGGTTCTCAGAAGTTCAAGAAGGTGAGTTTCAAACCTTTAGACTGTGTGTGGTCTGGAGGCCTCAGGAGTAATTGCTCTCAGGGCTGCAGGCTCTGCACTGGTGTCTCAGGTAGCTCCAAAAGACTCCTGTCCTGGGCTGAGAGCCCTGGGGATCACTGCCATAGCCTGTACTTCTGCCCTGGGTCTGCTCCTGCTCCTGTGTTTCTCTCTCCTGGTGCTGTCCCAGACTGGTGCACTGGCTGGGTTCCTCTGCTACTCCCATTCTGGTGTGGTCTGTTACCATTCCATGCCCAGTGCTCCTGCCCCACTCAGTCTACAAGTGTCTTCTAACTCTTTCAAGTCTGCTCAGATTCACTTTTTTAGAGGTATCTGACAGAATTTGTCAGAGAGCTGAGCTCTGGTAAGACCATCTTGGCTCCGCCCCTTCTCCACACAGGCCTATTAATGGCTGGGAAAGATCTTCCCATTCCTATTAACATAACAGTTTGGAAGACTATCAGTTATAGACTTGAACAGTGAAGAGAAAATAACTACATATCACTGTGCCACGTGAACACAGAAAGTGGCTAATTGTAGGTACATTTAAAAAATCACAATCAAACCCAGGTTAAGGCTAAGTTTAAATCTTTCTCTAAAATAGCAGAGTAAGTAGATGGGGAACTTGTTGATTGTTTTCTCATTGAGTATTGCTGAATAATAATCCACGTGTTGCTTTTTTCAGTGACCTTGGGCATGAACTTCATCTCCCTCAACTCCTCTCTCATTTTAGAAGCATTTTAAATAAAACAACTTAACCAATTCAACAGACTGCAGGTATGCTCTTGAAATTCTGTTTTTAGTTGCAAATAGTTGTTGACTTAGGGCATAGTGAATGATGACCATAAGTTGGAAGGCTATACCAGATCTATTTTTTAATTGTTCATTATGTTATAGTAAAGGGGAAATGTGAAGTAATCAAGACATAAGAAGGTATATCAGAAAATCATAAGAAGGGCTATAAAAAAAGATGGGGAGGAATATAAGAAAGGCAGTAGTATTAGAAAAACAAGTGGAAAGGAAGATTATCACATACTTTAGGTTCTTTTCTTTCTGATCTGTGTCAACCACCTGGCAAAGTCACTGGCTTCAGAATGGTTTATACCTTTGAGGATACGTTCATGCATGACTTCTGCCCTGAATTTCTGCTAGTTCATTTAACCAGGCACATTTTGTTTAGATCAGACTTTGGCTTTGCTCACATAAAGGGCCTTTACTCATACGCAGAACGTCAAAGCACATAATACTAATGACTTTAAAAATACAACTACTTCACTAAGCTAGTCCCAGTAAAATATTTATTTTTATTATTTCTGTAACAGTGAAAGGAAGAACAACCCTTTAAGGTCAACAGTAAAACTCTATATTGAGAAAGCTTTTGTCTGACTGTGTGGTTGGCACTAACAGTATAGTCTTAGCATAAAGCATTACTTATTTGAAACAACTAAATATTTCTATCAGTATCCTAGCCAGAACATCTCCCTCTGCATTGCAAAAGCATACATCACTTTTGAGAATTAGAGTAGTCCTGCATTTAGAGTTTAGTGATTTCCATATTTAAATTGCAAAAATGATAAAGAAGGTCAGTTTCTGAGGATATTATATGGTAACGTAAATGGTCCATGTGTAGTGAGGAGAGAGGCTCTTGTTGTGTGACCTCAAATGAGATATAATAGACATCTCCAGTCTCTTCCCCTCACACTTCTCCAAGGGAGACTTTAATTCCTTCCAGGAGGGGCAGCAGGAGGTTGGGGTCAGAGGCTACTCTGCTTTCCTCAGAGAGAAAGTATACTGGATAGAAATATATCTATCTGCTACCTTAAATATTAGTAGTCTAGGGGGTATGATTGGGTTCAAGATAACTTGATCACTTGTTATCTTGGGGCAAAAGGAGCCCATGCTCTATATCCAAGTTTCGACCCCTTCCCCACCTAAAACCACATAGAGAATAGCAAAGAAATCCACTTATCCAAATTATAGCAAAACAGAAATCAGAGAAGTCATATATAGGAGAAAAAATACCAGACAATACAGAATGACAGAGCTCTCCCTCTCTCTCAGGTAACTCAGCTCAACCAAAAGAAAGTGTTCTATATCTCACCCTAAGGGAAAATTCCCAGTCTTTAGTAAAAAAATGTTGGGACATGATGAAGAATTACAGCTCCTCTCATGTTTTCCCAGTTTTTTTCCTTCATCAAATTGAAATGTGTTTGACTTTTTCCAACTTCTCTTTTGAAGCTGGAAGTCAGAAGTGTTAGAAATGAATTGAAACTTAAAGAAGACTTGAGGTTGGGAGGGCTTCAGGGGGACTGTTGTTGAAGAGTTCCCCCAAGGGGACTCGAAGGGCACTGGTGAAGGCTAGAAGTCTTTAGCCTTTCATATTCATCTCTACCAACAAAGAAAGAGTCCAATACCAATGGGTTTTGGAACAGGAATTACATGTAAATTAATTGAACAAATATAAATCAATCACCTAACAAGTACAGTGTGGTGTGGTAGGCAATAGGAGAGGTGAAAAAATAATAAAGGTAGTGTTCATACCCTCAAAGAGTTTGCTATATGGTAATTTAGAATAAACTAATGGCTCACATGTGTATAGGATTGTAAGGTTTGCAAAACATTTTATAAATATTCTCTCATTTTCTCCTCACAATAACCTCGGAAAGTAAGGGTAATTATTATCCTCATTTTACAAATGAGGAAACTAAGACTGAGGGAGGTTAAATGACTTGCCAAGGATCACACAACCAGTAAAAGCTTTAAGGCTGTATTTGAATTCAGATCTTCCTGATTTTAAGTCCAGACCTATTAACTACTCTGCCACCTAATTTCCTTGGTAAATAATAATGCAAAAAAGCATGTACTCAAAAAAATTTCATGCATCAAGAATCAAGGGCAATATAGATTTCAAGTACTTTTTTGCAATTTAAATCCCGACTGATTTAGAAACCTGTGTTGGTTGCATTTTAAATTATTTCTGCAAGCTACATATCTCAAAATATAAAAGGGAGAAGTTCAACTTCATTTTAAGTCTTATACCTATCATCTGTTAATGACAGTGTTTTTAGCTATACATGAAATATATTCTGTAAGGATGCTGAAAAGATCAGCACCAAAATGTCTGACAGCTGTTATAGTCAAGGCAAGCCACATTTATCTTTTCAGAAAGAAACCTGAACACCAGGGATTCTTCCCCTACTGTTAGTGATTTTGAGCCGTATAAGTAAAGCTGAGATGATAAGAAAAGGCTGACATTGTTAAAGTGGTAGACTCTTTGTGCAGTTTCACTCAATTATTTATTGGGGGGGGGTATTATTTCGAATTCTTTTCTTATTTAGAGGTGCATGTATGGAAAAGAGAAGACTTAGGAGATACTTGGGAAAATTGTTGATTATTTTTATTCATTTTTGCTCCTCGTCAGAGTGTATTAGGCAAGGAAGATTGCTTTTTTTTTAAATCTTAAATCTCACCATACTTTTACTTTTTAACATACTTTACTTTTTAAACAATAGAAAATAGTGTTGGGCAACACAGATAATATGTTATAGTTCAGTCCTCATGACCAAGTTAATACAGCAAAATATTATTTTGTGGTAATACAAACATATCATATAGAAGAAGCATTAGTCAGTCAATAAACATTTACTAAGCAACTATTACATACAAGGGGTTTGTTCCAAGCACTGAAGATAAGAAAGGCAAAAGGATAAAACACCTAGTGAGATACTAAAGCATATACTAATCTCTACTTTTGTTATGACTTGATTAAACCTGCTAAGGTCTTACTCCAACCCTTTATGATAGTGAAAGGAGATCTGTGTCATCTGTGGGTGGCCCAACAGAGTGCAAGTCCACCAGCGTAGAAAGACTTTCAGTCCAGTTATGGGAATGGATTGTCTATTCCTTGACAAATAATCCAACTAAGCTTAAAAATATGTAAACCTGACAAGTTGGCCATAAGCCCATACACAACAATTTGGCTTTTTTAAAAAAGTGGCATCATTATTATTAGTTTCCAAAAGAAACAGCATCATGTAATAAGCTTCTACTGGGTGACAGATTTGGGAATAAAAGGAATCATAAAGGTCATCTAGTCTAACAAGGGAAATTGAAGCCCAGTTTGGATAAGTGTCTTGTCCAAAGTCATATGATGTTTCTTATAATAAAACCCAGATCTTATTATTCCTCATGCAGTACTTCATTATCTTGCCTCTCTTAAGTATACAGCCCTATAGCTGTCATTGGTGAAGTTACAAAACAGAGCAGATACAAACTCCCATAGAGGAATTTATGACAATTAAATTTAAATAGTATTTGAAAAGGAAAATTAAAACATTTTAGAAATATTTACAGAACAAATAATTAAATATAGATTGATTTAGGAAAAATTTAGCAAAAAATTGAGGATGATGGTTAGAGGAGGATACATGGCATAGTCATTTCAACCTGGCCTTTTGGTGTCCATTAAGCTTAAAACCTCTGGCAACTAGTAGACCTCAGTGCATGAGATTTTCTTGGGAAGATGAACAATTGAGAGATTACAGGGTCACAAATTTAGAGCTAGAAGGGACCTCAGAAATCGTCGAGTCCAACTTCCTTATTTGTTACATGAGGAAAATGAGGCATTGAGAAGTTCAATGACTTTCCCATGGTCGCATAGCTAGTAAATATCTGAGAAAGAATTTGAACTCAGGTATTCAGCTGCGTGATACAGTAGACAAGAGTGCCAGGCCTGGAGTCAGGAAGACTCCTGTTTCTGAGTTTAAATCTGGCTTCAGATACTTACTAGCTGTGTGAACCTGGGCAAGTCATTTAACCCTGTTTGCCTCAGTTCCTCACCAGTAAAATGAGTTAGAGAAGTAAAGGGCAAACGACTCCAGTGTCTTTGCCAAGAAAACCCCAAATAAGGTCATGAAAGGTCAGGCACAACTGAAAAAAATGACAAAACAAAACCAAAAATTCTTCTTTCCAAGTCCAGCATTCTATCAAATATTCCATGCCTTTCACACAGACATATATGATTACATCTGAGAAAGCTGCTGAGGAATATCATCTTACTTAGAGTTGCACTGTTCCATGATGAAGAGGTTTCACTTTTTCTCTCTCTTT
>CM053626.1:149045502-149062460 GCA_028646595.1 Phalanger gymnotis | reverse complement strand
TTCAATTTTGTCACAATACTTTTCACTACTTAATTTACATAAAATGAAATGAAAGAATGTTCATTACTGTTCTGGTGAAGATTTAGCACAGAGTTCAAGTCCAATTTTTCTATAAATGGCAATGTTCTCCAGATATATTAAGCCTCAAAATAGTGAAGATAATGAAATTTAATAATAAAATGAAATCTGTAATCACTTATGGATTTAAATAACCTGTGTGACCTAATTATATACATGGGAAAAATTAAGTCGATGATGTCTATTGTCCACACTATAATATGCTATTTGAAGAACAAATTATAAGACTCTATCTATCTATCTATCTATCTATCTATCTATCTATCTATCTAGCTTATATCTTGGACAGACACTGTAAGTAGATAATAGCATGGGTAAATAACTGAAGAGAAGAAAGAAAGCAATGTTTTCAGGTGCTTGACCTTTGTAGTTTTCTGCCTCATATGGCTGAAAAGAGTTCAGAAGGCCATCTAACCCCACTTCCTCTTTTTCAATTCAGGAAAAACTGAGCAGTCATTGAAGTATTAAGCTCCACAGGAAGATGTTAAACACTGGTTCTCTGACTCCAAGGTCAGCATTCTTTCTGGAATAAAAAGAAAATGCCCTGGTTGTGATGTGGATACAAATGGTATCCAAGGGTTAATCTTAAGAGTGCCTTTTTTAGTACCTTGTGAGGCCCGTCCTGAGCCTGAGGGCATCCTAACCCTTGGAATAACATAAAACTTCCCCCTTATGTTGGACCATAAAATTCCTTGTCTCCTTCATCCTGGGCCATAAAATTTCCTATCTTCCTTATCCTGTTCTTATAAAAAACAAGCCCCTGTCCCTCTGTAAATTGTCAGTCCTTCTTCCAGGGCTAGTCTGCTCCTTTTGAGTCAATAAATCTCGAAGTGAATGGCTAAGAGAAAATTGTTTAAGTGAATTCTTTCACACCTGAACCAGCTCTCCGAACTCTAAACCTCAACAGTTGTATAGGGAAAATGAGAGATAATTGATGGAAAGCCACATACTCCATTGGTATCTTGTTCTCAGACAAATTTCTAGTACTTAAACTTATTGTCTCTCCTAATATAGGTTACATTAGTTCAGGTCCTCATAACCTTTGGTCTGGTCATTGTAATCAATGACCTTTTAATTGATTTCCCTGAAATAAAGTCTGCCCACTTAAATATATCCTCTACAATATGTCAAGGAAAATCTGTACCATTTCCTTACTCTGTAAACTTCTATTGGAGGGGCCTTGCTTCTAAGTCAAATTTTAAAATCCTCTGTTTAATACACATATAAGCACACACACACACACACACACACACACACACACACACACATTTTCCAACGTGGCCTATTTTTCTTAGCATGATTCCAAGTTACTGTTCCTCCTGGATTCTATAGTCGAGACAAATGGAATTGTCTTTCTTCTTCATACATGATATTCCATTTCTTATCACTATTCCTTTTTCACTTGCTATCCCTTGCTTCTGGAATCTATTCTCTCCTCACCTCTAGGTTATAGAATCCCTCATTTCCTTCAAGACTTAATTTAAGCACCACCATCTACATTTTCTGATTCTTCCAACTGTGATTGTCCTCCTTCCCTAACCAACTTGTATTTAAGTATCATGCGTACTTTATTTACTGTGCACACATTTATGTATATGCATATATACATGTTTTATACATATATAAATGCACACATATACATACACATACATCTTATGTTTCCAGAAAGAATGTAAACTCTTTGAGAGCAGGGCTTACTTTATTTTTTTGTTTTTGTTTTTGTATCCCTAGCAGTGCCTGACACATACTTAGAGGATTACTAAATGCATGTAAATTAAGGATTGATCCATGCATATCAAAAGGACAATAAAAAAGGTCCATAGGATGTTAAGTGCCATTGTTATGGCAAACTCATGAGAAGATATAAGTGAAAGTAACACAAAAGGAAGGTGTATATGCAGTTTGCAATCTGCATTGTTTCAGATGACATCACACAACCATAGAGTATGGAAAGGAAAGAATTCCCCTCCTTTTTTTTTTCCTTTCTTCATCCCAAATAGGGGATAAATTGTTGCGTTAAAAAAAAAAAAAACAATACCACAAAAGAACTAAACTTAGGTTTTTAGTGTGATTAAACTTGAAAAAAATGAATATATTAGGAAATAGCATTTAAAAACAGCATATGTAGAATTCTCATAGTTTCTACTAATTTTAACAATATACTCAGGAACTCAGCTTAAGAAAACTACACATGTATTTGAATATATCTGGAGCTTGAAATAAGAGCAGATGCATTTATTGTGATGATTAGATTTTCAAATAAATGAGTGTAGTGAGTTTGTTGAATGTCTGATTACATATTCAAACTGTATGAAAACACTTTTGAATATCATATCATATATTAAATGTGTATATGTTCATTTCAACAAACACAAGATAAAACCATGGATTCTTGTCTTGATGCTATGAGCTCCTGATATTTGAATTGCCTCTTCAAAATTAGCTATGTTGGATGTTTCTACATGTGCTATTACATTCTCCTAGAAGTAAGATGTTTCCACATTCTGGCTAGCAGCTTCTGTGGGGGTGTAAGATCCACCCATAGTCAGCACCCAGAAAGCTGTCAGCACACGCAAAAACACAGGTTCTTTTGATCTGCCTTAATAAGGAAAGCATGGTGTTTTGGGGTACTGGGTTAGTTGAATGTTTCTCTGTTTTTGGACTCCTCTTTGTATTTGGGGTGGCTATGGTTCTGTGGAGCCTCAGGAGCAACAAAGTCCTGAAGGAAAACAGGCAGGTGGAAGTGCTGGTCATGGTTTCCCAGGGGCCCAGAGCAGCAGATAATCCCTTATTCCCAGGGCTTAAGCTGATAAGCCTGGCCCTGGAGGACTGTGCTGAAAGGGTGAATGTCTTGAGATTATGTGGTATATGGAGTTTTTAAACAGGAGTGGAGAATGGCCTTGGAGACTTAGAGAATGGCCCTCCTACAGATTTGGCAGGAGGGGCTGGTGAGGAGAAAGAAGAAGCAGACAGCGGCTGCTGAAATATTGATCCAGATAGAGCAGGAGACTACCTGCATGGGAACTTTGGAAAGCTGAAAGCTGTGAGCTGCCTCGGAGCTGACTTTGGAGAGAGGATTGAAATGGTGGAGAATTGTTTACATTCCAGAAGAAGCCAGGTGAGGCCAGCTGGAGTTGGAACCCAGGAGCTTGGAATCCAGCCCCGGGGCAAGATGGGAACTTTGCAGCAAGGCACTGAGTCTGCCTTTTTGGTGCCTTCAGCTTGGGCTGCTTGAGATCCAGGAGGGAGACATGGATTTGTTTTTGTTGGGGTGAGGGAAGCGCCTTGGACCCCCCAGGGACCCCACCCCATTGGCTTTTATTGTCTAGTTGCCCCTCAGGACTTGGAACCAGGGACTGGAACATAATGGGGAGAACAGACCCTAAAAGAACTTTGTTTGTACTCTTTCTTTGAAATTGGGACTTTGGGTGCCACGCAGAAGCCTGCAAAGGCAGTTTGGGGAGGAGTCATCCCCAAGAGAACTCTGTTTGTTTGTTTGCTTTAGGACTTTACTAACTAAAACATGCTTGTGCCTCAGGGTACTGGGAAAAAGCCTGTGATGGCAGTGTGCTCCTGGAGAAGTACTTTATTTGGACACTTTTTATTAGCTAAAGAGATTAACTTGCTTAGACCTAGGGGTAGACATTTGAATTGTTAACAAGTATTTTGGGAATGATTGATTTGAAGAGATTATCTTGCTGGGACCTAGGGGTGGGTCATGTTTGTATTGTAAACAAATATTTGGGAATGTCACTGAATGATATGTTTTGCTTTGTTGTGAATGAAATGTTTTAGTTTCCTGTGTAATTGGATCACAATGTATAATGGGTCAATGTATGTTCTAGGATACATGGCTGATTAAATTATGTATCCTAGAACAAGGGGTGGAATGTGTTGGTAGGCAAAATGGGCTCCTTAGCACTTAGTTCAACAAGTACTCTTGAAGAGTATGGCTTTTGCTTTTGTTGAGTAATTCAGTGTATTTCATTGAGTCTAAGTGCTAAGCCCCAGGCCCAAACCTCTATTAGGTATAAAACCTATGTGAGTGTGGATTGGCAACTAAGGCGGGGCCCAAGGTGGGGCTAACTCCAGGGAGGGCCTCGGTTACAGGTCTGGGACAGCAGAGGCTCTTAGGTCACATGGGTTTAAGTCTGCCTCTTTGTGATGATTTTAGGTCATGTGAGTGAGTCGCATGTGACTCACCCCTGAGGCTGACAAAGATATAAAAGCCAGGGGTTGGCCTCTTCTTCCTTGGAGCTCTTTGCCATAGTAGTGGTGGTGCATGACTCTGGGCCAGCCCTTGCTCTGAGCTCCCAGGCGGAACCTAGATGCTGGTAACTATGAATCTGTATTGGGTCTGCCTGTTGATGTTTGTAATTTGTTTGTAATTTGCTCTGAAGTTCAGGGTGCTGGCTTTTTCCTCTGAACTAAGTGAATGATATTTGTATGCTGAATTAAAGTAAGCCTGCCAACTCCTTAACCTTGCTTTCCTTATTAAGGCAGATCAAAAGAATCTGTGCTTTGGCGGGTGCCGGCAGCTTTCTGGGTGCTAGTTGTTGGTTGATCTTGCACCCCCACAGAAGCTGCTAGCCAGATTGTGGAAACAAAAGAATATATTCTGATTTTCAGTTGGTCCACTTAATCTTTTACTTATTATTGCAACAGTTCCTGTTAAAGGTATAGGTTATGTATTCACTTCAATAAGCAGGTTCAGAGATGGAGTTAATGTTTTTCTTTATTTTAAGTGCATCACTGGATTTTATCTTGAAATTTAAGAGAATAAAGAAAGTATGTTCATCAATGTTATGATTTATTTTTATGTTGTAGAAAACTAAGGAGAGGGGTCAAAATATGACTGTCTTCAAAAGAGAATCATGTTTACTATGCAAAAAGAAGTAATGCAATTTTATGAGATCAATTTAATTTACAATACTTTTATGGGAAAGATGAACTGAGAATGCAAAGCATAATTTAACGAACATTGGTGATAAATGATACAGTAATTAGAAGGAGCACATGTATCAAAGAATATCCTTTCTCTAGATCATGCTTAAATCTGTGCTGACTTTAGGAAAGTGGTAAAATGACTGAAAGAATCAGAAAGGACCGGTTTCAAGACAAGAGGAAAAAAATGGCCAAGTAGGAATTGTATGTATACATTAGAGAAAGATTTATTTTTTAGTGGACTTTTAAAAAGAGAGACTTTTTTTTTTCTATTATAGTCCTACTCTGATTCCTCATTATGGAGTAAAGGTGATCTTCCATAATAGTTTGAAGACTGTACATGGGGTGAATTTTGTCAAGTTCTCCCAAATTGGAAATGTTTCAAATATTTTCAGGCTGCTGGATTGTAGAGGTATCGTATGAGAATGAGCCAAGCTAAGTTCAGAGTGGCTCATTGCTCAAGAGCTGGCTGAGTGAAAAATGTGCTGGGCACAGCAAAACATTAAAACTCCTACCTTGGTTGAGAGGGGCTGTGATTTTTATTACTGTAGGTTAATCAGTACTCATGTAGATTAAATTATTGGATTTTGAAATAAATACCAAAAGAAAGAAAGGAAAGGAAAAAAAAAAAGAAGCGTGAAGAACCCATAAAGAAGAATTACAAACTACATTTAAATGGAGCATATGTTTTAAATGTTTTGTTACCTATCTCAGGTGTTTTGAGATTTAATGATATTTAATATTAACTTGCTGTTATTTGACATATAATTTAACAAACATTTTTATTGATGCTTTTTACATTATTTTAATCTTCTCCTTCCTCTTTCCAAAGGTGCCTTCCCTTCTTACAGAAGCCAAAAACAAAGTGAAGCAAAATCAAGAATTTAGCATAACCAGTTATATAAATTGAACTTTCACATCTGTAATCACTAACTTCTCTAATGAAAAGGAGAAAAGAGATCCAAGGGTGTGAATGTTGTACACAATGTCAGATTTTTAAGAATATATTCACCATTTTTACTGAATTTTTAACTCTTTTCCTCTTTTATTTAAAAAATATTTTTAATAAGGTGTGACTATCTTGGAGGAGGACAAATGATACAGAGAGAAATCTAGGAAATATTAAAAACAAAATGTCAATAAAACATATTAAAAGAAATTGTGTTTATATATATATACATTTTCTAGCAAGCAGTCAATTCATTTACATTCACAAAGAAAGGATGGCAGTTACAAAATTTCTAATTAGCAAACATATCCTCATAAGAAGGATAATACCAGTCATAAATCAGATGATATGAATAAATTATAGCATCTATAGATTAGAAATACCTGGTACACATTCTATCAGAAGGCTCTAGATTATTTTTATACTAGTTGCCAAAATTTAGCCTGTATTGCTTTAATCATAATATTTTCTTATTCCAACACATTTAACGTTCAATCATTTGTCTGTCTACTAGATAAAATCCAAACTGCTTCTCCTAGCACTCAAGGCTCTCCATAATATTCTCTAACTTATTTTACTAGACCTAATTAATAATGTTCCCTTTCATTTTAAGTTACCTCACAACTCTTACTGTGTAACTTCTGAATCATTAAGCACAAATTTTATATAAGTCTAGAGTATTAGACTTTTTGGCAAGCCTTTTCAGGAAACTTTGAGAAAACTTAATTGCTGATTCTCACTATACAGAAGTTTTAGCAAATTTCTTGTTTCTAAAATTTATTTGTCTTCTTGCATGATTTTACTAGTTTAGATTTTCACAAGAAAACAACATAGCAAAACACAAACAGCCTACTATAAGTCAGCATCATATTATTAATCCAGATTGAATTTTAATTTTCCATTTTCCATTCCTGTCATAATTTTGTTTTTATTCATTAGTTTGCATGACATTATCTATTAACTTTCAAATCTTTTTCAAATCAAATTTCTTGATTCCTGCAGTTAGCCATTGTGACTTGAGCATTAGGAATTCATTCACTATGGACATTTGTTGTTATGCTTTACATTGCTTTGTTGGAGTCCTTTCAGTCATGTCTGGCTTTTCATGACTCCATTTGGGGTTTTCTTGGCAAAGATACTTTAATAGTTTGTCATTTCCTACTCCAGCTCATTTTACAGATGAGGAACTGAGGCAAACAGGATTAAATGACTTGCCCAAGGTCTCACAGCTAGTAAGTTTCAGAGACTGGATTTGAACTTGGGTACTAAGGTTGGCCCTCTATCCACTCTACCACTTAGCTGCCGCTTACATTGCTCCTGTTTTATAACACAACTCAAATGAAATGGATTTCTTGGATACTCACCAGCCAAGTAGCACATTTTCATTAAGAAATTTTGTACTGTGTTACAAAGCAGTAACCATCAAAACAATTTGGTACTCACAAAGAAATATAATTGATTAGGTGCACAACAAACAGTAGTAGATGACCATAGTAATCAGCAAACTCAATGATTCAAGATTATAAGAAAATGCATCACTATTTGACAAAAATTCCTGGGAGAACTGAAAAACAGTTTGACAGAAACTAGGTTTAGATCAACATTTCATGTCATATAGCAAGATACAGTCACAATAGGTACATGATTTAGACATAAAGTATTATATCACAAACAAATTAGGAGAGCAAAGAAAATTTTACCTGTCAGATCTGTGGATAAAGGAAGAATTTATGACCAAACAAAAGACAGATAGTATTATGGGATATAAAATGGATCATTTTGATTATATCAAATTAAAAAGTTTTTGTACAAACAAAACTAATGCCACCAAAATTAGAAGGAAAGCAGGAAACTGAGAATAATTTTTTATACCCAATCTCTCTGATAAAGGCCTCATTTTCTCAAATAAATAGCATAAGAATTGAATTTATAAGAATCCAAGCCATTCTCCATTGATAAATGGTCAAAGGCTATGAAGGGCAGTTTTCAGGTGAAGAAATCAAAGCTATCTTTGGTTACATGAAAAACAATGCTCCAAATCCCTGTTCATTAGAGAAATGCAAATTGAAACAACTCTGAGGTTGTACTTCATACTCAAACTCTCTGCTGTTTTGGTCCTTCTTCATTTTTTAATGAGACACATCAATAGTCTTCTGGCTCTGGAAATTTTGTGATGTATATTCCAAAAGTCCATGAAAACAATTCTTAATCTTTCTATCTTTCCATAAAAATTGGTAGTTCTGCAGCTTATAGATAATTTTTACCAGGGGACTCATATTCTGGTGATAAACCTGTCAGAATTTAGCTAAATGGATAAATGTACCCACATACAATAAGACATAGGCTTTATTCTTCTCTAGGTTGCATTCTGAACTTTCTCTACTGTGGCCTAGCTCATCATCTGAAGCTCCATTTCATTCCACCTCTGGAAGTCACATGTACCCTTTTACTTTACAGTCTTTCTCTCTTTAATTCATTGGCTCCTAGAACCTCCATTTAAAAATGGCAGCCAGACCATCCATATCTCACTCCTCTTCTGACTGCACTCTGGACTTTCATCCACCCTGGGCTACGTCTACCCCTTTCCTCCCATCTTTATTGTTTGTTTGTTTGTTTGTTTTTGGCAGGGCAATCAGGGTTAAGTGACTTGCCCAAGGTCCCACAGCTAGTATATGTGTCAAGTATCTGAGGCCAGATTTGAACTCAGGTCCTCCTGCCTCCAGGGCAAGTGCTCTACTCACTGCGCCACCTAGCTGCCCCTCCTCCCACCTTTAGCTTCATTTTAGCTATCATCTTCTACCATTAAATTTCTGGAATGCAAGGATTATTTTTTTTTATTTCTATTTGTTTTCCCAAAATGTAGCACAGTGCCTGATACAGAGTAAACATTTAATAAAGACTTGTTGACAGACTGGCTGAATTCCCATTTCCAAGGACATATTTGCAACATTTCCAGTTTGCTCCTGTCAGGGCTTGGACTCTGCACTGGCCTAAACTTTGGGAACTCAGTATTATCTTCATTGTGTAATCAGGCACTAGAACTGGACTTTGGTCTCTTCTTACAACTTTTAAGGATAGTTAAGGAACTACAATTAAATTTGAAAACAAATGAATGAATAAACCTCTAGCTTTATTGGCCTTACCTCCATACAAAAAAGCCCAAACACAAACAAACTAATATTAATAAAACAACCCCTACTTTCCTTAATGAGTATTTTAGATCATTTTTGTCAATTGAAGAATCAGGGCCAAAATTTTGTACCTTCTGTGTACCTTCTGCAAGATTCAACTGGTACCCCACAGTTATAATGCTTAATTACTTGGTAAGCAAGTTAAAATTTATTTATTTATTGTATTTATATACATTATTATTTTATAGGAACTAATTATGTCACTTCTTTGCACTTGCTATTTCAGATTTAAGTTTTCATTTTTTTCCTCACATGTTAGTCCTTCCATTCTACTTTGTCAAGTTGTGTTGTTCATCATTTGTTTTTGATTGAGGACCAATGATATCACAGATGACATCTTGACTGATGCATAAATTGGATTAAAGTGAGGCAGAGGTGCATAGTCATCAGTTTCATACTCTCTTCCTGATTCATTGAAGTCCAGTGGCAGGACAAAAGTCAAGATGGCTACCAATGGCTCAGGATGCAGTGGATGACCTTGGCTTTAAGTGCTCCTGCTTCAGCTGCCTTTATGGAACAAATCGTTCTCATCTGCCTATTCTGCTAGGGAAAGTCTTCACAAGCTTGGTTTAGACATCCCTCAACTTCATTCAGATAATCTGCTGAGACAGTTTACTGGGGTGTGGCTGCTGGGCAGGATATAGAATTTTGGAACTACATGTGAGAGTTGGGTGAATTAGGTAGATACCAAAGGTATATGAGCTGCCCTGAAAAGGGCTTGGCAAGCTCTCATGCCAGATCATTGTATTGCCAAGAATATCTAAGTCATTCACAACTGATCATTTTACAATATTGTTGTTATTTTGTAAATAGTACATTTAACTTTGCATCAGCTCATGAAAATTTTTCCAGGTTTTTCTGAGAGCATCCTGCTCATCATTTCTTATAGCACAATAATATTCCATCACAATCACAACATTATTGATTCTAGGACTCAGAATCTCTTTGCAATATGTTTCTAGCCTGTTCCTCTACAACTTTTCTTTCATATGTTATATGTTCCAGCCAACTTGGACTACTCTCTATTCTCTGATCTTTTCTGGTCCTGTCTAATTTTTATTTTTTTTCATAATATCTCTCATTTTTAGAATTAACTTCCCAATTCCTCCAATCCTATTTCCATTTTTGAAGATCTTTCCTTCCTTTAAGGACTAGTAACTCACAATATCCATGAAGCTTTTCTCTGAGCAAACCTTTTACAATGAAGTATTCTCTCCCTCTTCAAATGTTTCATGATACTTAATCTGGACATCTACTTTCCACTTATCTCATTCTCCCTTTTATCATATTATTTCAAATCGCTTTGGCTTCATGTGTTTTCCTTCTATCACACTATAACTGTCTAACATGATATATTATAGGAGTTGTTTAAGAAATGTGTGTTGAATAAGTGCACGAGTAGAAAGAAGATAATTTTTGGAATCTTTATTTCTTCACTTAACTTGTGCCCTGTTGTACTTCCCATCTATGAGGGTATATTTTTATTCACATTTTTCTCACCTTTTTCCTATTAAATTTAGCAGCTTATAGTATAAAGTAATCACTAAAGACTGAGTAAAATACCCACTAAATACTGATAAACTTTAACATTTAGTTAGGTTAAGAGCAAATATATTCTATAGTATTCAGAGAAAAAAAATTCCATATGCTGGTATTGGCGCATAAAACTATTTTAAAAGGCATCTAATGGAATTGAGATTTCACGTGTGGAACTTTGCTCTCCAAACCAATTAGCTTCAAGGAATCTAAATTTAAATGTGTAGGCTTGTTTGCAGTACACAATTGCTTTTAAAACCATTATTTAGTCCAAATAGTCTAATCATGTAGTTACTTGATTTCAACATGAGAATGGCAAAAATCTTGATTTATGACATGATGAGGTCAAAGAAAATATGGAGGTGCACTGCATAGATCATTCATGTTTAAGTCAGGAAGATTTAAATTGGAATCCTTCCATAGTCACTTACTAGCTGTGTGATCCTGAGTAGGTCACTTTATATCTATAAGCCTCAGTTTCTTTATATGCAAAAGAGGTATAATAATAGTGTCTACCTTAATTGTGTTGTCAGGATCAAATGTGAGAATATATACAAAACACTTTGCAAACTGTAAATTGCTATATTATTGCTATAACGGCCTCTGAGTTAAGTAAAAGCAGAGTATATATGAGAGACTTAGTTATTCATAAGAGAATTCTATAATATTAAAAACCAAGAACAGAATATAATGTACAGCTACAAAAGATCTGAGAAATCATGGAGGTCAGTGTTTTCAAAGGTTGTCTATTCTCATGGCACATTGAAATGGACAATAAGGGTTTAGCTTTGATTTTTGTGAAAATGAACTGACATAACCAGATTACATATTGCTTCAACTTGGAGAAGTTTTAAAAATGAAGGAAGATTAGAAATGTGCTGGTAAATTGAAAGGTTTTCACAGGGGACTAAAAGCTGATTAAGGGGAAAGAGTCCACTTTAAAGCAAAAGGTGAAAATTTGGATTAAAAGAACCCGACATTGCTCATTGTGCTAATATGAAACATAACTGATATATTACCATGCATGTGTAGATCCACTATCAATTTTTTATATGTTTATGGAAATTAGAGCATTGTAATGAATTGCTTCTGTCAGATTATTGTTAATTTATATTAGTGTTTCTTATGAGCTTCTCTGTGTATTGTTTTCTTCATTAAAGTTAACCTTGCAAGGAATGGGTTTGTATAAGTAATAGAGAGGAAAAAAGAAGCAACAGCCTGCAAAATATTCCATAGAATTGTCATACTTCATTCAGAATGTTCATTAAATTCAATTGTTAGATAAAACTATGGGATGTCTATTAAGATTACTTGGCAGAGTTAGTCTACATTTTATAAATTAATTCTAGTAGAAGGTAAACTCTTTTTTCATATAGATTTCATGAAAAAGGGGGGAGATTAAAATGGGTTTAATTAGACCAACCCACTTCTTTTAGAGCAACTCATGAATAAAAATGAATTTTTAAAAAATCTCCATGGCAACGTTCTCCCATAAGGCTTTTAAAAATGAATTTGTAACTTCAAAAGATGTATTGGGTAGGAATGCCCTATGCCCATACATTCAGCAGAATGAAGTCACTTTTCCTTTCTTTCAGGCCCATATTATTTTAAGAGCTGCATATTCTATGGGAATTTTTAACTTAAATAACAAATTACTAATTTTTTTTTTTAAATTTGTTTTTTAAATCAGCCTTTGAACCACCTGAAGTGCAATAAAGCAAATATGATAGAACTACATCAGACAAAAGAAGAGTTAGGAAATGGATTGGCTAGTAGTACAATAGAACTTTATTATAACATAATGGTTCTGTATACGTATGGAGGTTTTAAGAGATCAGTATCTAATGGCAGAAACCTTTGTCTGTTTACATGAAGCATGAAAATTATGGAGCTATAATCACACCTGAAAGATAGCTTCTTCTTCCCTTCATCTGGGCAAAGGTAGAAGAGGATACTAAAGTATCACAAGATATAGAGGTGTGGGCAAGCCCAGTGAAGTGTTATGCCTTCCTCATCTCCAAGAAAGGTTTCCTCTTGGATTTGTCTCTATTCATGAAAGTATGATTCAGTTCTGGTTGGGTGAGGTCACCTGGTCCCCAAAGGGAAGTTGGGCCCTCTTTTTCATACTCTCATTCTTTATCTTTCCACTCTGTTTCTCCAGGAAAATGTATGTAAAGTTCAGGTTTGGAGTCAAGTCTAGGATTTCCCCAAAAGGGAGAGTAGCAAGGTTTTCAAGGTATAATGTAGATGTGGTATAGGATAGTAACTCATTTCCCCTACAAAAAGAAATGCTAAACCAAAAAGATTTACAAGCCTACACTGACAGAAAATAACAAAAAAAGCAGCAGCAATAACCTATAATTTGTGTCATGATCTCCCAGGAGGTTACATTTTACAGCATTAAGTTAATTTGTGGGGCTGCTGAATAGCCATTTAAAACTTTACCTTGTCCCAGTACCGCACAAATAATTATCCCCAGGTCCATATCATCTGACAAGCTGAGACAGGACTTGGACTCATTTTCCTACCAGTGTCCATCCTTTCCAATGTCAAAACTCTTGATGCTCTTACAGAAAAACCTAGTATCTTCCCAACCTCTTGAATTGATAAGATTACCTCTACTCTTGGACACACACATGTTATTTGGCCCCTTATGTTCAGGGAAGAAGTAAGAGTAAGCAGTCCAGGGGACCAAGACCCAGACTTAGCTTTCCTATCTAGGCCTCTGCCTTAGATGCCATGTGCTGGCAGATGCCACAGTGTCATTATAATAAGAAAAATGATTCTTCTCTTATTAGAAGATTAGTGAGGAATAGCTTCTTATCAAATGGGAGAATTGTAAGAAGATCAAGACAGAAGCAGGGGTGGAGCCAAGATGGCAGCTGGAAAGCAGGGACTTGCTTGAGCTCCCACCCAGGTCCCTCCAAACACATATAAAGAATGGCTCTGAACAAATTCTAGAACTGCAGAACCCATGGAATAGCAGAGGGAATCAGGGCTCCAGCCCAAGACAGCCTGGATGGTAGCTTGGTAAGGTCTATCACATGGGGCTGGGAAGCATGCGGACCAACCAGACCAGGAGCTAGGTGGAACAGGCCCTAGAACTCTAAATCAGTGAGCTGTGGCAGTAACCACATTTTTCAACCCACAAACACTAGAGACAACAGAGAATGTTAGTGGGAAAAGCTGCTGGGAAAGAGTGAAAGGAGTTTGTGGTTTGGCCACCGCCTCAGAGGCAGTGGAGGTGGTGCAGCTACAGAACTACAACTGCAGTTGCTTCTGGCCCCAGGCCCACCTGGTGGGAGGAATTAAGTGGCAAGTCAGAGAGGGGCTGCAGAGCCAGCTTAGATCTTAGTTTCAGTCCAGGTTGGCGGTTCTTGGGGGAGGAGTAGCACTAGTGTGGCAGAGCTTGCTTTGTAGCTCTGAAAACAACAGTGCAGCCCCTCAAGCTTGGGGCAAATTACTCCATATTTTACAAGCAGTCATACCCTGATGAAAAACTCAGGTCACATAAGTTGGCTGGGAACATGGCCAGGCAGAGAAAATGGACTTGGATTCAGACTCAGACTTTGGAATCTTTCTTTGGTGACAAAGAAGACAAAAACATACAGCCAAAAGGAGGCAACAAAGTCAAAGAGCCTACATCAAAAGCCACCAAGAAAAACATGAACTGGTCCCAGGCCATGGAAGAGATAAAAAAGAGTTGGAAAAGCAAGTTAGAGAAGTAGAGGAAAAATTGGGAAGAGAAAGGAGAGTGATGCTGGAAAACCATGAAAAATAAGTCAAGGACTGCCTAAAGGAGACTCAAAAAAAAGGTACTGAAGAAAATAACACCTTAAAAATAATCTAACACAAATGGCGAAAGAGCTCCAAAAAGCCAATGAGGAGAAGAATGCCTTGAAAGGCAGAATTAGCCAAATGGAAAAGGAGGTCCAAAAGACCACTGAAGAAAATACTACCTTAAAAATTAGATTGGAGCAAGTGGAAGCTACTGACTTTATGAGGAATCAAGATATTATAAAACAGAAACACAGGAATGAAAAATTGGAAGACAATGTGAAATATCCCATTGGAAAAAGCACTGACCTGGAAAATAGATCCAGGAGAGAGAATTTAAAAATTATTGGACTACCTGAAAGCCATGATCAAAAAAAGAGCCTAGATATCATCTTTCAGAAATTATCAAGGAGAACTGCCCTGATAGTCTAGAGCCAGAGGGTAACATAGAAATTGAAAGAATCCACTGATCGCCTCCTTAAAAAGTTCCCAAAAAGAAATCTCCTAGGAATATTGTCACCAATTTCCAGAGCTCCCAGATCAAGGAGAAAATACTGCAAGCAGCCAGAAAGAAACAATTTGAGTACTATGGAAACACAATCAGGATAATACAAAATCTAGCAGCTTCTACATTAAGGGACTAAAGAGCTTGGAACATGATATTCTGGAGGTCAATAGAGCTAGAATTAAAACCAAGAATCACATACCCAACAAAACTGAGTATCATGCTCCAAGGCAAAATACGGATTTTCAATAAAATAGAGTACTTTCAAGCTTTCTCAGTGAAAAGACCAGAGCTGAATAGAAAATTTGACTTTCAAACACAAGAATCAATAGAACCATGAAAAGGCAAACAAGAAAGAGAAATTGCAAGGGACTTACTAAAGTTAAACTGTTTTGTCTACATTCCTACATGAAAACATGAGGAGTATAATTAATGAGACCTCAGTATTAGGGTAGCTGAAGGGAATATACATATATGTATATATACATATATGTATATATATATATATATACATATATATATATATATAGACAGAGGGCACAGGGTGAGTTGAATATGAAGGGATGATATCTAAAAAATCAAATTAAGGGATGAGAGAGGAATATATTGAGAGAGGGACAAAGGGAGAGATAGAATGGGGTAAATTATCTCACATAAAAATGGCAAGAAAAAGCAGTTCTGTAGGAAGGGAAGAGGGGCAGGTGAGGGGGAATGAGTGAATCTTGCTCTCATTGGATTTGACTTGATGAGGAAATAACATACACACTCAATTGGGTATCTTACTCCTTGTGAAAGTAGTGTGAAGGTGATAAAAAAGGGAGGGTGATAGAAGGGAGGGCAGATAGGGGGAAGAAGTAATCAAAAGCAAACACTTTTGAAAAGGGACAGGGTTAAGGGAGAAAATTGAATAAAGGGGGACAGGATAGGAAGGAACAAAATATAATCAGTCATTCAGAACATGAGTATTGTGGAATGGTTTTACACAATGATACACATGTGGCCCGTGTGGAATTGCTTGCCTTCCTAGGGAGGGTGGATGGGGAGCAAAGAAGTGAGAGAATTTGGAACTCAGTTTTAAAAACAGATGTTCAAAAAAAAATTTTTGCATGCAACTAGAAAATAAGATATACAGGCAATGGGGCATAGAAATCTATCTTGCCCTACAAGAAAGTAAGGGAAAAGGGGATGGGGGGACTGGGTTGACAGAAGGGAGAGCTGACTGAGGAACGGGGCAAACAATATATGCCATCTTGGGGTGGGAGGAGGGTATAAATGGGGAGAAAATTTGTAATTCAAACTCTTGTGAAAACCAATGCTGAAAACTGAAAACAATAAATAAATTCTTAAAAAAAGGCAGAAGCAAAAGTCACCCCCTTATTCAAAGGTCTCTTGAGTGGGAAACTCTTCCAGGTTCAGTAGTTAATTTTATTTAATGCAGTCTTCATTCCTGCCCACTTTAGCTATCATAGGGTGGGTGATCAATAGATCACCAACTTTACGTCATGTCAAAATGACAGATTCTTCAGAGATGAGAGTGACTTTCCTAGAAATGGTCAGAACAATTCAGTGCATGTTCCGTGGGATTGTTCCTGATACATGGTGCAAGAAATTCAACTCCTACTACATGGAGAATAATCTTAATCTTCATAATTGTTTAATGTTACATTGAGAGATATGTCAAAATACACGGTATTTGCTAATGGCCAAGAGTACTCATGAGAGATGTGAGTGAAGCACCAGAAGTAGAGACAGAAGACTTTTAAAGAAGCAATTTCCTTGCAGAGAAGGTGGAAATTATGGACTTGAGATTCTGTATATGCTTTCAGACAGTTCTCAAGATGCTGATTAGTTTTATTGGTTTTTTATTTTTTTTTATAATTTATAATTTTTTTTATTAACATCTTTAGTTTTCAGCATTAATTTTCACATGCGTTTGAATTACAGATTTTTCTCCCCCTTTCCCCACCCCCCCCCCCCC
>CM053626.1:149012757-149045002 GCA_028646595.1 Phalanger gymnotis | reverse complement strand
GGGAGTTCTGTTCGGGACAGACCTTACCCCGAGACCGTCCAGGCAGACCTGGGCTGGAGTCCTGCTTCCCTCTGCCCCTTTGTGGGTTCTGTAGTTCTAGAATTGGTTCAGAGCCATTTTTTCATAGGTTTTTGGAGGGTCTTGGAGGGGAGCTCATGCCAGTTACTGCTTTCCAGTCGCCATCTTGGCTCCGCCCCCTATTGGTTTTTTATTTTTAATGTTTGTCACAAGGCAAACATAGGAGAGGAGAAGGTATGTTAAAAAATGAATGATATAAAAACAACAGACATCCATCTAATATAATTTTAAAAATGAAGATGAAGGAATAGAAAGTGTTCCTATCCCAATGAAGAATGTAGTAAGAGAGGAGTGAAGCTCAAGTTGGGTCATCATATCACAAGATAATAGATTTAGAGCTCAAAGGGACCATAGAGATCATATGGTTCAACTGCCTCATTTCACTGAGGCTAAAACTAAAGCCAAGAGAAGACAATTGACTTGCCCAAGTCACACAGGTCATAAGTAGATGGGAGTGTTTGGCATACTTGCTTCTGTTCCTTAAAGAGTAGTGATACAAATGCATTTTTGAGGGAAATAATTTGAATCTTGGCATATCCAAAGTTATCATATAGTTGAAATATTTATAGAGATTTTTTAATTTTTAAGTTTTTCTAAATTTATTTTTAACATTCCTGTTTAAAAAAAAACTGACTTCCAAATCTTTCACAAACTTTGAAATTCTCTGGAAAGAATATAAATACATCTTTAAAATATGTGATCATATATATATATGTATATGTATATATATACACATACACAATATACATATGTATATAACATATACATATATATCTCACAAATATTTTCGTAATAACCTAACTAGAATCCATAAGAAATGTTTTCAAACATTTAGCTCATAGAATCTTTCTCTGTCTTCTATTTTGTCTATCTCTACTGAGTTGGTACTAAAGATAAGACTAGGAAAGTGAGTCAGTGACAGCTAGTTTGGAAGTTTTTTAAAATGGAAGTCCCCATCATGTTGACACTTTCAGAAGCAAAGGTAGAGAAACTATCTCTCCAATTTCCTCTTCCTCACTCCAGTGAAAAAATAAGCCAATGGGCTTCCAGATATTTTAAGGTATTTAGGATATTTATCTGGCTCCTACTTACCCTGCTTACGAGATGGGGTGGGGGAGGGGAATGTGCTTGAGATTGGGCAATTCCTGGGAGGTCTTTAGGAAACAAGTAGAACTGCAAATGTTGGAAGAAGGTAAAGCAAGCAGGCTTATTCAACACACACTCAACAACCAGAAATAGCTTTGTCAGGGAAAGAGATGTAGAAATGGAATGAATAATGAGTTTACTAATCACCTTGATTTGCTTGAGCTCCCTTATTATTCAGGAGTGGCTGAAATAACCTGCAAATCAAAACAGCTAATCAGGAGGTAGAATGGGTGTTGCTCAAGTTTGACATACACTAGTGATCCTTTGCAGCGTCCACTGGGTGAACCTGGAACATCTTTGCTGTGCCAGGAAAGACAGGGCTGGCTCAAACTGGTTCATACTGGCCCCAAATGCACAGAGCTTGCACAAACATCCTGGTTCTGGGTATTCTGTATCTCTCCCATCCTGCCTTCTTTTTCTGTAAAACCATATAAACCATTCTCTAAATCCTCACTATTTGAAGCAGCAGACTAAGTTCTGCTGTTTCCCATACACATGTATGCCTCACTTGCCAAAAAATGCTTCCAGGTTTTGCACTTGAAATGTACCCCTGTTTCCTCTGTTCAGGTGGATACTATATCCCAGTTAATCAGAGATGTCACCATAATGTGTTGTACTCATATGGATAGTGGCTCTCAAAGATATGGCCATACAGGAGAATTTAAATAGGACTTAAAATGGTGTCAAGGTGGTCCCCTTTTTCCCTAACTTTAACTAAGGGGACTAAGCAAGTTTAGGGCCTAGTACCCATTAGCCCCACCCTGATAGGGTTATAAGAGGCTAGTAATTGGGTTCTACTATGCTAATTAGGTATTTCATGATCTGGAAAGATCCTCATAGTGAAGGGTTTCAGTGGCTAGAGAGCTGGGTCTGGAGTCAGGAAAAAAATGAGTTTAAATTTAGCCTTAAACACTCACTAGCTTTGTGATTCTGGATAAGTCACTCTAACTTCTGTTTGCCTCAGTTTCCTCAACAGTCAAACAGGGATGATAATAGCAGCTACCTGTCAGGGTTTTTGTAAGAATCCAATGAGATAATAACTGTAAAGTGCTTAGCATGGTGCCTGTCATATATTAAGTGCTATATAAATGTTAGCTATATTATTATTGTTGTGGTTATTACTATTATTACAAGGCAGGAACTTTGTATTATGTAACTTTATATCTCCACATTTACATGAAATTATCTAAAGGTAGTAGGTAATTAAAACATTGGGTGTGACATGACCTTCTCCCGGGTGCTTCTTTCAGAAACGCAAAGTTGATTTCTTTTAGGAGAAGCATATTTTCTTCATCTTTATCTCTTGTAATCCTTGAACTCTGACATCTAGTCTAGAGAATATCATAATCCTTCCCCCTAAGCATGGCTTCTCCATAATGCTCTAAAGAGGAATTTGGAGCTAACTCAACTTCTTCTTTTGTTCAAAATCTCTATCCAATGAAATTTCTCCATTACTCCATGAATATTTCTTGTGCCCAGTTTATTGGCAAATCTGGGATTGCATTCTAAACCCAGCAGCATTGAACACTGTCACAACTTTCCTTGCTCTAGTTACCAGCTCTGCTTTTTTTTTCCTCATGAATGGCTTTCCATAACTCTCTGAAATAAAAAAAAAAGTTTTACAATATTAAAAAATATCACTCAGACAGTAATTAGCAACAGACTTCCCCCCCCCCACTAGCAAGATGCAGCTGATGGAGTCCTAATAGAGCTGCCCCCAGCCTCAATATTCTAACTTCATTATAGGCCCACTGTACCTACCAAAGCCACTTTCCCCCTCCCTACTTACACCCCTCCCTACCAATGTCCTAATTTATGCCTCACTGCTCACTAGAACAACAGGGATTTCCCTGATCTCTTAGTTCGCACTGAAACAGCAGGTGTGTCCATGTGATGAGAACCCAGCCACTGCCTCTCCCTAGCTCCTGTCCCCAGATCCATTCCCACATATTCGAACAGGTATGTTCTTGTATTCGATCACAATCACATCATCCATCTAGCCCAAGACAGGACCGCAATACCTAACTATCTCTCCTGACCAGATAGGACCACAACAGCTAGCCAATTGGAGGGCAGTATGACCAGAATGTTTAACTACTGAACCATAGAAAGACCCCTCCTCCATTACCTAATCCCTTGACAAACTCCTCCTGCCTTTTTAATATTAATCATATTCCTGCATTCCATGTAAATTTTAGTTATGTAATTGCATCTTTCCTACATAAAAATCCATCTTGCTTTCTCTGAAGTTGCCGGTTTCTCTTGGAAATTAGCCTGCTTCGTGAGAGGTGTCAAGCTGAATAAATGCCTATATTTGGATTACACGTGGTCTGACTCTGAATTCCTTGAGATGACTCCACCACAACACATCATGAAACCACAACAGTTTTTGGCCTTGGGTGTGCAGATACTAAACCCCAACAGTTTTGGCCTTAGGTGGGCAGAGACTTATCCTCAACAGTTTTTGGCATCCCTGAGTGGGCAGAGTTTGAACCTCAACACAGCTATGATCTCTGAAAATTACCATCTGCTTCTCTTTCTGTTGTCTTTAGAGAGATCACAGATGTACTTAGCTTAAGAACTCTAAGAGCTCTTAGAGTTCATTCAAGTAACTGCTTGTAGTTGTGTGAAGATTTTATATTTTATTTTTAACTGCATTGCAAGATCCTAATTCTGACTCCCTGGACAGTTTCTTTGTTGATGTTCTTTCTGAATAGTGGACACATTTGGGACATAATTGTTCTCCTTTACTTTTAATTGGATATGAGACTTGGGAAGTTTCAGTGTCTTTTCTTACCATGCAACGTAGTAGTCATCGTAGTCGTCATCGTCGTCGTCGTAGTAGTAGTAGCAGCAGCAGCAGCAGCAGGAGCAACTGTTGTTTGTCATTCATTTTTAAAGAGGACCACTGACATCATGGGGTGATATTCTGACCACTATGTGAATTGAATTTAAATGAAGCAGGGTTGCAGAAAGGCATCAGCCTCACTTTGCTTTTTGCTGGAGTCATCAAAGCCCAGTGGTAAGACATAGGTCAAGATGACTTGGAGATGGACCAGGATGCAATGGATGATATTACTATTTTTGATGTCTGACTGAGCTATAAGTGCTCCACAGCACCTGCTTCAGCTGCCTTCAGGCTGTTGGAAGAAATTAATCTCTCCCACCCTCCACCGGGAGAAGTCTTCACTTGCATGGGGTAGACACCCCCTCCCTAAATCACTGATGGGTTTGAGGACTGTCATTTAATCTCAACCTGATTTAGCTTGTCTGCTGAGACAGTTTTACCAGAGTGTGGCCCCTGCACATGTTATAACTTTTTGGAATGAGAGTTGGGTGACAGGGGAACATAAAAGGTGGATGAGCAGCCCTGAAAAGGACTCAACGATCCCTAACCCCAGTATCCCTTCTCAACACCTCATACTCCCTGGAAATTCAAATCAAAGCAAAAAGAAAGACAGGCCCTATTCTCAAGGAATTTATATAGGAATGGGAGAAGATAACACATAAAAGGAACCCCATAAATGCACACATTCATAGGTAGTTGATAGATGGAAGAAATATACATATATAAATAGATTTATAGACAGTAGATGATAGAGAAAAAGACACACACACACAGAGAGAGAGAGAGAGAGAGAGAGAGAGAGAGAGAGAGAGAGAGAGAGAGAGAGAGGATAAACTTAGAGAAGAGGATAGTAGCAACTGGAGAGACTGGGAATAGCCTCTCATAGAAGGTGGTGCTTTGGATGACTCTGTAAGCAACCCAGAAATTCCAAGAGATAGAGAAAAAGGAGGAGAGCATTCTAGGCCGAAGGACATACAGTACAAAGACTGGAAAAGGAGTGCCAGGTATGAAGAACAGCAAATGTATGGGTTTGGGAAAAGGCCATTAGATTTGGGAATTAAGATATCATTGGCAACTTTGGAGACAGAAGTTTCAGCTGAATGATGAGATTGGAAGTCAGACTGCTGAAGGTTTAGAAGAGAGTGAGAAGAGAGAAAATGGAGTCAATGAGTGTAGACACCTGTTTATGTTATCTAAACAAGCTATCTTATTTTTTCTTCAAGGTAGAGAACAGAGAATCAAAAAGATGTTTTATTTAAAACATTAAGGATAACTAATTATCTAAATTGGCAAAACGTATCAGTCATAGATGCATGGAAATAGTTAATATTTGAAATAGAAGGAACTTCAGAGATCATTTACTCACTCTTTTATTAGAGGAGTAAACAGTTCTAGAAAGGTAAAGGAATTTGGCCACGATTACACAATGGGATAGTTGTCCAGAGTCTCATTATAAGATAGCTACAGTATCATTTACAATCACCAGGGTAAGTTCAGTTCTTGCAAACAAGGACTGCCTATATATTCCTGTGCCTTGGGTTGTTTGATGCAGGTGTTCTAAGACAATCACCTGTACTGTTCTCCGTTGGTTTGTGAAATTTTGGATAGTTCTGTCTCTGTGAGGATGGAGAAGCCATGTCTCATGTATTTTTGTATCTTTTATAATGCCTACCTCTATGCCTTGCATATAATAGATGTTAAATAAGTGAATGTAGGACTAGACACCAGGACCTAATCCTTCAAGCATGTACAGTGTACTCTTTCCTTGTGCCTCCAGGAATGTATAATCTAGGGCTCCACTTCAGAGCACGTGCAGTTATTTTGTCACTCTTTCCTGTTGGTCACATGCTAACAAAAATCTTTTAATTGGCTGCTAAGACAGAATAGAAAGCAAAAAGAAAAGGTGTAAATATAAAAAAAAATTGTCTTGGTTCTCTCAGGCAGTTTTGGAGCGAGAGAAGAAATCTCATAGCCTGCAGGTATGGGAGCCTCTTCACCATGTGATTGCTTTACAACTTAAAATAGATGACACTCATTTCTTTTTGCTTCTGCTACGTTTATTTCTTCCTTATCCTGAATAAATGAGTGTCAGAAATGAAATTACCTTTTGAGAATCAAAAAATTGGAAAAGCCACAAGAGTTCCTGTAACAAGATTCCATAGTAAAGACTGTCACAGCAGAGTACCGTAAGTGAGGCCAGGCCTGAGGAGTCACCTGCTTGACTCAGCCAACCAGTGGATGGACCCAGAATGGAGTGATGTATTCACTGCCTAGGCTGAAAGTGACTGCTTTACTTGTTCAATGAGTTCCTGGAATCATATGAGCAGAGATTTCGAGCCAAAAGAAATATTAGAGGTCATTTAATTCATCTCCCTTATTTTATAGTTGGAGATAAATCACTTGCTCAAGGTTACAAAGATAAGCAAGCGACAGAGCAAAATTTGAACCCACATCCTTTTACTCTGAATCGAGCACATATTCTCTTGTATCAGATTGACAAAAGGACTGAGTATTTTTATACAGTGTTGTAAATTGCATGATTTAGTAAAATAACTGTAAGGAGAAAGAAAATACAATCAAATTTACATCACTAGAGAAATAAAGAATCACACAGAACCAAAATGGGCAGGTGGGATGGGTTATTAAAAAACAACTTTTGACTGTGCTTTTGTAAGAAATGGTCAAGCACAGTAATGATATAATGAAGCTCTACGGAATTAGACCTTTCAGTTTTGATGAAATCCCTTTAACATTTCTGGATGAGGTGATTCCTCTGCAACCACTTAAGCAGACCTAGCATTGATGGAGAGTAGTTCTCAGTTAAAGAAACAGTCTATTTACCATACTTTTCATGGCAGATACACCCATTTCCCTCCCTTCTCCCCTAAGCACAGCTGCAGTGCTTAAGTAGTCAGACAAACTATAATCAGCCACTTAAAGTGGTTGCTGAATCACAGTTGTGCCCAATTTGCTAGTTTAACTTCATTTCTTTCTTGAATGACCTCAGTCCCCCTCCAAAAAAATTCATGAAATACCAAATCTTTCTATTATACCTCCCGAAGGTACCCACACCCTTAGGCACACACACAATCATCCACAATCTGCATCAAAAAAAATTATCAAAGCTTAATAATTTTTAGTGTATTTCAGTTGACTGGTTGGTAGTTTCAAAGTTAACTTTAGCTTTTTTTTGGTTATAATTATTAGTATTACTATAATCGGTCACTTTGAATTTAAGTTTTCAATGTTAGATTTTTAAATACAGTTTACTCCTTAAGGATTTAAAAAAAAAATAAGATCAAAATCAAAAAGCAATTTATTTTTTTTAACTTGTAAGACTGCAAAGTCTTGCAATTCTCCTCTTTTAAAAAGAAAAAAAAAACATTTCTTTACTACTGGAGTTGTAACTACTTTTCAGGGAGCTGGCAGACATAGACAGATTACTGTTAGTATAAATAGTACCTCCAATCCATTTTCACCTCTCTTCTGATACTTCCAAAGGTGAAAAATGTCCAGTAAATTAACTTACAATATGTCAGAGCTGAGAAAGGAAAAGGAAAAAAAAGGACTGTGATAAATATATGTACAATCAAACTTCATTGAATTTTTAAAGGATCAAGTTTTAATGTTATAGATGGGTAGAGAGGAAGGTGTCATCACATAGATTTACAATACTGGTCATATACTGTATTTCTTTTTTTTTTTTTGAGCATTACCACTTGCATTTCTTTTAATAAAAAAAAAAACAACTTTTTCTTCAACCTGTAAAATGTAGCACATTTTTGATGATATGGATATGGGATTATAAACCAGCTTGCAATATGAATTGATATTAATCAGCTCTAAAACAATTAGACATTATTTTCCTTTCAGTCATGTGAATATCTTTCATTTCCTGCAGCCATCTTATGACTTTCCAGTACTTGTATTCTATTAATCTTCCTAATATAGACAGAAAATCTATGTATTAGAGATTTTGACAAATTTTATTAGAAATCAAAAAATCTGCCTTTTGGGTAAATCTTGATTTGAATGCTCAAGACACACAAAGATAGCCATAATTTTGAACACCTGGCATCTCCAGAACACTAAATCAATGTCACTGGCAATTATATCCATTGTCTGGCTCTATAGACATAGCTGAGCAAAGGGGGAGGATGGGTAAGCATCTTTCCTAAAAGTATCATCTTTTAAGCAGGGACTTTGCATAACGTTAACTGTCATTGACAGACACTTTATGCTGCTTTTCCCACAGTTTTTCCCTTACTTTATCCTGCTAAGCATCCTCCAGCTTTGAGCTTTGCCTCCACAGTGGGCTCTTGCCTGGTCCTCTAGATTTGCCTATCTGATGAACTCTTTGATTTGACCTCAACTTGTGTTCTCTTTAAGATATGACTTGGATAGCAAATTGTCTAAATCATGTGTTAGCTTCCTCCCCTCGGGGCTGGTGACTCAATATCTATAAAAAGCTACAATAGTGATACTGTGAGTTATATTTATAATTTCCATTTACCAATCATTGATTTATTTCAGACTCTGCGTGTGGATCTGCATTAATTTTTACCTGCTCTAAACCTCTTAGCTCTACAAGCCAAACAGATTATGGCCAAAATGTGTCTTGGAATCATAATTATTTGTTAGGATATTTAAGCACAATGGCCACATTAACCTTATGGAACAGTAGTATGTGTAGCTATAACTTTTAAAAAGATTACGTGAATGCCAGAATCCAGAATGCCAGTTGTTCATAATGCTCTTTATCTAAAAATGATTTTCAAAGCCTAAAGAAAGCCCTAGAACCCAGTATGTATTCTGATGGTCTTCTGTGTCATTCCTCAACTGCTATTAGTAGAAAGGTAGTCTTAAAGCATTGTCCTATTCAGCATTTTCCCCAATGCTGTAAATAGCAATCCTGGTACCCTGGAAAAGCATGACATTCCTGGGGGCAAGTAACCATAAAATGTTTCTAGGCCAAGAGGAATGAAAGGATCCCTTGGGGTGATAAGACCACAGACCTTGATCCACAAAGCCCTATGAAAGGAGACCTCAGGACACTGGATATGTCTAAGGCACAAATGCAAAGGCTATATCTGAGTCAAGGAACAGTGAAACTTGGTGCAGCCACTGTGGGGAAGAATTTGTCACTTTCCTATTAAAATAAATTATTGTTGTTAATTAAGTTTTAAACTCAAATTGTTTTCTCCCCAACTGATTTCTGAAGGAGTCAGCAGCCTCTTAATTTCAACTATCTACAGCAAAGTGTCTAATTGTACTCAGAATAGGAGCTCTAGTTCCATCCTAAGGCTCAAGTCATGGCAAAGGGAAGCTGCATTTGATGTATTTACAAAATGTTATGTATTGATTGTGCATTGAATTTCCTTATAAATCCATGCTAAGGTAAGAAAGAATGGGTTAAAGAAGAACATAATTTAAAAAAATACTTAAGGACTGTTAGCTAGCACTGTGCAAAGGCAGAATAATGACAATTTCCATGCTTTGAAACTTAGTATAGAGTTGGGAAGATAAAATTTAAACATGTAGGAAGTTAAATTAAAAATATAACTCCTGAAAATAATACAAAAAATTAATAAATAAATCTGCAGATCATTTGGGAAGTATTGACCAGCAATCTCAAGCTGATATCACATTTGGGAATTTTTTTACCTCTTTCTCTATCCTCAGATCATTTCATGCAGCTTTTTGCTCCTTTGTTTAGATAATTATATAGTCAAATGAAAGTGTCTTTGTGAACAGAAATATGTATTTAGTTGTATGGCCATTCTATTAGTGATAGAATATCAGTGATAGACATGTAATTCGTATTTGAGATCAGTGACACAGATAATAAATGTTATATATTTAGGAGATGGAGGGATCATGGGAGATAGAATGGTTTAAGAAGTTTTTTGAAAGAACCTGAGCTGCATCTTGAAAAAAATGCACAGGATCAGAATTGGGGGCAGAAAGATTTACATAAAGAGATAGTATGTTATAATGGATCAGAAATCAGTGGGCCAGGATTCAAACCCTGGCACAGAGGTATATTGCAAGTTCAGGTAAATTAAAACCTCGTCTCTGGGACTTAATTTCCTCATCCATTGCATGGGAGGGCTGGAACAGATAATTTTTAAAGTTCCTTCCTCCTCTCAATCCTACGATCATATGGATCTGAGAAACATTTAGGGACATTCTAGAGCCAGCTTGAACTGGCTCATGAGAGCCAATTGTGAAATTTTTGGTATAAGCATTTGTACATCAGATAACAGAAAATAACTACAAATCAGGGCTTCATTTACTGTTTGTCAGTTGTCCAGATGCTAATAATTCAAGTTAAACTTTAAACTATCGTACAGACAATTTTCTACTCAGGGAACCAGTTAAACATTTATCAACACACTTCTGGTTATGAACTTCACTTTCTAGCACTAGTGTGTTAGTAAGAAAAACTAAGGAAGAAAAAGAAATTAGTCCCAGGAGATTAAAGGGAAAATGCATTCTTAACTAGGTTCATAGTTCAGAGTTTGGAAACATTTCCTATATCAAATGAAAGAAGTAAGAACTCAAACTACTAAGGAACTAGTATTAGGGTACTGTGTAGCTTAAGTACCTAGAGATTTCACCTTTGCTGCTGAAATTTTTAAAATACTTTTGTTTTTAATATTTTGCTTTTTCCCTATTACATGTAAAAACAATTTTTAACATCCATGTTTAAAACTCTGAGTTCCAAATTCTCTCCTTTCTTCCTCTCCACACCCCTAATTGAAAAGGCAAGCAATTTGATATTGGTTATACATGTGTAGTAATGCAACACTTATTTCCATATTAGTCATGTTGTGAAGGAAAATATAGACAAAAAAACCTCAAGAAAAATAGAGTAAAAAAAATGTATGCTTCAATCTGTATTCAGTTCAATTCTATCAGTTCTTTCTCTGGGGGTGAATAGCATTCTTCATTGTAAGTCCTTCGGCATTGTCTTGGATCATTGTATTGCTGAGAAAAGTTAAGGCATTCACAGCTGATCATCTTATAATTCTGCAGTTACGTGGCACACAGAACATTTTACTTTGCATCAGCCTCTGTAAGTCTTTCCAGGTTTTTCTGAGACTATCCTGCTCATCATTTCTCATAGCACAATAGTCTTGCAATCACAATCATATACCACAATTTGTTCAGCCATTCCTTGGTTGATGGGCGTCACCTCAATTTTCAATTCCTTACTCCCAGAAAAGAGCTGCTATGTGTGTGTATATATATATATACACAAATATATATATATATATTTGTTCATATAGGTTCTTTTCCTTTTTTAAATATAGATCTAGTGGTTGTCCTGCTAGGTCAAAGGGTATGCATGGTTTTATGGGCTTTTGGGCATAGCCACATTGCTCTACAAAATGATTAAATCAGTCCATGACTCCACTAACAGCTAATTAAAGTCTCATTTTTCCCATATCCCATCAGACATTTGTCATTTATCTTTTCTGTCCTATTAGTCAATCTAATAGGTATGAGGTAATACCTCAGAATTGTTTAAATTTTCATTTTTCTAATCAATAATGAGAGCATTTTTTCGTATGGCTTTAGATAGCTTTGATTACTTCATCTGAAAATTTTTCATGTCTTTTGATTATTTATCAATTGGGAAATGGCTCTTATTTTCTATAAATTTGAATCAGTTCTCTATGTTTGAGAAATGAGGCCTTTATCACAAAAACTTGTTTCAAAAGTTTTTCCCAGTTACTTTTGCTAACTATTTTCCTCCATCCTATTCCTCCCTGTTTATTCTATTCTCTCCTTTCACTCAGTTTTCCTTCTGACTACCTTCTCCCCTAATCTGCCCTCCCTTCTATCACCTGCCCCCCTTCTCTTATTCACTTCCCCTCCAACTTTCCTGCAGGGTAAGATAGATATGTTATTCCCTCTTTGAGCCAATTCTGATTAGAGTAAGGTTCACTCATTCATACTCACCTCCCTTCTCTTTCTCTCTACCATAAAAGTTTTTCTTGCCTCTCTTATGTAAGATAATTTACCCAATTCTACTCCCCCCTTTTTATTGCTCCCAGTACATTCTTCTCTCACCTCTTAATTTTATCATTGTGGATATCATCCTTTAATATTCAACTTATACCTCTACCCTCTGCACACTCCTATATACTCCTTCTAACTGCCCTAAAAATGAGAAAGTTCTTATAAGTTAAAAGTATCATCTTCCCATGTTGGAAGGTAAATAGCTTAAACTTAAGTCTCTTTTGGCTTCCCTTTCCTCTTTATCTTTTTATGCTTCTCTTTAGCCTTGTATTTGAAAGTCAGATTTTCTATTCAGCTCTGGTCTTTTCATCAAGAATGCTTGAAAGTCATCTTGTCTTATTGAATGTCCATTTTTCCCCCTGGAGGTTTATACTCAGTTTTGCTGGGTAGGTGATTCTTGGTTGCAATCCTAGCTCCTTTGCCATCTGGAATATCATATTCCAAGCCCTCCAATCCTTTGATGTAGAAGCTGTTAAATCTTGTATCATCCTGACTGTGGTTCCATAATACTTTTTGGGTGGATAGTATGGTTATCTTGGCAGTAATAGGGAAGTCTGGAAGGGTGAAATATTTAGGGAAAAAGACAATTTAGGGAAATATTTAGGCTAGAATCAGTTTTGGATTTACTGAGTTTAATAGGTTTCTAAGACATTCAATTTGAGATGTCCAACAGGCAGTAAGATCAGTGAGACTGCAGGTCAGCAGAAAAGTTAGTACTGGAGAAGTCGAGCTGAGAATTACTCACATTGATATCATAATTGAATTTGTGAGAACTTGAGAAGTAAAATAGTATATAGGGAAAAAAGAAGCCCCAGGACAGAGCCCTGTGAAACATTCACAGTTAGTGGGTGTGGCTGGATGAAGAAACAGCAAAGGAGACTGACAACAAGCAGTGAGATAGATAGGAAGAAAACCAGGTGAGAGCAATGTCACAAAAACCTAAAGAGAAGAGAGTATTGAAAAGAAGAAAGTGATTGACAGTGTGAAAACCTACAGAGTTCAAGACTGATGGGGATAAAGAAAAGGCTAAGAGATCTGGCAATTAAGAGATTGTTAATACTTCTGGAGAAAACAGTTTGGGAAGTTGATGCTGTGTTGAATCATTCGTCCTTTGGAATCATCACTGGTCATTGTGTTGATTATAGTTCTTACAGCTTTCAAAGTTGTTTGTCATTATATTGTTGTTCTTATATACATTTGTTTCCTTATTCTGCTCATCTCCTTCTTCCATTGATAGATTATTTAAAGTTGTTAAGTTTTTAAATAATAGTGGTGTCATAGTATAAATTGTTCTTTTGATTCTTCTCACTTCACTCTGAATCAGTTCATGTAAACCTTTCCATTTCTCTATGAAATCATCTATTTCATTGACTAAGAAAATACAAAAGGAAAATGCCAAATTCTGGAGGGTATTTTGGAAAATGAACAATTAATGCACTGTTAGTGCAGTTGTGAACTGGTCCAGTTATTCTGGAGAATAGTTTTGAACTATGCTTAAAAATGATTAAACTGTGCATACCCTTTGACTGAACAATATTGCTACTAGTTCTATACCCCAAAACATCAAAAAAAAGGAAAAGGATTGTAGTGACAATCTGCTAGCAGCTACTGTAGGGGTGTAAGACCCAATAACGAGCAGCACACAGAAAGCTGCCAACACACGTTCTTTGATCTGCTTTTCTAAGGAAAGAACTTTAAGGGGTTAACAATCTCAGTTTAATCAAACATACAAATATCAGTCACTTAATTCAGGGGGAAAAGCCAGCACCCTAGGCTTCAGAGCAAACACAAATGGTAATTACAAACATCTATAGACAGACCTTGTCTGATTCAAATCACAATTCATAGTTACCAGAAAAGAACCAAAATCTGGGTTATAAAGCTGGGAGGCAGTTGCAGCTTACCCAGAGTCAACACTCCTTCCATGAGTATACCCATAAAGTCAAAAGCCAAGCTTTCCTCAATTATATCTTATTCAGAGACCTGAGGGCTCTGACTTCACCCAAGCTGGGTGTATGAAAGTTCCCCATCCCCAGTATCATATCATATACAAGTCAATGACTCCTGACTGTCTTAGTGCTGAGAAACATTCCAAGACAAAAGATCCCACTTTATCTGACCCATTCAAGCAAAGGCTAGAATCATTAAAGGCACTTAAGAGAAGAACAGCAAAAAGTCCCACCTTAATTACTATATGTACAAAAAAAATTTATTGTAGCTCTTTTTGTGGTAACAAGAAGTAGAAACAGGGAATGCCCATTAATTAAGGAAAAGCCAAACATGTTATGAAATATGCATGTGATTCAATATTATTGTACTGTAAGAAATGATGTAGGGGATGGTTTCAGACCTGGGAAGACTTATATGAATTGATTCAAAATGAAGTGGTCAGAACCAGCAGAAAAATTTACATAGTAACAGCAATATTATATAGATAATCACTGTGAAACACTTAGTAATGCTGAGAAACACTATAACCCACTACAATTCCAAAAGACTTGTAATAAAAACCACTATCTTCCTCTGATATAGATTTGAAAATTTTTTTCTCTTTCTTTCTTCTTTTCTTTTTCCTTTTCTTTTTTATTGGAGCATGACTAATACAGAAATTGTTTTAAATGATTTTATATTTGTAATCAATTTTGTATTTCTTGCCTTCTCTGTTGGTGGGGTAGTAGTGGGAAAGAATCTGGAACTGAAAATGAAATTAATAAAATGAAACTATATGTTTAGGGCAAAAAAAAAGGAATTGATTTCCTCACATCTTATGGCACATAATGTTCCATGACACTCATATGCCATATCTTATTCAGCCATTTTCCATTGATGGGCATTTCTTTAATTTTCAGGGTTTTTTTTTGGCTACCAGTATTTTTGTACATATAGAACATTTTCCACTTTCTTTGATATTGTTACCTTCCAATTTTTATCTATCTTTTCACAATAATATGTTAAATAATAATAATTTCCTGTAAATTATTTGAGAAAATATGAAAAAAAGAAAAAAAGACAAAAATCAAAATCTTCATTATTTGGGTTGGCTAATTCACCATAGCAGTGGCAGTGTTTTCTTCTTTTCTCTTGCAATACTTGAATAATGAAGGTATTTCTCAGATTTATAAACTAAGTGAAATTACACATTCTACTATACACACACACACACACATATATTTAAAGAAAAAAATTCTTTTTTTGGCATTGTTCTATCTGATCTGTTACTTTTACATAGTCAGAAGCTGCTTAAGCTTACTGAACTCTCTAACTTGTATTTTGCTGACTTGATGAATCAGAAATTATTCTGCAAAACCAGGCTAACAGGTTGTAAAGACAAAATGTAAGGTGTAGCTTCTGAGGGAACAGAAAATACATAAGATTAGATTAAAGATGAAGTGCATAACTTAAGTAGTAAATAACTCAAAGATGATCCTATTTAAGACTGAATAGAATAAAAATATGGGAATGACTAAATATTTATATTTTGACAACATATTACCCATTGCTAAATGGAACTCAGATTTATTATTAACAAAATCAAAATTAAATTTAATGAATTGAACTGATAATAAAAAATAATAATTTACATAAAAGATGAAAATAGAATGCATTTCTTGCCATTGTCCTGCTGCTGCTGCATCTTCCCAACTGGACTATGTCCTGGAAGAATCTGGAAGTTGCCCTGGGGCTGTGCTGTATGACTGTTGAGAGCCTACTCCATCCAGCCAGACACACATGCTCCATCATGCTTTGTTCCTTAGCATTAATCCTCTAAGGTAGCTTTCTATTTCTTGCTTTGGAAACAGTAAATAAATCAAGGGATTTGGTGAGAATTTGCCATGTGATTTACCTATTGTTCCATTTGAAATTCCTGTGACTTTCCCAGACCAAAATACCCTTTTCTGACCACCATTCCTTTCCTAACTAGAATGAGAGAATTAGAACAATTAAAAATGGCAACAAAACTGATGTTTTGTCTACCATTTGACATTATTTCAACCAGGCAGGTTCACATCTTCAGAGTGTGGTTAGGCAACTGACTGTTTTACTATCCCTGAAGAGAATGTGGTTCCTACTCACCTTGTTCTGTTCCTGTTTCCCAGCATATGGTTCCCTAGACTAGAAGGGGATGTGTATCCTTAGGTATTTTACAGTTTGAATGATGAAATAAATGCTATCTAAGATGCCCAAGGACTTCTTCATATTAGAAGCTGTAAGTAGCAACTGCTGTCCCACTAAGTGGTTTTATATTGTAGCTTTATATAATTTTATTTGAAGAAAATTGTGAATTCCCCATGCCCCCAAGAATGTTACATATGGCATTGAAATTATGACAAGGAACACACTTCTTTTCAATTTCTCTAGGAAGTCAACTGTGTTGCTTATTATGAGGTATGCATGGTGAAAGGGATGCCATGGAAGGATCAGGGTGGAGGGAACAACAAGGGAGTGTGAAGCCTCTGAGAAGTAGCTGCAGGCACAGTGAAGGAACAGTTCCAGCCAGTTCTGAGTAGCCAGAAGCCTTCAGTAACCTCAGAGCCTATTGACCAGATGTCCCAGTCACTAGGAGGAGCAGGGAGGACCTGAGACAGAGGGAGAGACAGGATAAACACTAGAGAGTGCCAGACTGGGGAGAGACAGGAGAGAGCCATGGGGAAGAGATTAGAACAACACCCCAGATTACAGTCCCCTCTCCACAATTTTACCCACTCCTTCATTTTAATGAAGAAGTGAGTGGAATATGCGGTGATATGGATGTTAGCGGACAAGCTTGCATTAATCGTTTTATGGTAATTTTTAGATAAGATGCAAAGTTGAATGAGAAGTAATAGAAAAGGTTGCTCTAGAGCAAAAACATCTGGAAAAATTGAGATTATGATGAGATACTTCAAAGGACTGGATGGTCCGAGAAAAAAATTACATAGATCTAAATCATCAACGTAACACAGCTGCAAGAATAAAATATTAATAAGCTTTTATAAAACACTCAGTGTACTAGAAATTTCAATATTGAGTTTCTAAGGGTTCTTAACTCAGTGATTAAGGGGGAATGGCTAATAGAATTCACTGGATACTAGACTAATTGGTAATGTCATGGCTAGATCTAGTAGCTAGAGCCATTTAGAACTCATTTGAATGTTCAGTTGGTCCCAGATACCAAGATCAATAGTTAGAAAACACAAGGATTACTTGATCAACAGCTTAGTGACAATTCATACTCATTAGCGCTGCTGAATTCATATGGAAGTATGAATCTCAGTATTAATGGAATCCTAATAAAACTGCCCCCAGATCCATTCCTCAGATTTCCCACAGAAATAGCAGGTGTGCCCATTGTAGCAACAATCTGGCTAGCAGCTATTGTGGCATGTAAGACCCAACAAGAGCAGCAACAAAAGCTGCCAGCACAGGTTATTTTGATCTGCTTTTCTTAGTAAAGCAATGTTAAAGGGTGAACAATCTTACTTTAATCCAACATACAAATACCATTCACTCAGTTCAGGAGGAAAAGCCGGCAACCTGAACTTCAGAGCAAATACAAACAAATTACAAACATACACAACACAAACAGATCAAATCACAATTCATATTTACCAGGAAAACATCAATATCTGGGTTCACAAACCCCAGGATCTCTTAACAATAGCTTGCCCGGAGCCATGAGCCCCAGACAGAATGCCAACCTTTGAGCTTTTTTACCCTGTTCAGGGCTCAAAAGATTCATGCCTAATTAGCAAAAGAGTGTGAGCCTGGGGTTTACCACCTAGTTAGAAAAAGGGTATGGGCCTGTGGCTTTGCACCTAGTAAAGCTTAACCAAAGGCATTTGATTACTTTCGCATTTCTGAAAGAGAAAATAGTAAAAAAAAAAGTCCCACCTTAACTACCAATACACCTATGCACTCAACCACAACCACATCAATTTAGTCTCAGACAGGACCACAATACTCAGCCATTAGCTCAGCACCACCAGGATGCCTGAGCAATATGTGGACCTCAACACAGTGGAAGGGACTTTCCCTAAATAGGCCTTTGCATAGTAATAGCAAAAGCTGCCCTTTAGGTGAACTTATGATATAGAGAGGCTTATTGTAATATCATTATCATAGATACATACCTCCCTAAATGAGTTTTTCTGTATTCATTGTGAGTAAGTGCATGTGCAGTTCCACTGTGGCTGAGACACCTCCCCTATTAACTAATCCCTTAACAAACCCCTCCTACCTTTTTAATATTCATAATTTTGTCATTTAATTGCATCTTTACCCTGTAAAAATCCATCTTGCTTTTTCTGAAGTTTCTGGTTCCTCTTAGAACTTAGCCTGCTTCATGAGAGGTGTCAAATTCAATTAAATGCCTATACTTGGATTAGAGGTGGTCTGACTGAATTCTTTGAGAAGGTTCCACCACAACATACCATGAAACTGCAGTAGTATGATGTAGTGGGGCAGAGTACTACACTTGACAATCAATAGGAACATTTGGGTTCAAATTCTACCTCTTACACTTACTGGCTATGTGACTAGGGGCAAATAACCACTTGCCTGAACTTCAATTTCTGTCATGCCTTTCCTAAAGCTTTAGAATCAGGGTTCTTCACCTTTTTTTTTTTTTTTTGTATCATGGACTCATTCTGTAAGACAGTACAGAAAAAATGTATTTAAATGCATAAGATGTAATACACAGGATTAAAAAGGAAACCAATTATATTGAAATAGTTGTCATATATACACACATACATGCACGCACACATATAGATGTGTGTGTGTGTGTGTGTGTGTATGTATGTGTGTTATTAGAGAAAAGCTTCTAAATTTGCCACTTGCTCTGGGCAGGCAAATGATTTGTAGCCAACTCAACAAGATAGAGTCTACCTTCTTGATATTTTCCAGTTGTTTGACTGTGAAGATGCAGTCTTTTTCAGGGCATAATCAATGTGACTTTTTCTATTCTCTTGTCATTAAAAAAAGAAACTCAAAATCTATTCACCAAGGTTCTCACAAAGATTTGATAGAAATGTTAAAAGTAGGTATCTAAGTCTGTCTTTAATGATGACTTTTCTGTCCTCTTTCTTTAATCTACTGATTTACTAAAAGTAGAACAACAATGAGTTCTAATATTGAAAATAGCTTAATTCACATACATACTTAATTTACATGGCCTTCTGTACTTACAAAATGCTTTGTAAACATTTCACTTGAACCTTACAATGATCTTTTGAAATAGTGTGAGTAGCCTATTATCTTTATTTTATAGATGAAGAAACTGGGGATCAGAGAGGTTAAAATTTTAGATAAATATATTAAAACACAAAAATGCACATAGATACTTTCTGTGAAATTTTTTTAGCCCAATAGTGTAAACAACTTCTCTGCAACTATAATCTTAGAGAAATTCCTGGGAGTACTATGAGCAAGTCCTTTCCAGATCATGTAGTCTGCCTCAGAGGTGGGATATGAACCTTAGTCTTACTAATTCTGATGTCAACTTTCTATCTGTTCAACCTGACAAAAGAATCACATCACAGTTGCACATGTCAATGACTCTTCAAGATTCTTGAATTGAACAATTATAACAAGTCATGCAACATGAATAATAGAAAATACATAACTACTGGCAGTCTGTATTTATAAGCCATTATTATTATTTCAGTTTATTTCAAGAGGCCATGATAAAATGCATTCACAGGAAGTACTTCATTTAACTAGATTGTATTTATTAAAAAGGCCCTATTAGGTAGTTTCAAATATGATGGCATTTGAGTTCCATTAGATTCTGAAGTGATTTAGAAATTCAAATTATTTTTAAAAATTAGATTCCAGTGTGGTGAGTAATTAGCAAATACTAGGTTGCAGTTGCAAATTCATACTTAATAGATGAATTGAGTAGACATGTTAGATTTTACTGAGCTACAAATATGTGACTAAGAAAACACTTCTCAAATCAGATCCTTTGGTGTGGAAGACAGGAAGTGGGTTGATGTTTTCATACCTATATTTGTTATAAAGTCATTAAATTAATTATTCTCTAAAAGACCAAAAGACCATCACAGGCAGTTTTCCTTGTATACCTACATGTAAAAACAATTAATCATTCTTTTAACAGAAAATATCCCTACTGAAAAACAAAGTCACAAAATATTAACAGGACTTCTGACTTGAACCCTTTCAAAGTTATTTAATGTTAATGGGACTTGTTTTGACACGAGAAAAAAAGATGCTCCAATGTTACCAAATCCACTGTAATGAACAGCAGAGCATGACTGGGAATTTAGTATTTATCAATGCTCCTTTTGTTCTTTCAGTACTATTTAGATGTCTCTCAACAATTTTAAAACGACAGTTCCCATACATTTTCAAAAGACAATTAAACTCTGCTATAGAGTATCATATCAAAAGGAAAGCTGGGTCATTGTATGGTTTGATTTTTCTGTATGTCTTTTAGTATCTATTTCTCTTTACCCTAATGTTCTTATGCCTAAGAGGATGAATTGGGTTTCCTAATATCAAGGTTGTGTCCTTATCATATAATAGTCCATAGCAACAATGTGTCTAGCCACTCTTGTGGGAGCGAAAGACCAACACAAGCCCAACAACAAGAATGCTGATAGCCCAGGTTCTTTGATCTGCTTTTCTAAGGAAAGCAACTTTAAGGGGTTAACAATCTCAGTTTAATCAAACAAATATATGTATAATATATCATTAACTTAGTTCAGGTGGAAAAGATCAGCCCCCTGAACCTCAGAGCAAATACAAACAGAAATAACAAACATCAACAGACAGACCTTGTCTGATCAAATCACAATACAAAGTTACTAGAGAAGAACCAATGGGTCTGGGTTAGCAAAGCCGGGAGGCAGTTACAACAGCTTGCCTAGAGTCTCAACACTCCTTCCATGAGTGAGCCCCAAAAGTCAAACACCAAGCTCCCCTCAATTATATCTTGTTTGGAGCCTGAGGGCTCTGACCTCACCCAGGCTGGGTGTGTGAAAGTTCCCCATCTCCAGTATCATATCATATACAAGTCAATGACCCCTGATTGTCTTAGTGCTAAGAAATATTCCAAGACAAGATCTCACTTTACCAGCCCCATTCAAACAAAGGCCAGAATCATTAAAGGCATTTAAAAGAAGAAGAGCAAAAAGCCCCACCCTGATTACTGTTACATAGTCCTAAAAGAATTTGGATTTAAGAGTTGGTGTCAGGGGTGTGAGAAGTTAGGTCACCTATTGCCTTGGTCAGGGATAACCACCTACAGTCCTCATTTTTGAAGTCTTTCTGTTTACTCTTGTTTGCCCTTCATTTTCAAAGAGGAACAATGATATCATGATGAGAGGTCTTGACTTGCCAGTGAATTGGATTTAAGTGAGGTGGAATCATTAGCATCACTCTCTCTTCTTGAGTCATCAAAGTCCAGAGTCAAGACAAAAGGCAGCATGACTGGAGATGGACCAGGATGCCATGGATGACTTTGCCATGAATCATCTTTGATGATTGAACAAGCTCTTAAGTGCTCCACAGCGCCTGCTTCACAGCCATTGGAACAAGTTGTTCTCATTCACACTTTCCACTGGGGAAAATCTTCACATATTTGAAGTAGACATCCCCCTAATTCAATGATGAATTTGAGGCCTATCTCTTACCTTCAACCTGGTTTAGCTCATCCCCTGAGTTGATTTTGCTGGGGTCTGGCCACCGATGGCTACAGCTTCTTGGAGCCACAGGTGAGAGTTGGGTGAAAGGTAGACACTAAAGGTGGATGAGCAGCCCTGAAAAGGGCTCAGCAAGCCCTCACACCAGAAGTGCTAGTCTTCCCTGAACACCCATATACCTCTCCTGCTTCCTGTTTGCCTTGAGGAAGAAGTGTGCTATGCTGTATTTATAATTAATAGCCTTGATTATAATTTTTAGCTCTACCACTCCTATCTTAGTGAATTTGGACAAGTCATTTGACACTCTTTGGGCTTCCTCATCTGTAAAATCAGAGCACTGGACTATTTTACACTTGCCACCACCTGTACCTCTAGCCTAGGTCCATTTTCCAGATACCTGAAGGTGTAGAGTCAGGGTCTTCAGTCAATCAGTTAGTCCATCAACAAGCCCTTATGAAGCACTTAGTGTGTCTGCAACTCTCTCCTAGTGCTAGGGTTGCAAATAAAGGCATAAAAGTGATTCTCCCACAAAAGAATTCACATTGTAATGGGGGAAGTAATATTCAAATAGCTATTATGAACATGTGTGTATATGGTAAAAATTTATGTATATCATATATGCACATATATAAATGTGTACATGTATATAATGCCTATTATAGAGTACATAAATAGTAAATAGAAGGTAATCTCAGATGAAGGCCTGAACCAAGACATTGTGTAATATCAACATCTATTCTGAAACTATATCATCAACTCTAAGAAACATCACTTTAGGTCCAAATATTTGGCTTTCTGACTTTGTGGTTGCCACAGGTGAACTAGATATGAAGTCTATGAAGTCTGTCTTCAGGTACTCCCAGCATTTATGTGGACATACTCACATGAGAAAACTACAAGGAGAAATGGGGATGTCTTTGTTCTGCCTAGAGAAACAAAGTTGAAAACATAACTCATTTTCTGAACTCAGGGACTGTATAATTTTTTACTAGTATGAACAACATTAATAAAGGTTGAGTAGATTTCCTCTGAAGTCATGGTTTGCACTCTTATTTCTATTCGAGGCTTGCTGTCAAGAAAACAAAACCAAAAAACCACTTTTAGACAATTTGAGTGACCCTGGAATAGTGGGGGTTGCTTTGAGAGGTGGTGGGTTTCTCCTTCAAACCAGGGGCTGGGTGGATATTTATCAGTTATATAGCATTGGGGATTCCTCTCAGGTATTGTTTGATATTGATGGAAGCCACAGTACTTTTCAACTCTAAGTTTCTGAGCTATGTCATGCTGTGATAGCTCCTCCTTTTGATTGAAGGGGCCTGATCTCTCTAGCCTGCAGCAGCAGCAGCAGCAGCACTTTGCTAATATTATTTCATTTGACTCTCACCACAATCCTGTAAGGTAAGTGGTGCTATTATTATCCTCATTGTACAGAGAAAAAACCTGAGGTTGAATGATATTAAGAGATTTACAAAATGTCACAGTTAATATTTGAGGCAGTATTTGAACTTTAAGTCCAGCGCATTAATTAAGCAACCTGGCAGCCTAATACTATTTTGAAATTGCTTTCCACAATCAACTATCTATGTTATGTAGACCCAAATCTCTGGGAGCAAAAATTTTAGATTTCGATATTATATTAGTTCATTATTCTTTTAGATTACAAAGATAATATTATCCATCCATAATTTTGTCCTCTAAACAGCTCTTCAGGAGATAATGATCCTTGCAGATATATTTTCTTTTTTTTTTAAATTTATTTTTTATTTTTAGTGTACAACACTCAGTTCCACAAGTTTTTGAGTTCCAAGTTTTCTTCCCCTCCCTCTCCTCCTCTTTCCTCCCAAGATGGCATGTAATCTGACATAGGTTCTACATATACCTTCACATTAAACTTATTCACACAAGAGTCAAATTGTAAAGAATTATAACTAATGGAATGAACAATGAGAAAGAAGAAACAAAACCAAAAAAGAAGTAAAAAAGAGAGTAAATAGTTTGCCTCAATCTGCATTCAGACTCTGTAATTCTCTCTTTGGATGGAGACAGCTTTTTCCATCATGAGTGTTTTGGAGCTGTCTTAGAATCTTGTATTGCTGAGAATAGCCAAGTCTATCAAAGGTAGTCCTTACAGATACTGCATGTCTGCAATCATGTATAATGTTCTTCTAGTTCTGCTCCCCTCATTCAGCATCAGATCACTTAAATCTTTCCAGGTTATTATGAAGTCTGTCTGCTCGTCATTTCTTATAGCATTCCATTACATTCATATATCACAACTTGTTTAGCCATTCCCCCATTGATGGGCATCCCCTTGATTTCCAATTCTTTGCCACCACAAAAAGAGCCGCTATAAATACATTTTTTTTTTACACATGGGTCCATTTCCCACTTGTGTGATCTCTTTGGGTTACAGCCCTAGAAAGGGTATTGCTGGATCAAAGGGTATGCACATTTTTATAGCCCTTTGGGCATAGTTCCAAATTGTTCTCCAGAATGCATGGATCAGTTCACAACTCCACCAACAATGTTCCTATTTTCCCACATCTTTTCCAGCATTTATAATTTTCCTGTTTTGTCATGTTAGCCAATCAGACAGGAGAGATGTGGTACCTAAGCGTTGTTCTGATTTGCATTCCTCTAATCAATAGTGATTTAGAGCACTTTTGCTTATGACTATAGATATCTTTAATTTCTTCTTCAGAAAACTGCCTGCTCTTATCCTTTGACCATTTATCAATTGGGGAAATAAATTTTCTTAGTATCAACTTAGTATCTCATTTGATATACATAAAATAATGGTGTATGTATAATAAAAATATTATTTTCAGAATACTACTCTAACCACAAAATAGCCATCTCTCTATAATCATATGATAATTATATACTTGATGGTGTTTAATTTTCTGAGCTGTATTTGTCATCCTTCTTTGAACACACCAATATGCCCTCATTTCATCCATTTCATAATGTTTTGAAATGATTATTTCTTCTCTAAATGTAAAAAAAAAATGTATGAATCGCTTGTCTCTATGAAATGAATTTTGTGTTTTCTTGTACAAGATCTTTTATTCTCATACACTTTACAAATACATTCTATTCCAAATAATTAATCTAGGGGCAGGTAAAAATTTTGGCCATTTGGTAAATGTCAAAAAGTAGCAATTTTAGCATTAGTTATTATTTTGCATCATCTTTGAAGTTCGTATAATGCTTCCAGCACCTTTCAGTAAAAAGGAATGAATGAAGCAAAGAGCAGATGAACACCTCTGTTTTAGTTAAGTCAATCAATTTTTTATGAAGTTAAAAATGGGGGAGTCATAACACATAACATTTGAAAATAACTACATGGTTGAATGCCTTGTGTTGGGAAGACTGGCGTATTATGGTGTAGGTTGGATTTATTTTTTCAAGATCTCTTTCTCCTAATAAGAGACTGATTATTTAGTTAACAACTTTTCATAAAGAAGCTGACTAGGAAAATGGATAGAATGCTGTATTAGTAGTCAAGAAGAGCTGCATTCAAATCTCACACAGGATGCTGTGTTGTTAAGCAAAATTGTCTCCTTAGCATGGCTTTTGTTTACTTTGAGTGAAAGTACTTTCAGCTGTTAAGTGCTAAGCCCCAGGTCCAAGCCCTATCAGGTGTGAAACCTGTGTGGGTGTAGATTGATGACTTAAGAGGGGCCAACTCAGGAACCAATGGTCTCTGGTCATTGAGGCAGGGCTTGAGAATGCCAGAAGCTCGCTGTGAGGAAAGGTGAGCCAAGAGACAACTACAGCAGAAGCGGAAGCTGTGGAAGCAGGAAGCTGCAGAAGCAGAGCTGACCCATATGTAGACCCAGGAGTTTGAGCAAGGACTTGAGGCCAGTAAAAATGATTTGGCTAAATACTATCTTGTTTTTCTGTGGCCTCCTGGTTACTCTTGTGAGTTCTGGGCCTGGAGTCTTTTTGTCAAGATGTGGGAATGGGGAGGCTGGTTCATGGATCTGCTGCGATGGGGCGTAAATAAATTTTTTGTTGTTTTCTACTTAGAGAATCTCTCATACCTTGCGATTTCGAACCATTCAAACATATACATGATTATATTTGAGATTATAAATTCGGCCTTCCTACTACAGATGCTTAGGAGCTGTGCATTCAATTGCTCTGTGGTTCAAACAGCTCTTTAAGACTTATGTACTTAATCCTATGCAGGGCTGCATCTGCAAATAGAAGGACTGTTTTCCCACCTTCTCCCACCTCTCTAGGAATCATACACATCAGTAAAATCACAGAAGTTTTCATAATATTATGTTGCCAGAAATTCTTTTTCATTTTATATTCATTTTTCATCTTACAATGTGTGAAAATACTTTAGGCACAAAACCATTGCAGGTCCCCAGGGATTCACAGTCAGGGGAATATTCCTTTTAATAACTGACACAGGTTATTGAGAAGTCATAAGGCCTCAATGGGAGAAGAGGTTGAACAATGGACCACAACAATTGGTTTTCAGACACGCTATCTTGGTAATTTGTGCTCCAGTTCTGTGTTAGGGGAAAAAATAAACCCTGGGAAAAAATGCAATAGCTAGAAATCACTGAAGTAGAACTAGTGTCAGTAGAAAACTTAAAGATGTGGTTGCCCCATAAACTGATACAATAGTGGTGAATTTGATCTCTCAAGAAAGAGATAGGAGCAGAAAGTTTATAGAAGATCAATGCTGAAGACTAAAATAAACTCTGAAAGATTGAGCGCCATTGAGGCAAGACAGAAAAGGTTAAAATAGTTGGCCAAAGCTCAAAGTGAAAAAACAAAACATAGTTGAGAAGCCAACCTCAAAAAGCAAGGAGATGAAAGGAAATTGAAATGTACTTCCTTATTATAGAATAATTTCATGTTGATGAAGAGGATACCTATGTTCCCTTCCCACCCCCACCACCACTCACAAAAACCTTCTTCGCCTATGCTTACAGAATATATTCTTTTTTTCTACTATTAAGGGGGCATTTTAGAATATGAATCCAATACTTATTCCTGTGCAGAACAAAAACCTGAGAGGCAATGTCAACAAAGATAATAATCCCATCTTTTATGTTCCAAGATGAAACTCCAAATTTGACATCTTTGGACACAAACTCGAGTTGTTTTTTCTAAATGGTAATTAGCTATCCACATGCCCTTGCCTAGTCCCCTTTGCTAACCAATGAGGCATTTGTAGGAGGTGGCTGGCAAGCTTTGGGACATAGTTCGTGGCCACAGGACAGAGACACTAGCTCTTATAGAGATCAGACCCACAGTCCTGAGCTAACCAACCGAATTAACTAGCCAAAGGCAGATAGAAAAATGCTAGATGAAACTATTTTCAGTGACATGCTTCCAGCTGCAGGCTATTATGTTTACTTTGCAAAGGAGGAGGAATTACATATTTCCTATCCTTTTTTAAATGTCCTTGCAATTTGCTTCCGTAAGCTGAACTGAACCTAATAAGTGACATTTTCATTCTTTATATGACAGAAACACAGTGAAACTAGCTTAGCTGCATTCACTATAGGAAAGGCTATCTGAAAGCCTTTGGAGGTGCCTTGTTTCAGGCAATCTGTGAGGAGATTCAATTCAATTAAAAAGACATGTATGGAGCATCTATTATGCACAAAGAACCATGGTAGACTATGAGGTTATGCAAAGATAAAGAAGATATAGTCCTGCCTTCAGTATCTTATATTCTACTTGGGAGTGGATAAATACAGCACCTACACAGATCAGTCATTAGATACAAGATACATAACTAATAGAATTTAATTTTGGAAGAACTGCTAACAATTACAGGGGGAGGGAAGTCAAGGAAAGCTTCTTCTGGGAGATGGCCCACACTAAACTCTGAAGGGAAGTAGGGGTCCTAAGAGGTAGAGGCTAGGAAATAAGATTTTTGCTACTATAAGGGACAACAAATGGAATACCAGGTTTGGAGAAAAATCAGACCAGTTTGGCTGAAATGTAGTATGAGTAATGGGTAGTAATATGTGATTAGCCTGGAAGAAAAAAGTCTGGGAAGGATTTTAAACACTCAACAGAGGTGTTGGTATTTTATGCTAGAGGTAATAGAGAACCAAGGAAGCTTCTTGAACAGGGAAATGACATGCTCAGAGATGTGATTTTGTGGTATCAGTTTGGCAACAATGTGAAGGATGGATTGGAGAAGTGAAAGAGACAGAATACAGAAAGATCAACCATGAGACAATTATGACAATTCAAGCAGTAATTGAAGAAGGCCTTGAATGAGGGTGGTAACTGTATAAGCAAACAACAATTTAGGGAGATGTAGGGAGAATGGTAAATTCAATTTCGGATGTAAGTTAGTAGTTCATAAGATGATAGATTTAGAGCTAGCAGGGTCAGTAAGTCCATGAGCCTTATATTTGAGGTGAGGATACTAGAGAGGTTAAGTGACTTTCCTGCAGTCACATAGTTAAGTGTGTGAGACAGAATTCAAGCTTCTAAGTCCAGGGCTTTATCTACTGCACTACCATTCTATTGTAGATTTTGCAATGGCCTTAGAGTATCTAGGTAGCAATATATCAGGTATTGGGAGACTTGGGATTGGAGGTCATGAGAGATATGAAGGTTAGATGTGTAGATCTAGCAGGCACCAGCAAGGATTGTGATTGAATTCATGGGAACTGAGGAGATCACCACTAAAGAAAGTGTATGGAGAGAGAAGAAAGAGAGTCTTGGATTATAGCCACACATATATGGCAGATGGACAATAATTTTACAAAGGGGACTGAGAAGGAGTGGTCAGACAGTTAAGACAAGGGATCCCAGAGGTGTTTGTATAATTATGAATAGCCCATCAGAATGGATATGTAGCTGGCCTAGAATCTAGGGTTCTAATTACTAACACATACTGACTGTGGAAACCTGGGCAATTCACTTAACTTCCCACATCCAATCTTTTCCCAAGGCCTGTTGATTTTCCTTTCTAACATCTCTCTTTCTTTCCTCTGATGTTTGTACCACCCTGGTGTGTAGGTATCATCACCTGGACCCTACACTACCGCAAGAAGACTACTGCTTACAACAGAATATGTAATACATTGCTTAGTAGATAAGTCTAGGGAGATGACTAAAGTAAATGAAGGTTAATTGGTTTGACTAGTATTAGATGTCAAGTAAGTGTCAGAGTTGGGATTTAAACTCCAGTATTCCTACCTCCAAGCCCAGTCCTTCTATCTACTATTCCACAATCCATTTAGTAGTCTTTGTTTTATAACAAATATAACATACATTATTAATGTTAATTTCATGAGTGCTTACAAAGTACTACATAAACCTGAATTGCTAATTATTTTCTATATGTTCCATGTTATATTAAAGGTGAACCCCAAACAATATGAATTTCCCAGTTATTTTTTAGAGGTAAAGCTTTGTATCAACAATGCAGCTAGCAGCTTCTGTGGGGGTGTAAGATCCACCAACAACCAGCACCCAGAAAGCTGCCAACACAGGTCCTTTTGATCTGCTTTACTTAAGGAAAGCAACATCAAGGGATTAACAATCTTACTTTAATCCAGCATACAAATAACATCCACCTCATTCAGGGGAAAAAGCCAGTACCCTGAATTACAGACCAAATACAATTCGTAGTTATCAACATCTGGGTATACAGCTAGGTAGCTCATTAGAAGGGCTGGCCCAGAGTCACAAGCCACTCCTGCTGTGGCTCAGAGTTTTGAGTGAGAATGCTAATCTCTGCGCCTATATATCCTGTTCAGGGCCCAAGGGCCCTGACCTCACCCAGGCTGGGTGTGGAGAAATTCCCCACCCCCAATATCACATCAGACACAAATCAATGGCTCCCAATTGTCTCAGTGCTGAGAAATACAAAAACATCCCACTTTATCTGCCCCATTCAAACAAAGGCCAGAATCATTAAAGGTCAACAGCAAAAAGTCCCACCTTAATTACTATTACAAGCTTTATTTTCTCTATAATAGTTTCAATAGGCATAATGGATGGATAGCTCTTAATACTTCTTTGAAAACTGAGTGCAGTAATAAGATCTTCCTTAAAAAAGACAAACAGAGAAAATGAGTAGATCCATTTTCATTACTCACCTTAGTTTATTCCTCTTTCCTCTGCCCTGTCCTTCATTATAAACAATTAAATCTCTGAAAAGTCTACTAGATGAATAGTTGCATCAGATAATAATTCCTGCTATTTCTATAGCACTTTAAGGTTCCCAAAGTACTTTATAGTATGTTATTTGAGCTTCTACATGCTATAGTTTTTAATTACTATGCTTATTATTCCTATGTTTATTATACTATAATTATTACTCCCATTTTACAGATGAAGAGACTGAGACTCAGAGACTTTAAATTTCTTGCCCATAGTCCAACTGCTAGGAAGCGTGTTAAGAGAATTTGAACCCAGGTCTTTATTATTGAAAGTCCAGCTCTATCCACCACACTGTGCTCTCACAGAAACCACCAGTAACAACCAAAGTGAAGGGTACTTAACCATCTTCTAGAACTCTTCAGGCTGACTATGTAGACTACAAATACCGATTTTTCAATTCGTTCCCTCTCTGACCTTAGTTTCCAAGACATCACCTTTACATCCTGCCCCTGTTTTTGGTTCTTGAACTCCCAAGAAATGCCATCCATCACTCAAAGCCTCTTCACCTTGGAATATCCAACCAAGAATATGACCTTATTAACATGGAACATCCAATCACTATAAGGCCCACCTTTTTCCACTGACAGGTTCTTCCTGCAGCTTCCATTTTGCAGAGGAACCCAAGTCAATATCAATACCCTCTTAAAATTTTTCTTGGCTTCTGGATTTGAAAAACATTCCTTTTCATGAAGTACTCCCAATTTTTAAGCTCTCTTTTGTATGTTTTATTCTTCTATTAGAATGTAAGTTCATTAATGATGCATATTATCTTTTTTTTTTTGCTTGTAGTTTAGTACAGTCCCTGTCACATGACACCTTAATAAAAGCTTGTTTCCATCTTTTCCTTACTTCACTTTGCTTCCTGCCTCTCCAACCATTTCTTCAGTATCATTTCTAGAAATAAGTGACATTTAGATAATTCTTTGAGTTTGCGAAGCACTTTACACATAGTAGCTTATTTTTGTGTCACCATATTCTGTAAGGTAGTATTATCATCCTCATTTTCTAGAAAAAAGGAAATGATGTTCACAGAGGTTGTGACATGCTCACAATCATATAGCATTATAGGGAACATTGGAATCTGAATCTTCCTTGTTATAAGACCAGAATATGTCTGCTACATTATGTGGTTTCCCTTTTTACCTTGCTCATGAGAAATATTATGCTAATTCTAGATGATATTCAAAGACAATAATCCATTTTTAATTTTTTCTTCTCAGCCTAGTCCTATATATGATTCCACCTACCTGATTACTTAAAAAGTACATGTAGGAGAATGTGGGAGAATGGAATGATTAATCACATGTGAAAGAAGATATGTAAATATACACATATTTATATTCATGTAGATTTATGTTTATACAATTTTTCCTTTCTATATTGTGACTTTCCCTAGCACAGTTTCAATATATTGTGGGTCGGCATAAGAATTAGATGAGAATTTTTGGAGACATTTGCAGAAGCCATAAATGACATGTGAAGGCCAGTAGATAAGAGAGAAAAGTTTACAAACTCAGAAATGCATAAAATATATGTATAATAGCATGTAATATCAACATAGTTTATCTTCTTTTTTTCATTTAATATATTCAGTTTTCAGCATTGATTTTCACAAGAGTTTGAATTACAAATTTTCTCCCCATTTCTACCCTCCCCCCTACTCCAAGATGGCGTATATTCTGGTTGCCCTGTTTCCCAGTCTGCCCTGCTTTCTGTCACCCCAATCCCCTCCCACCCCTTTTCCCTTCCTTTCTTGTAGGGCAAGATAAATTTGTAGGCCTCATTGCCTGTGTATCTTATTTTCTAGTTGCATGCAAAAAACTTTTTTTTTGTTTTTGAACATCTATTTTTTAAAACTTTGAGTTCCAAATTCTCTCCCCTCTTCCCTCCCCACCCACCCTCCCCAAGAAGTCAAGCAATTGAACATAGGCCACATGCGTATCATTTTGTATAACCCTTCCACAATACTCATGTTGTGAAAGACTAACTATATTTTGCTCCTTCCTAACCTATCCCCCTTTATTGAATTTTCCCCCTTGACTCTGTCCCCTTTTGAAAGTGTTTATTTTTGATTACCTCCACCCCATCTGCCCTCCCTTCTATCATCCCTCCTTTTTTTATCTTCTTCTTCCTTTTTTCCTGTGGGGTAAGATATCCAATTGAGTATGTATGGTATTCCCTCCTCAGTCAAATCTGATGAGAGCAAGATTCACTCATTCCCCCTCACCTGCCTTCTCTTCTCTTCCTACAGAACTGCTTTTTCTTGCCACTTTTGTGTGACATAATTTACCCCATTTTTTGTCTCCCTTTCTCCCTCTCTCAATATATTCCTCTCTCATCC
>CM053626.1:148996472-149012257 GCA_028646595.1 Phalanger gymnotis | reverse complement strand
TTTCCTCTACTTCTCTCACTTTCTTTTCCAACTCCTTTTTGAGCTCTTCCATGGCCTGAGACCAGTTCATGTTTTTCTTGGAGGCTTTTGTTGTAGGCTCTTTCACTTTGTTGACTTCTTCTGGCTGTATGTTTTGGTCTTCTTTGTCACCAAAGAAAGATTCCAGAGTCTGAGACTGGATCTGGGTGTGTTTTTGCTGCCTGGCTACGTTCCCAGCCAACTCACTTGACCCTTGAGTTTTTCAGTGGGGTATGACTGCTTGTATACTAAAGAGTTCTATGTTCCACTCTTGGGGGGATGTGCCAGCTCTGCCATACCAGCACTCCTCCTTCCCCAAGAACCCCCAACCTGGACTGGACTTAGATCTTCAGCAGGCTCTGCACTCCTGCTCTGATATACCATTCAATTTCTCCCACCAGGTGGGCCTGGGGATGGAAGCAACTGTAGCTATAGTTCTGTAGCTGCCCCATTTCTGCTGTGGTTGAACCCGGGAACTTCTTCCACTCGCAGCTTTTCCCACTAACCTTCTCTGTTGTCTTTGGTGTTTGTTTGTTGAGAAGTATGGTAAGTGCTGCAGCTCACTGATTTAGGGTGCTAGGGCACGATCCACCCAGAGCCTGGTCTGGTTTGTCAGCGCCGCCCATGTTGGGCTCTGCTCTGCACCGCTCCACTCTGCTCGCAGCTCCTTGTGGGATAGACCTTACCCAGAGACCATCCTGACTGTCCTGGGCTACAGCCCTGCTTCCCTCTGCTAATTTGTGGGTTCTGCAGTTCTAGAATTGGTTCAGAGCCATTTTTTAATAGGTTTTTGGAGGGACTCGGCGAGGAGCTCAATATAGTCCCTGCTTTCCAGCTGCCATCTTGGCTCTGCCCCCAACATATTTTATCTTCTAATACCACATATATACAATTTCTTTTTAAAAGTTGAAATAAGTAAAAAAAGCTAAAGCTTTTGGAAAGAATGTGAAACCCAGAAGATGACACACAAAGGCTAGAATTTTTACTTAACATTGACTACATATAGCCTGTCACCAAATACTTAATGCAAATTTTACAATAAGGTATTGTAAATACCCCATAAATGAAAAAGAAAAAAAATCATACATCTTCTCTGGTATGAAGAGAGGGTCACAACAGTTTTATTCAAATTTTCCAGATCATGGGGGCACCGCCCCCTTAGTCCCCAAAATATGGAAAGAAAAACTGTATGCATACACGTGTGTGTGTGTGTGTTTATTTTGTTCCCTAACATTGCCAATAGTGCTGCTCTCACATACCTCCTAAATAAGTAAAGAGTTTGAGGACCTATCTTGGTCTCCTTATCAGCATTACAGTTAGGTTCTTCTATCCAGTTAGTTTCTTTTCGCTGGTCTTGTGTTTTAACAATCTGGCTAGCAGCTGATGTAGGGGGTGAAAGACCAACACAAGCCCAGCAACAAGGCTACCAGCACGTTGCAAAAGCACAGGTTCTTTCGATCTGCTTTAGTAAGGAAAGCAATGTTAAGGGGTTGACAAGCTTACTTTAATTCAGCATACAAATATCCTTCATTTAGTTCAGGGGAAAAAACCAGCACCCTGAACTTCAGAGCAAACTATAGACAAAGTACAAACATCGACAGACAGACCTTGTATGATTCAAATTCTGATACATATTTACCAGAGTTAAACAAAGTCTCAGCATTGGGGTTTACGAGCTGGAGGGCTTCTTAGCTACAGCTGCCCAGAGTCTCCACATGCCACCAAGAGTGAGAGCCCTGCACAAATGGCTCTGCCTTCTCTTCTTAAAGCATTTCAGACGTCATCAAACGTCATCCCAATGACCAGAACTTAGGCTCCTATGATTGGCTCTGGAGTTAGCACCTCCCCTCAGTTAGCCCCACCTTGGGACCCACCCCAGTTACCATTCCACACCCACACAGGTTTTACACCTAATAGGGGTTTGGTCTTGGGGCTTAGCACCTAGTAAGACTCAATGAAATACACTGAATTACTCAAAGGAAACAAAAGACAAACTCTTCAAGGGCACTTGGTTGAACTAAGTGCTAAGAGCCCATTTTGCTTACCAACACATCTTGGTAGCCAAGTCAGGAAATTCCCTTTAACTAATGTGGACTGACAACTGTTCTGACACTAATTGATATGCCTCTTGTTTAATACTGCTTCATATATTTACATATATATATATATATATATATATATATATATATATATATATATATATATATATATACACATATATATGATATTTCAACACCACTGGTAACTAAACTAAAAAGATGAGCAACACAAAGATATCAATGGGAAACTGCATGGTGTTTATGAGTGGGCTGCAACATAACCAGCAAGGAATTTCAAAAAAGAATAAGAGTAAAAGACTTGTAAAACTTGTAAATCTGTAACATAAAGTCTTTAAAGGAAAGATTTTGTAAATCAATAAAGACTTGTAGGAAGGAAAGACATGATAAGCTGGTCACATGGCAAGAGAGAGAGGTGGGCAGACAGAGTATTCATTGGCATCCATGCAATATTAGGAGAAAGTTTGGAAAGCTGCTAGCAGGTTGAGCAGATCCCCTGGGACACATTTTTGGGAAGACAGCCATGAGAATTGTACTAGATGGGTGGTCATGGATGGATTTCAATGTGTATCTTTGGAGGTAACTCCTGAATCACTGTGGTCATAGATCAGTTTTAGTATTTGAGTATATTTCATCAACCCATTCTTCCACATTTCCTTGTCAAAGCAGCAAAACAAACAAATATAAGGTAGAAATTTCTATTTTTGTAGGTTTAAGATCTTGATCTGGTATCTTGGGGTTAATTATCTCTTCCTGATTCCAATCTGCCAAAGGAACACTAAATTTTGAAAATATATTGTTTTAGATAGTAAATAAAGTTGGTATAATAGTATTTATCTTTCATTCTACACAAAACCATAATTCATTGTCTACTTATCTGCAAATCTTTTCTACAGTGATAATTGATTTTTTTAATGTTTCAATTTTATGAGAGCAATGAGGACATAGGGAAACATGTCATATTTACTGACACTGGGCTGACTCAGAACATATGATATTAAACAGATAAAGTGGAATTAATCTGATTTCTCCACTGTCATCTGTATGTTATTATTTTATGCCATACATAAAAATTTTATTGCTCCCCTTTCTTCTCTGATCTTGACTTGGAATTGAAACTTGATCTACAACCTGATATGACTGTTGCTTGTGCTGCCCTCTAGACTCCTGCTATACTTTCTTTGTGGGTGAGTCCAGCCCTGAGAGCAGTAACCTCCCCCCCTCAAAAAAAAACAAAAAAAAAGCACACACAAAAAAAACCATTTGAAGCCTGATTAGTCTTCTTCAGCATTTATGACTACTCCAAAGATCACTAGAGTGAGTGAAGTTGTGACTCACTTAATTTCAAAGCAGCAATGAAAATAGACTATTCAAACATCTGAGGAGCTAAAATAGCGTGGTTAGACTTAATCATGCTTAAGAATAAGTTATAATCACCTTCCTCTCTAAGGACAAGATACTTGGAAGAGAACATCAAAATCTGCTTCCACTCAATATGATGATGTGCTTTGCCACAAAGGAATTCAAGCTTTAGTTTCTTAGCAGGCAGACTAGACAAAGCAGGCTGCCCTCAACTCTGGGAGATGGACTCAGGCAGCCCTCTAAGAGCAGTGGCTTTGTATTCTCCACTGGTCAACAGTCAGCAACAGCAGAAATTAGACCAATGCCTGTTTTCTTATTTGCCCCCTCCTTTCTAGAAGCTTTGAGACATACATACACGTAATCACTCAATTTGACCTTTCTCTTTTTTCCCAAGCAGGTTAGAACTCTGGCATCATTTTAAGATGGGAATTCCTAATCTTTCCAGGATTCCAGTATTTTGACATACATTTATTTGTCAAAATTTGTATGAACCTTTTACTTTTAAAGATGTTATGAAATTCATCATGTTTTCACATTCCTTAGACATTTTTGACTGATAATGATCTGTAACTGCTGGGGAAAAATGAAGAATTTTATAGGCAAACAAAGGAAAATTTCTTTGTAAACTTTTTAAAAATTGCTTTAAAATGAAGATGACACACAAACCTCATTTACCTTATGATAGGATTGACATCAAAGAATGTCCAATAAGAAAATATCATTTAGTAGTCTAAACTTAACTTATGATGGTTAAGTTTACAGAATAAATGAATAACCTTGATCCAACAACTTTGTCTTAGAGTTACCACAATGTATTGTTAATTTCCGAATGCAATATCTATCGAAGACAGTAATGGAGAACAGTATGATTCATTCATCATTATGTTCATTATGTTTGCCATAACTACAGCATGAAGTATTATTTCCCCCACTACCATTCTGGCAATACAGAGGCAAATCACTCCCTCACACAAAGTACTGTGGCTAACTCAATCAAAGCTTATCTCATGATGATAAGAGCTGTTGAAGATCTATACATAATAGTCAGCATTTTTTTTTTAACATTCTTATTTTGACCAATTTTTCCTTTTTATTCCTCAAATATATTGTCCCATTTGTGGCTCAAATAGCATCATTTCTAAAGTCCTTCTCCTATGTTTTTTTGTGGTGCAGATGACTCTGGGTTCTTCTACGTGCTTGGCACATCCCACACAGCTACAAGGCTCAGAGTTCAAATCCAATCAATGATTATCAATTTTTCTGAAGATCAGTTTCACTAAATTCCAAGAGAATTCGAACTAATGATTTTTTTCCATCCACCATAACTTTTCACTAAGTCATCAAGAAGTTGGGATCTGCGTTGGTGGAAGGAGGACCCAAGCTGATGAAATCACCAATTGTTGAAGGATTGAAGTGGGAGGGACAGAAATCCCTACCTGTATTTAACTGGGGAATAAAGAACTCAGAACAATGAAAAAAAGAAGCAGCTATTTTTAAATGTAATTTTCAAGCACCATTGAATGAGGCAGTGTTAATCTCTCAAAGAATAAAGATAAGGCAGTCAGATAGGTTTTGAATGTCAAAGAGACTTTCAGGGAGAGCTAGAAAATTGACAGACACTTTTAAGTTTCCAAAGTAAATTTCTAAAACTTGTCATTCTTTAATACACATTTAAATGTTTTAGAATCCCAAAGGGGGAAAAAAACTATTTAAAAAAATAAACTTTGAAGTATAATAGTTAAAGAAAAGTTACTTCCCAGGGCTTGTAAGACTGTTTGTAAACTGAATTAGAGTGAATTTAAATGTAAAATGTAAGGAATCTTATATTCTAATAAGAGTTAAAGGAGATATTAGATAACAGCTAGTTCAGCCCTGCTCTTCCTAATAGAGAAGAAAACACATCCAAATAGATTAAAGGACTTTTCTAGGGTTACACAGTTGCAGATGGGACTAGAACTAGACCTAAGTTTTACTTCTGGGCACTTTTAGTGTAGAATTGTTGCTTTAAAATATGAAAACAATAATTGAGACAGAAAATTTTCAAATATGGAAAACAAAACAAAATAGGGAGGCCTTGAAGAAAATTCTAAGAAAAAGCATAGGAAAAGTCGCTGAGTAGTGACAATACAATCTTTTATCCATACAAGATTGAATTTGTCTCTCTATTTGTTAATTGCTGGGGCAATTGTTCCTCAATATTTTTCACTTCATAGATTTTTACTCTTGACCGATCCCTACCTGACTTTTTAGTCAGAGGTTAGAGTAACAGGTGTAGAATTTTGTAACCAGAAGAAACGTTAGAAATCATCTTCTCAAAACTCCTCCTCCTCTTATAAAGAAAGTGAGGCCTGTTGCTTTCTTTGCTTTCTGTTGAACTCTTAGATTGCTGCAAGGATGAGCAGGAGAGATCACATTTTCTGGTACATTGAAGACATTCTAAAAAACCATAAGGCTTTCAAGGCTAACCATAACTATTCCTGGGAAAATATGGGAGTCAGGATCTAGGCTGATTTTACAGAACAAAAACGATGCAAAGGAGCCATAAAGGAAAGAGGTCATGTAAAATAGGACAGAGAAAGAAGAGACAAATTGCTGTGGTTGATGACTCTACTAAGGAGTGCTAAAATAGCTTTATGTCAGCCTAACTGGTACAAAAGATTTAAGAAATTTTTATAAGAAACATTTTTCTACCACAAAAGACAATAGAGCATCAAATTTAGATTCTAACATCACAGTCTTGGATGAGAAAAGATAGAAATGACCTAGAGAGAGCAGAGATGAGACAAAAATCTAGACTAGACTAAATGTACAAAAAAGAGATATGTCTTAGAAGTGAGTGTTTGAGGTATTTGAAGGAGGAGAAGATGCCAACAGAATGGGGGAGGGGGAGAAATTTCAGACACTATTCATACTGAAAATGTTGAACATCAACAACTCCTTACCTATATGCCTACTTTCACATTTACATAAAATGACAATGATAATTCTCTACATGTGTATCTAGGTCATTCTCCTTGAAGTTATTAGTAAAGAACAGGCAGACTTTTGCAAGTAATATTCCCTAGTAGATTAAATATAGACATACTCCACAGAAGACCATCACACAACTTATTCAAAGATTTAGAAAATATATGATTCCCTTATGCTTATTATTTATTTATTACAAACAAACAAAGCAATTTGATTTATTAGAACCAATCCCTGAATGAAGGATTATTTCTAGTAAGTTGTTTTCTATCAAAAAATAAAAATTATTCAAGAATCCTTGAAAGACATAACAATATAGATAACTTTCTTTAATGAACCCTTGTCACAAATATCAGGGCAAGGATCAAATGAAAATATTCACACTCATACTCCTTTATGAATATTTCGATCAATCAACTTCTTATTAAGGACTTACTGTTTATCAAGTGAACATTCTAATAGGAAAGATAAAAAGCAAATATATACACATATATATTTGTATACATACATACACTGATGAACAAGCTGTATAGATTGTTCATTTAATTTAATTGCATGTAGTATGGATAAATAGGCATTCATTACACGCTTAATTTTTCCTGTGTGCATGGTTAAGCTGTACTCTTTTTGGTTATACATCAATTTGAGGAGAGGTAATAGTGTTCCATGACTTTATGCAGCCAGCATGATGATGTCCTTAAAAAGGAGCATTTGGAGGACCTGAACATCCATAGAAAATACTTCTTTGACTTGGAATCTGCCCTAGTAGTAACACATGTCTTGTGCCACATGATACTGGAGCAGTTAGGTGGCTCCGTGGATAGAGTGCTGGGCCTGCATTCAGCAAGACTCATCTTCCTGAGTTCAAATCCAGTCTCATACATTTACTAGCTGTGTGAACCTGGGCAAGTCACTTAACCCTGTTTGCCTCAGTTTCCTTATCTACTAAATAAGCCGATGAAAGAAATGGCAAGCCACTCTAATATCATTGCCAAGAAAACACCAATGGGTTCACAAAGAGTTGAACATGACTGAAATGACTCAACAAAATATATGTAATATTTGATCTTTCTGTCTTTTTGTCTGACTATCTATCTGTCTGTCTATATCTAAGACAATACAAATGGCTAATACATATTAGCCCAGAACAAACAGGAGTAGGAGAGCGATTGACTTGCCTTTAGACAGTTATGAAACCACTTTATAGTTTCCCAAACTTCTCCCAGAAACAAAGGCCCATTTTTAATTCCAATATTCTACAGTTGTTGAATTGGTTGTGAGTTATAAAATAGAACACTCTCTGAAGAATTAAGAATGATTACAACACAGAGGGAAAAGGTGCAAATTGAGTAGAAGCAGGTTGAAACAGATAACGAGTAAAGATGTTTGAAGAACTACCAATACAAGGGTTTGTCATTGGGGCAATACATGATAGGAAAAGAAGATAGGCTGTCATTTTGGTGACAGAGAGAAAAAAGGTGACTCTCAGATTTCTCAGATTGGTATACTTGTGCTCTCAAGAGACAGAAAATATAGCCACTCATCCATTAGTTTCCTATATCCAATTTAAGTGAAGAAATGAACAAGGAGTTACCCACCAGGATACACAGGATTGGAATGCAGGGATGGCTTACCTCCTGCATTATTGGGGGCAATAGCCAAATCAGTGAAATTAAACATCTATTTGAGTATTGAAGTAATGTGAATTAGTTCTTACACTTTGAATGGTTTCAAATTTAGGGAAAATGTTTATTTAGTGACAACATAAAGTAATTGAACTTTGCTGAACCTCACATATATTTAATTTTTATTCCAGAAAGAATGAAACAAAATACTGTCTTGATTCCAAAGTTTGTACTTCAAGACTCTTTCCTAAGCTGTACTGTATTAAAATATTCTGTGAAATTTATTCTGACATGAATTGTCTAAACAAATACAGTGAAATCCTCTTACATACAGTCCAGGCTTTGTGTCTTCCATAAAACAATTTTATTGTAAGTCAAGTTTAGTACAGTACAGCATGACGCAAATAATTTCCGATTTTGAGACTTTTCTTATAGTGTTTGGATGATTATGATTATCATGATTCTTGAGCAGGACTGAGTTCCTTATTTACATTTCATAAATACCTTTGCAACCTTAATTCAAGAGTTTCAGAACTCCTGGCTCTCTGAGCCATACACAGAGATCTTCAAACAAACCTTCTTCAAAAATGTCCAGTGCTCAGAGCGCTGCTAGGGTTGCCCTTAATTCCTTTCATTAAATGCATTGTGATAGAGGAGCTCCTAATCAAAGATGCTCTTCTTCTAGACTTTGCCAAAATATAAGATCATTTTGATCTAAGAAAGCAGACTTCTGTAATACTCATATGTTTCTGTAATGACCTATCCATCTATAGAGCAGGTGAAGGGTACTGAACAATAACAATGGAAGAGAAATTCCCTGGTAACTTTGGACCACAATAGCTACCTGAATATAAGCAGGTCAGCTCCCATATATCTAACACAGCAAAATCCTAAAAATCCCATTAGTCCAAAAATGATCAAGGCATTCAACGATAAACAACAGTAAGTGATTTCTTCACCACAGAACTTCCCCTCAAGACCCAGAAGTCTATAGGAAAGTAGTATGCCAGAAATGCCATCACAGGGAACAAGACAGAATATTCTTGGGGAGAAGAGAGACTGGCCAGAGACACGTGAAGCCTGAAGGCTCTGTATCCAGAGGCAGAGTTGACAACTCCTTTGAAAAAAGTAACCTATAGAAGTTAAAAATTCACAGTGGAGACTTTAGAAGCAACTGAGAGCAGTAGTGACTAATGCAGTTTCAATAGCATTCAGGAACACCTCCTGGCAAAGGACCTTGAAGTTACTAACATTCATATTTCTGGGTCACTATAGAGGGCTCTAGAGACCAAGTTCTCTGAAACTCAAAGGTGTGTGTGTGGGAAATTAGATGAGGAGTGTTAAGCATATAAAGTTCCCTGACAAGTGCTCCAATTGAGAAAGTAAGATTGGAGAGATCAGAAAACTATAAAGAATTAATGAAGATCTGAAGATGCCTTCAAAATCTTAAACAGAAAGAGAAATGAAGCCCTTGACAAAAGTAATCAGAGACTTAAAGGAAGAAAAAAAGTCCAAAAGGACTATTTAGAATACCTAATATCTAGAACAGGATTTCTCAACTTGTTTCTATGTGTCATGAACTCCTTTTGAAGTTTGGTGAAAGGGGGCAGCCAGGCAGAGCAGTGAATAGAGCACTGGCCCTGGAGTCAGGAGGAATTGAGTTCAAATCTGGCCTCAGACACTTGATACTAGCAGTGTGATCTTGCATAAGCCATTTAACCCGGATTGCCTAGCCTCCCCTCTAGCAAAAAAAAAAAAAAAAAAAAAAAGAAATAAGTTTGATGAAGCCTACAGGCTCTTTCTCAGAATAATGTTTTTAAATAATTGAAGTAAATCCTAAATTTTATTTAGAGGTTTATGAATACGAAGATTTTTTTTTCTTACTTAAGTTGACAGAACCCCTGAAGTTTAACCATGATTTCATTGGGAATCTTTGGACCCCAGTATAAAAACCTTTAATCTAGAAGAAATGAAGCAAGAGAAAAAAAGAAATAAAAGCTAAAGAAGAAAGGATTAGAAGAGAAAGTGATAAGCTTTAGCCAAGTAAAAAACTTTCAGAAAATTAGAATGTGCCAAATAGAAATCATGAGACAATAAGAAATATTAGAGCTTAATCAAAAGTTTAAAAAAAGATGAAAATTTTAAGATAATTGGTACATAAAAACTGTCCTAGAAAACATGTCTAAGAATGATAAGAATGATTTAATTTCTTGAAAAGCATTTTACAAAATCTGGACACTATATAGTATAATCAAGATTCACCAAAGAAATGTACTTAACACAGTAGCTCACTTCTCACAGTGACTGGCATATATTAAGTGCTTAATGGCTGCTTGTTGACTCTACTTAAAAACTGTCCAGCTATATTAGAATCAAAAAGGAATGCAAAACTATAAAAATACACTGATCACCTCCAAAAAAGGGGAGAAATCCTAGAAAAGTCATAGCAGAAACCCAGTGTCCTTACCTCAAAGACAGGATACTACAAGTATCAACAAGGAAGCAGTTAGAGTACCCAGGAAGTACGGTCAAAATCAAACAAAAACTGGTAGCTTCTACTACAATGTGAGAGATCTTAGAATGCGGTATAACAAAATACAAAGATTATAGGGTTACAACCAAGAATAATTGCTCTGTAGGGCTGAATATAATATTACAAGGAAAACTGAAATGGATCTTTAAAGGGATAGAATCCTTTAATGGACTTTCAAATTTTCCTTCTGAAAGTAATGGGACTGAGTAGGAATTTTGAAGTGCAAACCTGAGTCAAAAAGAAGTTAGGAAAAAGTAGACATATTTAAATAATTGGAAGGGGATATCTGATAATGTAATGCAAACATTCTAATGAGAGGAAACAAAGTACTCTTTCAGAACCTTAATATCTTCCGAGGGATCTGAAAAAGTTAAAGAAGAAAAACTGAGTACCAGGTATTGAATCGGTTCTGTTCTGAGTGTTTTAAGAGGGGAAAGAGAAGAGAGCATTAAAGGAATACTCTAAGGTAGAAATAAGAAAGAAAGTGGGTGGAATTTTTTAGTTCTCATAATTGGGGTGCCTGAGAAGAATATAAAAATAAGCAAGAGACAATAGGGGAAGCAAGCATCCTACCTCTTATTTGAAACAGACAAAGAAGAGTTCAGCGTGTGCATGCACACGCACACACACACATGTTCATTTATATACAAAATATAAAAAAACTCAAAAAGGCGGGTAATGAGGAAAAGAAAGAGAGTGAGGACTAAGAAGGAAAATAATACTAGGGAGGGAATTGTTTCAAGCAAAACAAATTTCATGATCCTGAAGAGGGTATTAAAAGGAAAAGAAAAGAAGGGAGTAGGGGAAGGACAAATTATATAGTGCCTACTATATGCCAGAATCTATGAACAGGCAGTTTTCAAAGGAAGAAATTAAAGATATCTATAGTTATATGAAAAAATACTCTAAATCACTACTGATTAGAAAAATGCAAATCAAAACAACTCTTTGGTATCACATTTCTCCTGTCAGATTGGCTAACATGACAAAACAAGAAAATGATTAATGCTGGAGAGGATGTGGGAAAATTGGAAAATTGCTATATTGTTGGTGGAGTTGTGAACTGATCTAGCCATTTTGGAAAGCAATTTGGAACTATGCCCAAAGGGCTATAAAAATTCTATACCCTTTGACTCTGCAATACCACTTCTGGGGCTATATCCCAAAGAGATCACCCAAGTTGGAAATGGACCTGTATGCACAAAAATATTCATAGCAGCTCTTTTTGTGGTGGTAAAGAATTGGAAATCAAGGGGATGCCCATCAATTGGGGAATGGCTAAACAAATTGTGGTATATAAATGTAATGGAATACTATTGTGCAATAAGAAATGAGGAACAGATGGTTTTCATTACAACCTGGAAAGACTTATTTGAACTGACGCTGAGTGAGGTGAGGAGAACCAGGAGATCATTATACATGATTACAGACACACAGTCTTTGTAAGGACTAACTTTGATAGACTTGACTCCTCTCATCAATACAAAGTTCAGACAGCTCCAAAAGACTCATGATGGAAAAAGCTATGCATATCTAGAGAAAGAATTATGGAGTCTGAATGCTGATTGAGGCAAACTATTTGCTCTTTTTTTTTCCTTCTTTTTTGGTTTCCCTTCTCCTTTCTCATGAATCATTCCATTGGTTATAATTCTTCTTTATAACTGGACTATTATGTAAATAAGTTCAATGTGAAGGTAAATGTAGAACTTATGTTGGATTACATGCCGTCTTGGCAGGGAGGGGGAAGGACAGGCAGGAAGAGAAAATTTGGAATCCCAAAACTTGTGGAACTGAATGTGGTAAACTAAAAATAAAAAAAAAATAAATTTATATATTAAAAAAAGAACCTAAGAAACAGACTCATTTGATCCTCACAACAACTCTGTGAGGTAAATGCTGTTCTTAAACCCATTTTACAATTGATAAGATTGAAGCATACAGAGGTTAAGGAACTTGCCTGTGGTCACACATCTACTAAATGTCTAAGGCCATATTTGAACATAGGTCTTTCTGACCTCAGGCCCAGCATTGAAGTCGAAACTAAAGAGGTGCTTATCAATTAGGGGAGGGCTGGATACATTGTAGTATATGAATACGAAGATATTGTTATTGCTCTTTTAAGAAATTATGATAGAGACAATTTCAAAGAATACTGGGAAATATGAATTTACATAGAGTGAGGGGAGCAGAATGGGTTCAACAATTTATGAAAGGACAATAACATTGCAAAAAAATAAATCCTAGAAAAGCTTAAAATAATGCTGATCAAAGCAATAGCCAGTGACATCTCCAGTGGACCTATAATGAAGCATGGTACACTTCTCTTCACAGAGAATTTTTTTTTTTTTTTGCGTGCGACCATGGTGTAGATTTTCTTTGTTTAGCTGTGCTCATTTGTCACCAACCTTCCCCCCCACCCCAAGTCTTAATTGCTTGGAGGGCTGTGGAGTAGGATTGTTAGCAATGGTTATGTGAAACAATAAAAACGAACAATTAAGATATTTAAATATTTTTAAAAATAAAAAAGAGGATAGAAAAAAGTTCATAAGGAAGGCAGACAAGTAGGACAGTTTTAGAGGTAATGGCTACAATTTAATTACATTTTTAAAAAGGTGCATGAAATGGAGATTCATGATTTTTATATACATCCTCTCTTTTGTGTTCTGCTGTCTATATTAGAAAGCTATTTTTCAAAGGTGTTTAAGTTCATGAAAAAATACAAACCCACTTTAGGTTGGGTTAATAAATATTTACCTCATTTACTTCAAAAAGAAACATAACTGATACAACATAGAAATATCTCTATAACAATGGCTACAACATACTTTTGAATGTAGTGGGCAATTAATAGTGTTGAATGAATACACAGAAAATTTACAGGTAATTACCACGTGTTAGGCACTGTTCTAAGAGCTGGAAAAAAACACAAATTAAAGCAGAAAAAGGTCCTTAATCTTAAATAGCTTACATTCTATTGAGAGAAGACAATATGTAAAAGGGAACTGGAAAGTAGGAAGAGGTATGAATGGGGTTATCCATGTCAGGGCAAGGTGGAAAAGTGCAGAGAGTAAAGAGTGAGCCCTGGAGAGGAACGAGCATGGATGGCCAGGTCTCAAGCAAGAACTCACCAATCAGATATGGAGCTACAGAGGTAGAGGCATCTATCTTCAGGATGAGAAATTTGTTGACCCAGAGATGGAGAAGAAGAAAGGGAAGCAAAGATGGCTTTGGCACTTGCTTAAATTGTGGTCCTGGGAAGAAATCCACAAGTGAATAAATGAATGGGAACTTTTAAAAATAATAAACCACTCTCCTAGGGAAAATTATTTCAAGAACTTTGTAAAGGACACATTAAAAAAAACATTTTAACCCTTTTTACAGTCTATTGCTCTCTTCCAGCCCTTTAGTAATTATCCCTTGCAAGATGCATGTATGTATGATTTATATATAAATAATAGGTGATTTTTATATAGTGCTTTAATGATTACAGAATTACTTACATTGTCTCAGTTTATGCTAATGACAATCTTGTGAGCTAGAAGCTTTCTAGATGCTTTCCTTTCTGACCTGTCTGCAACACTTGACACTCTTAACTACCTTTCCCAGATACTGTCAAACTACTTCCGTTACCTTAACCACCACTCTGTCTCTCATCTAAGTGGAGGTACTCTAAGATGCTGAACCTAAGGCCTTCGGATAAAACAATAGCCTCACATAAATGCCCTTACCTTTATTCCTGACTCTAGATTGATTATTCTGAGGAGTAACTTCTTTGGATAAGAGGATTGCCAGCCCCTAGCACTGCTGACTACCTGACACTAATGGGTAGGCAAGATCAAGAGCTTCTTTCTTTCTCATTAGATTTGCTTAACTTACACATATAGCTTTCAAAAGAGAATGGCATGTCAATTAGTTCTCTTCCCTGCCAATTTGTTTTCTAACATCAACATCTCACTTTTAGTATATAAAAACAAAACTACCATATTATTTCAGTAATACATGTTTTAAATAATTCTTCCAATAACAGCTCTGGGGTGTAACTAAAACATTTCCATTCTCTCACCCTGTTCCTCGTTATCAATGGCATACATTAAAAATATAACTGGTCAGTTTTAAAAATAGAAAAAAAGTTGGGAAGTAGAAGCATCACTAACAAAGACTCAGAATTCACCATCATATTTTTCAAAATTAAATAATATATGGAAACATTTTATAAAAGATTCAGTAAGATCTTTTAGATCTAATGTTATAATAATTAAATTTTTAATGAATTAGTTTGTAGAATTAAATAAAATAATACCATATTCATTTGGATGGTCTCTAAACTCAAGAGAATCATTGAGAAAAAAATATATAAAAGGATAACTGTATTTCCAGGCCCCAGAACGTATTGTGAAACAGTAATTAATTAAATTTGATATTAGTTAACAAAAAAACTCCCTAAATCTGAAGAAGAGATTCAATAAACAAGAATCAGAAAAATATAAATAAAAATCCTATATTTGATGAAAAAGAGTGATATAACCAACCTGAGGAAAGACATTTTTGACAAAATATTTCACAAATTTTCCAGGTCATAAAGTTGAAAAGCATTTTGGGAAACACACACACAAACCAACATCACATCTTATACCACATCCTACAGAAGATCCTTAATGTGTTTGTTTTTTTATTATTTAATATATTTAGTTTATAGCATTGATTTTCACAGGAGTTTGAATTACAAATTTTCTCCCCATTTCTACCCTCCCCCCCACTCCAAGATGGCATATATTGTGGTTATTCTGTTCCCCAGTCAGCTCTCCCTTCTGTCACCCCACGCCTCTCCCATCTACTTTTCCCTTTCTTGTAGGGCAAGATAAATTTCTATGCTCCATTGCCTGTGTTTCTTATTTTCTAGTTGCATCCAAAAACTTTTTCGTTTTTGTTTTTGAACATCTATTTTTTAAAACTTTGAGTTCCAAATTCTCTCCCCTCTTCCCTTCCCACCCACCCTCCCTAAGAAGTCAAGCAATTCAACATGGGCCACATGTGTATCATTATGAATAATCTTTTCACAACACTCATGTTGTGAAAGACTAACTATATTTTGCTTCTTCCTAACCTATCCCCCTTTATTGAATTTTCTCCCTTGACCCTGTCCCTTTTTGAAAGTGTTTGTTTTTGATTACCTCCACCCCCATCTGCCTTCCCTTCTATCATCCCCCCTTTTTATCTTCTTCC
>CM053626.1:148977929-148995972 GCA_028646595.1 Phalanger gymnotis | reverse complement strand
TTTTTTATAGGTTTTTGGAGGGACTTGGTGGGGAGCTCACGCCAGTCACTGCTTCCCAGCCGCCATCTTGGCTTCACCCCCTAGAGTCATTATTTAAAGGTATTTGGAGGGGTTTGGATGAGAGCTCAGGAGAATCCCTGCGTTTACTTTTCCATCTTTCCCTTTCTTAGGCTCAGTTTCCTCATTTGTAAAATGGGAACAGTTGTACTCATAGTACTTGTCTCCCATTTCACTTATAAGGAAGAAACTATGTATGTAAAATAGTTGACAAGCTCTATATAAATATGAGCTATTATTATTACTAACATCTTTTTTATGATGAGGCATAAATCTAGGAAATTTGGGGAATGCGAATAGAATATTGGGTATAGTTGGGTGCTAAAAATTGTATGTTTTACTTTTCTTTTTCTTCTATGTAACTGGATAATATTCATAGCTGCAATGCTTGTACTTTTTATGATAGCATGAGAATAGTTTTTTCATGTATGCAATTGTTTTCCATGTAATAAAATATTTCATTCTTTCTACTTATGTATTATATAACAAAATATCTTAAGAGGATACAGTGGTGATAGCTGAAAGTGACTCAAACAGGCACATGCAGTGTGTCAAGCCAAACACTTTCTCCTTTAATTTAAAACTGTTTTCGCATAGAATAAGTAATATTTTACCCTTGAAGGGTTTTCTTTCTTTCATTTGTGGAAAGACCAAATGGGTCTCACAGGTCATTCACAGTTATGAAAGAAACAAAAAAAAGTCCCTTTTCAGAGGTGAGATATCCTTTATTCTTCACCAGAAAACAAATTATTTGCTTGGATGGAAACCTTTTGTATTCTGGTGTAATTGCTGATATCTGTGGGGTGTCTTGGAAAATGAGATGCTCTGTCTCAAGAAGTTATAAGTTATCCCTGTGCATAAAATCTAAATAAATAAATGAGAGCAGACCTCAGAGTATCATGCAGAGAAAAGATACACAGAATGCAGCTGAGAAATTGGGGGACAACTTCAAGTGATAACAAGTGGACAAGATAAAATTATTTACCAGAGGGTTTAGGCTGATCTCCCCCTGGCCCGACTTGTGTATTTTGTTTTAAAGGTTTCTTCCATGATAATAATAATTTTTGTAACAGATTTCACTCGCCTTTTTTTCTGGAAAGCTGATAGAATTGGTCTTTTCAGATGTTATATATAACTCAGCTTTCTTAATTAAATTGAAAAAAGAATTTAAATTAAGTAACTCAACAAAGTAATAGCACAATGTCTGAACAACATGAGTTGTGGGATCTATATCAAATCGATGTTATATAAAAGGGACATACTTTCAGGGAATTTCTTGGAAAATTACAAACTTTTAATGTGAGGCAAAGGGCAAATTAGTGGATGGAGTGCTGGTTCTGATGTCAGGAGGACACATCTTCTTGAGTTCAAATCCTGCCTTAGACACTAGCTGTGTGACCCTGGGCAAGTAACTTAACCTTTTTTGTCTCATTTTCTTTGAATGTAAAATGAATTGGATAAGGAAATGGCCAATAACTCCAGTATATTTGCCAAGAAAATCTCAAATGACGTCACGAAGAGTCAGATAAAAACTGAAACAACAGAACAACAAAAACAATGAATGTGAGGCAAAAAATTTATTGCCTCAAAGTATTTAAATTGTATTACTTGACTAATTCATTTATCAAACTACTTATTTCTAATTGAATTGAAAACTAAATGTGGCATTGATACTAGATTAATTAGTTTTTATCAAGAATGCTCAAATATGAGGAACTGAGGTCATTAAAATGTCTTAGGCTATGGAAGGGTATTTAAAGTTCATGTAGTTCAACTCTTAAATCAGTGATTAAATTCATTTTACAGCATCCCAGACAAATAGGGGTAGGAGTGATGGACCTGGAGTTAGGTAGCCCTGAGTCTGAACTGCATGCACCTCAGACGCTTACTAGCTGTGGGCTTCTTGAAAAGTTACTTGACCTATTTTAGCTTCAGTTTCCTCATCTGCAAAATGAGGATAAAGAGAGCACCTACATTTTAGAGATTGTTGTGATGATTAAATGAGAGGACACAATGTATGGTGCTTTGCAAACCTTAAAGTGTCGTATAAATACTATCTAGTATCAGTCTTTACTCAAACACTGCCAGTGATCATGGAGGCACTATCACTATATTTCAGGGGACACAATCATAAAAATAATGGAATGTTAATGACTTTTCAACACCTTACAACTAATTCAAAATTAGTATATAAATACAAAATTTTACCTTTGATTATCTCAATGTATTATGCAAACAAGGCATTGAAAAATTTCCAGTCTATCAAATTATCATCACCATTTCTCCACAAATTCTCTAGGATAGCAGTAAGATAAATAAACTCTACACACACACACACACACACACACACACACACACACACACATACACACACACAAAATCTTCAATGATTACTCACACTAGGCCTAAATATCTCAGGGGTTTTTAAGACAGTGTTAATGTACAATAAATGAACTTCTAGAGGACAGGGCCTGGGACTTATATCCCTTTTATCTTCTATAGCCTCTAGCATAGTGCTTTACATATGGTACTAGCACAATAAATATTCATATATAACATGTATAGGAGATAACAGAGAGATGACATTTTAATAATGAGATAACATTTTAATCTAAATACATTTTAAGTACATTAATCAGCAGCTTCATTCACTTGTTCATTCAAGAGGCATTTATGAAACACCTGCTGAGCTCCAAGGACCATCCTAGATACTGCACACAGGTAGCTAAGTGGCACTGTGGACAGGGTGCTGGGCCTGGAATTGGTAAGACCTGAGTAGAAATGTGATCTGAGGCCCATTCTTGCTATGTGACCCCGGAGCAAGTCACTTAACCTCTGTTTTCCTCAACTGTAAAAATTGTGACAATAGGAAGAACTCCTGTATAGAAATTATTGTGAGGATTGATCATTGAAATAATATTTATAAAGTGCTTAGTACATTGTTCGACATGTTCTAGGTTTCATATAAATGCTTGTTCCCTTCCCCTTCCATCCCACCTGATTCCCTACCCCATGCCCATATCAAAATAAAGAGTTCCTGCCCACAAGGAGCTTACATTCTATCAGAGGGAAATGATATGCACAAAGATAAGTGTGATGCAAATCAATGATTAAAGATCTTTCCCACCCATTCAACAGGCTTTGGGTGGGGCCATTTCCAGGAGGTTTGATTAGAGGCAGGCCTACACCATTGTGATGCCAGTCAGTGATCAGAGATCCTTCATGCCCATTCAACAGGCCTCAGGTGGAGCTAGTTATGGGAGGCTTGATTACAGGCAAGCCTATACCCTTTATTTACTAAGTGCTAACCCCTAGGCCTTTGGTTGACTGGGCATGAGGCCCAGGAGACCTAATAAGAGTGTATATACCCAGAAGGTAGCCACTAAGGTCAGAATTCAGCCCAAGGAGAAGAAATAAGAACTCTTAGATGACAGAGCTGAGACTCTGCAGACTAGCAAGCTACATCACTCAGAGAGCTGTAGAGAGACAAGAGAGAGCTTCAGAGAGAGTGAAGAATGGAGAATGGAGACCAGAGAGCTTTGGAGACCAGAGAACTGAGTGGGGAGAGAACATAGAAAAGCAGAAAGTTGGGATTTGTGAGTGTATATGGGAAGGCCTAACAGGTGAGGCTGACTTACTGGCTTTGGAATACAACTGTTACTATGTAGGGTTGGAGTTATTGATTTCGGGATTTAATCCTCTGGTGTCTAAATAAATATTATACTTCCTCTGCCTTCTACGTAGAGAATCTCTTATACTTTGCAATTCCAAACCGTACAGACATGTTCATGGTCATCTTCGAGGTCAAGAATCTTGCATTACTGATACATTAAGTAAATACAAAATATGTACAAAGTACATAAAAGTCTTTTCTGTCAGGAGTTGCAAGGGGGAGACAATTGTTACCCTAGAGATAAGGCAAAAGCTCTCATATAGGAGATAGCACTTGACTTAACCCTTGAAAATAACTAGGGAGTCTGTGAGGTAGAAGTGCATGGAGCATGAGCATAGAAAGTAGAATGGTATAGAAAAGGAATAAGTAGGCCTATTTGGCTGGAACATAGAGTTTATGAAGAGTGATGTGTACTATAAGCCTGGAAAAGTAGGATGAAGACAAACTATGAAGAGCTTTAGTGATTAAACAGAGGAGCTAGTGTTTGATTCTATATGCAAGAGGGAGCCACTGGAACTTCCTGAGAGGAATGACATTTGTGGTCAGGCATGTTTTGGGAATTTCAAAGCAGGGAGACCAATGAGAAGACTATGACAATAGTCTTGGCAAGATGTCATGAGGACTTAAATGAGATTGATAGTTCTTTAGGTGAGGAGTAAAAATATTCAAGGATTCAAGAATACATATATATATATATGTGTGTGTGTGTGTGTGTGTGTGTGTGTGTGTGTGTGTGTGTGTATGACTTATGAGGCCATCAAAAATGGTGGGGGCAATATCCTAAGCCCTGCTTTGAATGCAAGCTAGGCTTGTTTGCCCTTACAAGATATTGAGAATATTCTTGTACTTGGTTGGCCTAGAGGACTAAATGGTCTAGTTCTTGATATCACTTCATGATTAACTAAACATGAAATAGTCATATGGAGCTCAAGTGCCCTCTGATGTTTGGTTGGTAGGAAATTGTGTGCCACCCTGTCAAGGGAGCTTTGCTCAGATGAATCAATTTGAGATGTCCACAATGCCTATTTTTGTTGAATATTCTAAATAAAATTCCTTTTATTGACTGTTAGATGATCTACTTGTGTCTTATGTTGTTTTAAAAATTAAATCTAAGCTACCAGGGGACAGCCTAAGTATGTACCAGCCTGGAACTCTGAGAGAAAGTATATAGTGAGAGAAGAGGGTCCAGGATAGGTCCCTTGCATATTTAGGAGGTGATGAATATCCAATAAACCAGACTGAAGAAAAACAGTCAGATAAGTAGCGATATCTGATGATATTGGTGTGCAAAAGGAGAATGTTACATGGTTCATCATTTTGAGGATTTTATAATATACAATAATAAAACAAAGTCCATTCTTACTACTGGAACTATAGATATGATAGTTCCGTAGCATTGTAGTTGCACTTTTGTGAAGTCTTAGAATCAATCAACAAATATTTATTGAACAGCTACTATGTACCAGGCACTCTGCTAGGCATTAGAAAGATATGATACAGTCTCTTCTTGAAAGGGTATTTTAATGGAGGGTATAGCATTCTAATGGAAGAGGCATGTACTTATATGCATACAGATGTGTATGTATGTATATACATATATATAAATAACATGAATATAAAATTAATAAATACAAATACATGCAAAGTAGTTAAATGCAAGTTTTAGAGGAAGGATGGCAGCAGTTGGGGGAAATTAGAAAAAGCTTTAGAGAACATTCTGTTTTAGCTGTATCCTTAGAAAAGAGAAAGAGCCTATGAGGCAAAGGTAAGGAGGAAGTGCAGTTCCAAGCATGGGTTCACCCAGTTGGGAGAAGTAGGGTCATGTGTGAAAAAGAGAGAGAAAACCAGTTTGTCTGGATTGTAGAATAGTGAAAGTGCTATAATATTCACTGAAGTTGGGAAAATGTCTCACCTGACCTTTTGTTGGCTATGTTGTTCCCAAATCAGCTGTGACACAATATTTCAAAGTTGCTTGGAGAGGAATGTTTGGAGATTTTGGCTAGAATGCTTTATCTAATCTGACATCTTGGTTCCACCTCCCTAACGAATTTGGAAAAGTAGTTTGTGGTCAAGTTATACATGCCTTTAATGTCTAAAGATCCTGGAGACAAGAGGAAGACACTGGAGTTGATTGAGTAGGGAAGTAACATGGTTATGTATATATTTAAGGAAAATTACTTTGGCAGCTGTGTGCAGCATGGAATGAAGGTATGAGAGACTTGAAGCAGAGAGAATGATTAGGAGACTGTTGCGATAATTAGGTGAGAGGTGATGAGAACCTGAACTAAGTTAGTAGCTGTGTGAGTCAGAATAAAGATATCAGAAAATAAAAGATATCAGAAATGCTGTGAAGGTAGAAACTGCAAGATTTGCCAACTAATTAGAAATATGGTATAAAATAATCTAATTAAATATGAGAGATAAGAGAGAGTGAGAAGTCCAGGACAATGCTGAGATTATAAAGCTCAGAAACTAGAAGGATGGTGGTACAGAAGTGAGGAAGTTACTTTAAAAAAGAAAGAAAAAAGTGTTCAGGGAAGAGGAGGGTGGAGAAAAATGTATTTATTTGTCTGTCTGCTATATTCTTTTCTATGTATTGCTATTTCTCTGTCTCTGTCTTGTCTGTATTTTTCCTTCCTTCCTTCCTCTACATCTATCTACTATATGAAATAATAAAATTGTATAGTGGCAAAGGGCCTTCAAAATTATTTAGTTTTGTTTCCCAAAACTAGCCAGGTGGCCTAGCAAAGTTAAAGTACATTAAATCCCAGACAATTCAAAATTTAAACATAACAGAATTAGTTAAAAGGAGCATAGAATATAGAAGACAGCTGAATCATTTAAAAGCTAGAGAGTTGACCCTGGAGTCAGAAAGACTCAGTTCAAGTCTTATGTTTGAAAAATACAAGCTGTGTGATTGTGGGAAAATCGCTTTACAGTCATCCCTTAGGGAACTCTTAAAATGATAAGTTATAGGCTAGTTACCAAGGTATAGCAGTAGGAAGATGTTTCTATACAGGGACTGGGCCCTACCTCTTCCACTCAGGAAATTCTATTGTGCTAATATGTAAAAACGCATTTTATGATCTTTTTTATTGGGCGTTTAGTTGCCTCCATTTTTTATAATTACTAATAAAAATCTTTTGGTAGTTTTTATTTTTGGTTTTGTTTTTGGTATTCCGTATTTGATATTCTGAGGTCTTTTTTCCAACAATGGAAGTATTGTGTGTTCTAATTAATTTCATCCTTTGATGAATGTTAATGGTATGCTGATATTTTAAATGTGGCTATAAAGCCAGTAACCTCTTTGTTTCAGTTTTGTTTCCAGTTCCAGGCATGAAATGAGGTACTTACTGATCACTGAATATTAGCAAAAAAGGAGGTTTAGTTTGCCCCAATACAGGAAGCATATACTGCAAGGATAAAGTGGTACTTGGCTTCTCTGTATGTGCCACCCCTCATCTAGAAACTGTATCTGGTCAGTAAGTCAGTGGGGTTTGATGATTCACCAAGTCTGAGAGACCCCAATGACTCAAAACTAGATTAGGAAGCTGCCTCGAGGAAGCTGGGGACAATCAGATTTTATGGTGGGGGAGGGAGGAGAGGAAGTTGTGACAGGAAAGTCAGGAAAATTGTGTCAGGAAACCACTGGTTCTATCCCAGCTAGGAAAAACAATATTCCATAACAATACCTAGCAACTATGCAAGTTAAAACGACTTTTGGCTATGTACATGCCAAAAACTCCTGTGCAACTTCATTAAATGCATTTCAGTCTCAAAGTCACCAAGGACATTTTGCTTGTAAAGTATGATGGTTTTAAAAGTTCAGTGGTTTGCTAGCTATCTGTGACAAACTTAAACCACTTAAAAAGGATACTGCTGACAAAGCGGAGAAATACAGGTCCACTTCTTTTCAAATAATAACCGATAAATGAAAGAAGAAACTAAAAATTCAATCAGAAATAGACCCTTGATTGTTCTTCTGTCAGCCTGTCACCTATATGAAACAGCTGCTACGGCACAGACACAGCAGCTGCTGCTACCAACACTATTGCTAATGCAATTCAGAATTTCTTTTATTTTTGTTAATTTAAAAAAATATGCCAGCATCTTATCTCAATCTACTAAAACTGCCTATTTCAATTAGGTTCACCACCAATATCCCTCCAGTGCAACAGTTGATATAACTTTAACCATTCATACTTTTTATCTATGAATTGACTAGTAAGATGGCATAATCTATTAGTAGAAAACTTTTGTAACCTTGAAAATATAAATGAAGCTACTCTAGCAGAGACAAAAACACAATTTGCTCTACTTCCTACAAATGTGAATCCATAACTAAAAGAGAAACGTTCCAAGCAAACCTAACTTAAAGGAGTCCTATAAGAAAAGAGTTTAGTGAATGGGAAGAAAAGGATTCAATTCCTCACTTTGAAATCATGAATAGGATGAAAAAACAGCAAATGATGAGAAGGAAATTCCCTTTTCCCCACAAACATCTTGAGTTTAATATAATAGCCAAAGAGAGAGAAAGGAATAGCTAGGGAGAAGGGGTAAAAAGAGAAAGATAAGATGAGAAGAGATAAAGACATGAGAGCTGTGGCTATAGAAGCAATGAATAAGAGACTGAAGAAAGTAGATACAGTCAAAAGGAAGAGATGATGGAAATGGAAGAGTTGCTGTTTGTCCTTCATTCTTGAAGGGGACTATGATATCACATGATATCAAGGAGAAGTAACTAGAGAAGGGAAAAGAGATATGCAGGGAAAGATTTAGTAGATTCTAAGGTGAGAGTATTATTTTGTGTTTACTGCTCTTGTTACACCCTGCTGCTCACTTCACTAACACATCTTACTCTATCTCTCAGAGTCACACACTCAGTGTCTGACACCTGATTTGAACTCAAGTGTTCCTGACTCCAGGGCAGGCATGCTGACCACTGTAGTATCTAACTGTCCCAACAGTGTTTAATTGCCTCCAATTCTCAAAACAACAGGAAGAATCACATTCTCTTTGCTCCCCACTGCTATTCCTAGACTACTTTATTTATTTATTTATTTGTTTGTTTGTTTGTTTGTTTATTCATTCTCACATAATTGCAGGTCATCACATAGTGTGTGTCGGTTGCGTTGGTGGGTAGCTATACTCACTTTGTCCCTGTTCAATGCCAATAACATATGAAAAATGAAGCCTTTGGATGTGGCCTCTAAGGTTTGCTCCAGTTCTAAATCTAATATCCTATGAAATAATCTGTCATTGACTACTACATTTTGGAATTAAATTGTTTGTACATAAATAGTTCTGTCACAGTACAGGTACAGGGCTTCATTTTTTTTGGAGTCTGCAGCTTAATTAATATTATACTTCAGAAATTGTGGAAAGATGGTAGTTTAAGACCTAGAACAGTCCAGATCCCATGTAAAGCTCAAAAAATTCACTAAAAGGAACAATGATAGTGAAAATACAAGAAAACAGCTATAAGGTCCTCCATTGAATCCATAACTGCACAAAAGATCTTCCAGAATTCAGTGGAAGCTCGGAGCAGAGAAAGGGTGGGGTAGTTGGGAGGTGAGCATGATAAACCCTACAACAATGGCAGACATCCTCAAAGCTCAGCAATTAAGCAGTAACAACAGAAGTTGGGGAAAAAATTCTCTGTCAGGAGAATATTCAAGTATCCTTAGCATTCAAACCTAGAGAGAGGCAATTCACAAACAGCTTACTCCCAAGTCACATCAGAAAGGGTTGAGGGACCTGGGAAGCAAAGTACTTGGTTTCACAAGAAACTTACTAATTAGTATTAATTAATATTATCTTGGTGGAACTCCTTATTAAACTCATAGCAAAGGAAGGAATCAGAGATAGGTTTGAAACTGCTGAAGGAGGAAGTAGAAAGAGCCAAAGTCAAAAGCTAATTTCAGTCAACAGGGGATGAAGCTAAAACCAAGTATTTTCTGCAGGAGGCAGGACCTAGTATTAGCCACCGTATCCAGAACTAAGCAAGGCCTACTCACACCATCCATGAGTATTGGAGAGCTTAGACTCTCACTCAAGCACAAATCCTCAACCTGGACAATGAGGCTGGACATATGAATAAACATAAGGAAATATCAGAATAAAATGAAGAAGTACTGTAGATTGAGAGAAACCTAAGTGGTAAACAGAGGAGAAAAATTCCCAAAGTCAAAATAATGCCTCAGGGGAAAAAAAAGAATGTCCTAGATATTAAAATTGCAAAAGTACCTGGGAAAAATGAAATAAGAAATAAAAATGTAATGTTAAAGGAAATGATAGATAGGGGGAGAAGAAATGACAAGGAGCATTAATAGCCTGGAACAGGTGTAGTAAAATTTTCCCGAGAAACAAAATCTTTGAAAAGTAGAATGGGCCCAAATGAAAACAATCCTTCCATGTGACAAGTAATATTAAAACAAAAGCAAAAGATCATGAAAAGAAAACAAAACGATGTGTTTTCCGTTTTATAGTATTACTATTATCTTTTAAGTTTGTCTGTATATTTGGAAGGTGTAACATTCCTTTTGTAGAAGGTTCAGACACTATCTTATATTCTCCTCCTCCCTTCTTCTTTTAGTTTCCAGAGATGAAGAAAATATTTTCTTTCATGACTCCTGATGAGGTTATCTCAGCCCAGATAGCTGCTTTTTTTCTTACCTACTGAAGTTTTGGTCCTGTTGCCTTTTCTGAGGAAGTTTGAAGGTAATTAAACCCTTGCTTTTTAATTATAGGGATGCATTCACAACCTATTTAAATTGAGTTCTTTTACCTAATGTACCTGTTCCTTCTCTAAAATGCTATGCAATTTCTTTCCAAAGACCAAATAAATATAGCAGTAGTACATATTTTGATGTAGGATACTTTTTAAATGTTGAAATTTTGGTATCTTTCTTAATGAACAACTTTGAATATGTACATACATACATTCGTATACATATATACAGGTGTAGATATACATATATGTATTGTGGTAATACATATATGTGTGTATAATATAGATGGAAGTGTATTATTTACATATATAAACAAATGTTTTGGAATAAACAGTACTTAATACAAGTATAAATATTTATTAGCAATAATAGTTACTGCTGTCCTTTAAAAATATCTCATCAAAACTTTTTTCTTTCCTAATTAGAAGAGTTTTCCAGATAGTCATATGACTGTTATGAATAAAGCTTGCTTATCCAGTAAGGTCTCTGTTCTTTCTTGTCTTTATTTCAGCCAGTTACTCCATGCTTTGATTCAAATTATAAAGTGAAATTTAGGAAGGCAAGCTTCATGTGGCCATGATAAAGAATAAAAAATCTACTTGTTTAACCAAAGAACTTATTTTTAAAAAGACTAAAACATGTAAAATGCCACTGAATGGAAACTAGATTATTAAAATAGGTCTACAAAGAAATAGTGAAATTTTATAGAGAAATATCAGCAAAGTCAAAGGAAAAATGAGATGCAATTACAGAGGACAGGAAGGGAATTGAAAAACAGTCTTTTCATATATCAAGACTGAAAGAAAGATAAAGGAAAATGTTGCTCTTGTATTAGATGGCTAGGTAAAGCTAATAACAGATAGCAACCAAAAGGCGCAGGCTTCTAATGTTGCTTTTTTTTAACCTCAGGCTTTATAAAATTGAAACAGGAAAACTTTAGAATGAAAGGTCAAGAGGTCAAGATAGATGAAGGAAGGGGAAACAATAGGGAAAGATCATAATCATTTATTGATACTTGGTATTCAAATGAGCATGTCTGGAGGATTTGCATCTTGGGACTTGGCTTACATCACAGTAGAACTACTAGCTAATATTTTGGAGAATTCATTGAAAAAAAATTGTGATATGACTAAAGAATAGAAAAGAGTCAGCTTATAGACTACCATAAACATAGGAAATGGATGATGAATATTCTTGATTTATTTTATCTAGAATGACTGCAATTTTCAACAGCTGAGTGAAAATAAGGCAGCAGGATTTGAACAAGAGAAATTCCAGTTAGAGCAAGTTATAGTCCTTGAAAATCAAAGAAAAATCAGAGATGTAATCTATCTTTAAAATTTTAGCAAGTTTTATTTTAATCTTCTTCCATGACATTCCTATCAATAAATTGGGAAAATGTGAATCAGCTATTCAACAGGACTCTTAGAAAAACCAAAACAAAACAGAACAAGACAAAACTAATTGAATGAATAGGCGGGTGTCATATCCAGAGTTACAATCAATATTTCAGTGTTAACTTGGGAGATATAATAAGTGATGCACCACAAGGGATGTCCTTGGCCTAATTATATTTAACATTATTATCAGTGACCTAGATAATTACAAATAATATGTACTCTTTAACTAAGGGTAGAGTTAGCATTCAGAATTACTGCAAAACATTGGACAAATGACAAGAAAAAAATCAAACTTAATAAAATACTGGCCAATATAGTTGGAAATAAAAAAAAGAATGGGTTACCAAATAAGATGTGAGATGACTGGTTTTATGCATATATATCAGGAAAGGAGCTAGGTGCCATGGTAGATGACAAGTTGAATATTAAATCCTCACTGTGGTATTACTTATGAAAATCTATAGTGTATGCTACTAGAATACAGAAATATGCAGGGACCTTGAGATAATCCTTATACTGTATTCAGCTCTAGTCAGACCCTTCCAGTATCTTATACTAGGTCCTACTCATTTAAAAGGATGCAGAAGACTTCAGCAAGGCTCAAAAAAGGGCAGCCAAAATGACAAAGGAATAGGAAAAATATAACTTATGGGAAAAGCTTAAAGAATTGGGGATTATCTAGGGGATATTGAAAAGTGAATTAAAGCTGTCAAGAAAATGAAGAATTATTAGAAAGAGAATGCTGATTGGCTATTTCCTATTTCCACCAAAGACAGCAGTAGATGAAACAGGTTTAAATGAAAGCAAAATGAATTTCAGTTAGATAAGGAGGGAATCTTTGATAGTGATAGTGAATTTAATGACAGTGGAAATAGGAATTTGCAGATTCTTCAAAGCTATATATTTTAAAGAATGGACCATTAGTTAAACTTTATTTAAAGGCAGAGAGCTAGACTAGACAGAATCAGCATTCCTTTTGGCCCTTGATTACTCTGCTGGGGACAAAAACATTTCATAATGCAGCCAGCTGAGCTAAAAACAGACAAACAAAAACCCTTATGAATTATACAATCACTGTGGGCCTATAGAATATTGCTTGTGAACAATGTTTTTGCAAAAATGAAACACAAAGAAGTACTTTCCAGGATAGGAAGCATCCCAGAAAGCCAGCATCAAGGACCACCTCAGCAAACCAGTGGAAGATCCTGAGCCCCAGTGTGGTGGAGCAGGTAAATGTCAACCCCAGGACACCCCAGGTCCCTTAGCATAGCCAGGGGAATAATTGGACTCCGGCACTGAGAACTACCATGTGCTTCAGTGTATCCCTGGGGTCACAGGCATCCTCCTACTTCTGGACCTCCACTTCAGTGCAGTCCAGGGCACACAGGCATTCCATATGCTTCAGTGTAGCCCTGGGGAAACCCAGAAAATCCCCACCTGGCCTCAGCACAAGCTAGCCACCAACACTAGGACCTCAGCTCAGCACCAGGTAAGTTGCCAGACCCCTACAGCCTCCAGCAGCACTAAGCACATCCCACTCAGCACAGCACCAGACACAAGGGTCCCCCATGGGCCTCAGGGCAATATCACCACAGCAAGAGGTAAAAAGCCTAGGCCTGCAGCCACTGGCACAAGAAGCCTGAGACACAGCCCCCTTCTACCCTGGGAGCAGAGATCAAATTTAAAAGAAAGAACAAAGGCAAAAAAATGACAAAAAAGTATCTGACCATAAAAAGTCATTATGGTGAGAGGAAACACCAAGATGCAAACTCAGAAGAGGACAAAAATGAAAACACCTATGGGCAAAATCCCAAAGATAAACAGGCATTGTTCTCAAGCCCAGAAAGAACTTATGGAAGAGCTCAAAAAGGACCTAAAAATCAGAGAAGAAAGGTACGAGAAAAATTGGAAAAAGAAATAAGATGGAAGAGAATTATGAAAAAAAGAGTCAACAACTTGGAAAACTACTTAAAAAGTATAATTGGCCAAATGAAGAAGGGGATACCAAAGTCCACTGAAGAAAACAACTCCTTAAAGAGTACAGTTGGCTAAATGGAAAAGAAAGTACAAAAGCTAATTTCGGAAAACGACAACTTAAAAGTTAGAATTGGGCAAATGGAAACTAATGACTCTAGGAGACATTGTGAATCAATGAAACAAATTAAAAGGCATGAAAAAATGGAAGAAAATACAAAATACCTCATGTGAAAAAAACAACTGACCTGGAAAATAGATCCAGGAGAGATTGAACTACATGAAAACCATAATCAAAACAGGGTCTGAACAGCAGCTTTCAAGAAATTATCAAGGAAAACTGTTTTGATGTCCTGGAACCAGAGGGTAAAAATAAGCATTGAAAGAATCCACCAATCACCTCAGGAAAGAGATCCCGAAAGAAAAACTCCAAGGAACATTATAGCCAAACTTCAGAAGTATTAGGTGAAGGAAAAAAAATACTACAAGTGGCCAGAAAGAAATAATTCAAATATTAGGGAGTCACAATCAGGATCACGTAGGACTTGGCAGCTGCAATATTAAAGGATTATAGGTCATGAAACATGATATTCTGGAGGGCAAAGGAGCTAGGCTACAATCAAGAATCACTTACCCTGAAAAATTAAGCATAATACATCAAGTGAAAAAATTGTCATTCAACTACATAGAAGGATTTCAAGCCTTCATAAGGAGAAGACCAGAACTAAACCAAAAATTTTACCTCCAATATCAAGACCTCAGGGAAGCATAAATAGAGAAAAGGGAAACAAATAAAGGATTCAATAGAACTAAACTGTTTATATCCCTATACAGGAATACGATACTTGTAACTCTTAAAAATTGTATCACTAACAGTACATATAAAAGAACAGTGTAGATATACAGAGACAGAGGGTATGGGTATAAGGTGAATTTGAGGGAATAACATAAAAAAGTTAAGATATGAGAAAGAGGAGTATAATGGGTGCTGAAGGAAGGGAAAGGTAGATGGAGTAAATTTATCTCACATGAAGATGCAAGAAAGACCTATTACACTGGAGCAGAAGATGAGGGGGTGCGATGCTGTGGTCATTGCTTGAACCTTACTCTCATCAGTATTGGCTCAAAGAGGGAAAAATATATACAATCAGATGAATATAGAATTCTAGCCTATCCAACAGGTTAATAGGAGGGGAGGAGATTCAATAAAGGGGGATGGGTTGGGACTGACAGAAGAGAGGGCATATCAGGGGAAATGGTAGACAGAAGCAAAACACTGGTGAGGTGGGAAATGGTGAAAGGAGAGAGAGGATAAACAGGAGATAGAACAGGATGGAGGGAAATATACAGGTAGTAATTATAACTGTAATGTGAATAGAATGAACTCTCCCCTCAAATGGAAGTGGATAGCAGAGGAGATCAAAAAACAGAGTGCTAAAATAGGTTGTTTGTAAGAAACCCACTTGAAGCAGGGACATACACACAGAGTAAAGGTAAGGGACTGGAGCAGAATCAATTATGCTTCAGCTGAAGTAAAAAACAAAAGTAGAGTTAGCAATTCTGATCTTACACAAAGTAAAAGCAAAAATAGAACTAAGTGAAAGAGATAAAGAAGGAAACTACAATTTGCTAAAAGGTACCATAGACAATGAAGCAATCAAATTAGAAGAGCAAGGAATCTTCTACCTGTCACATCTGTGGGGAGGAGAAGAATTCATGACCAAACAAGAGACAGCGAGCATTATGAAATATAGAATGGACAATTTTGATCATATTAAATTAAAAAGCTTTTGTGCAAACAAAATGAATGCAAGCAAGTTTAGAAGGAAAGTAGAAAGTAGGGAAACAATCTTTACAGCAAGCCTCTCTGATAAAAGCCTCACTTCTAAAATATATAGAGTACTGAGTAAAATTTATGAGAACACAGGCAATTCCCCAATTGATAAATGGCTAAAGGACATGAAGAGGCAGTTTTCAAATGAAGAAATCAAAGCTATCTATAGGCACGTAAAGAAGTGCTCTACATAAATTTTGATTAAAGAAATGCAAATAAAAACAACTTGGAAATACCACCTCATACCAGTCACATTGGCTAATATGACAGAAAAGGAAAATGATAAATATTGGAGAAGATGTGGGAAAATTGGGACATTGATGAACTGTTGGCAGAGTTGAGAACTGATTCAAACACTCTGGAGAACAAATTGGAACAATGCCCAAAGGCAACCAAATTTTGCATACCCTTTGATCCAGCAATACCACTACTAGGTGTGTATCCCAAAGAGATCATAAAAAAGGGAAAAGGACTTATGTGTACCAAAATAGTTATAGCAGCCCTATTTGTGGTGACAAAATATTGGAAATTAAGAGCATGCCCATCAATTGGAGAATGGCCGAACAAGGCACGGTATATGAATATAATGGAATAGGATTGTGCAATAAGAAATGACAAAGAGGGACATTTCAGAAAAACCTAGAAAGACTTGTACAAACTGATGTGAACTGGAATGAGTAGAACCAGGAAAATGTTGTACACAATATCAGCAACACCACGTGATCAAGTATGAATGACTCAGCTTTTTTCAGCAACACAGTAATCCGAGAGAGGTACAAAGGATTCAGGAAGGAAAATGGTATCCATATCCAGATAAAGAACTGATGGACTCTGCAGGCAATTAAGAACATATTTTTCCACTTGCTTTATTCTTTCTCATTTTTTTTCTTTTGATCTGTTTCTTCTTCCACAACTGTGATGAATATGGAAATAAGTTTTACATGATAGCATATGCACAAACTATATCAAACTGCCTATCATTTTCAGGAAGACGGAGGGAGGGAGAAATATTTGAAACTCAAAATCATGTAAAACTGAATGGTAAAAATTTTCTTGATATGTAATTGTGGGAAAAATAAAATACTATTTAAAGCAAAAAATAAAAGAAAATGACACATGTACAGTTGCTATACAGCAAGACAAAAACACGTCTTAGCACAGCTTCTGTTGGCCCTCACACAAATGAAGGTAAAACATCCGAGAAAAAAACATACCTAGGACTTTCAGTGGATTGATTTTTTTTCAACACCCTCAATCTCCATAGTCTGTTTTATTTTCTCTCCTTAGTTGCTAATTTCTCCCCTTGTCTTTTTTTTTACATACTAAATGTTCTTCTTCTAGTCTCCATCAAAGCAGAAAGGGATCTGATGTCATTCATTGACATCATGTTGACTGAATCAATCTATAATGCCACAAACAGTAATTTGTGTTTTAAGCTCCCCCTACCTCCCCCTTTTCTTTGAGGAATTAAAAAAATTAAATCTTTGTCAAAGGAATTTGGGGCATTATTCAAAAGTAATCTCACTGAAACTTTTGGAATGGTTAACCTTGATTCTTCTATCTATTTAAGTCAGACCTGCACAACTTGGCTGTAGGTAAGGGCAAAAATTAAAATACGCAAAACTTCTTCAGGCTACAGATAGGTTTTTAGCAGCTCACTTTCCAAGTAAAGGTATAATTAATGATTAAATTATTTTGGAAATAAACCATATTAAGGAGGGAAATTTCAAATAATATCAATTAATTGCACTTATTACTTAAGATTTTTATTTATCCTGAAATCAAATTAATGTAAAAAAATACTTTGCTAAGTGGTACAAGATTTTTTTTCCCCAAATTTTATTCAATATGAAACATATCTCTACAGTTTCGGTTGAGGAGGTTGACCACATCCATGACCAAATCCACCTCTAAATTGGAATTCTGTTGCTGACCCAGACCCAGCCTCAGCCTTCTTGTCAGCACCAGGGGGAGCAGCACTTCGTCTGTGTGTGTCTCTGTCAGCTTCACCCTGAGTAAGCCAGGCAGGTCGCTGGCCCTCCAGACCTTTGGGCCTTGGCCTTCCTGTCTCAGGACGACTTCTTTGGAGTGTGGCAGGCACAATCTCAGGGGGCAGGTGAAGGTAATCCCGGAGGTACTGAATGCCCTCATTGGTGAGGTACCAGTAGAAATGCCTCCATGCAAACTGCTCCTTAACATAGCCACGAGACTTTAGAGACTGCATGGCCTTCATGACATGGAGATTGGGCACGTTCTTTTCTGCCAGCTCGGGGTGCTTTGGCATGTGGACATCCTTCTTGGCTAACATCACTCCCTCTTTAAAAAGGAGTTCATAAATGGCAATTCGGTTCTTCTTGGGCATCAACATCTTGGC
>CM053626.1:148945376-148977429 GCA_028646595.1 Phalanger gymnotis | reverse complement strand
GAATGACAGATTCACGAACCAACCTCCCCATTCCAATACTGTGATCACAGGCCTCCAGGCCCAGTAGGCCCGCCTCACAAGAGTAACCAGGAGGCCACAGAAAAATAAGATGGCATAAATCATATTCACTGGCCTCAAGTCCTCGCTCGAACTCCTGGGTCCATGCATGGGTTGGCTCTGGTTTGGCTTCAGCTGTAGTTTCTCGCCTCTCCTTGCAGCCAAGCCTGTGGGTTCTCAAGCCCCACCTCAACGACCAGAGCCCAGAGACCATTGGTTCCCGAGTTGGCCCCTCTTAAGTCATTAATCTACCCCCACACAGGTTTCACACCTGATAGGGCTTTGGGCCTGGGGCTTAGCACTTAACAGGTGAAAGTACTTTCAAGGTAAACAAAAGCCAAAACTCCTGAAGTGCCTTTCACTCAAAGTAAACAAAATAAACAAAATCCAAACTCCTCAAGGGCACCTGTTAAACTAAGCCCATTTTGCCTTACTGGCACAACTTTCTACAATGAACTCTGTGTGGCCCCTGAAGAGCACCTTGTGCTGCTCACAGAAGCCACTCCTGAACCCCAAAGCCAACAGAGAAAAGATGACTCACATTATATTTGAGACCTTCAACACCTCAGCCATGTACATTGCTATCCAGACTGTGCTATCTCTGTACGCCTCTGGTAGTACCACAGGTATTGTGATGAACTCTGGTGATGGTGTGACCCACGCGGTGCCCCTCTGTGAAGGTTATACCCTTCTCTACGGCATCCTCCATCTGGATCTGGCTGGCTGTGATCTGATGGACTGCCTCATGAACATCCTGACCAAGAAAGTGTACAGTTTCACTATCACAGCTGAGAGGGAAATCATGTGTGATATCAAGGAGAAGCTGTGTTATGTCGCCCTAGACTTTGAGCAGGAGATGGCCACTGCAGCATCTAGCTACTCTCTGGAAAAGAGTTATGAGCTCTCTGATGGTCATTACCATTGGCAACGAGAGGTTCTGATGCCCAGAAGCTCTCTTTCAACCAGTTTTCTTAGGTATGGGATCCATGTGGAATCCTGTGAAATCCATATCACACAGTCATGAAGTGTGATATTGACATCTGTACAACCTGCTAGCAGCTACTGTGTCTGTGTAAAATGAACAACAACCAGCGCACAGAAGGCTGCTAACATGGGTTCTTTTGATCTGCTTTACTAAGGAAAGTAACATTAAAGGATTAACGATCTTACTTTAATCCAACATACAAAAACATTAGCTTAGTTCAGGAGGAAAAGCCAGCAACCTGAACTTCAGAGCAAATGAAAACAAATTACAAATATAAACAGAACAAATCAGAGTTCATAGTTACCAGGAATGTATCAACATCTGAGTTTATGAGCCGGGGGACTCTTAAAAGCAGTTGCCCAGAGTCCCATGCCACTTTTCCAGTGACTGAGAGCCTGACAGAGAGAGAGTCAAAGGCCCACCTTAGATCACCATGTCAGGGCCAGAAGGATTTACACATAATCAGCAAAAGGGTGTAGGCCTGGGGTTTAGCACTAGTTAGCAAAAGGGTGTGTACCTGGAGCTTCGCACCTAGTAAGACTCAAAGACATTTAATTAATTTAGCATTCTAAAACAGTAAAATGTCCTACCTTAATTACCAATACAATCCCTATGAATTTTTATGTCAATATTATATTGTCTGGTGGTACCACCATATACCCAGTCATTGCTGACAGGATGCAGAAGGAGATTACAGCCCTAGCTCCCAAAACAATGAAAATCAAGATCATTTCCCCACCTGAGGGCAAATGCTCTGTCTGGAGCCTCAGCAAGCAGGAAGATGATGGGCCCTTCATTGTATACCACAAATGCTCCTAAATGGATTGTTTGTGTTTTTTATTGTTTTTTTTTTGTGTGTGTCAAAGGGTATGAGATGATAATTTCCTCCCAAAAGAGATGAGATTGGTATGGCTTTATTCATTTGTTTGTTTGTTTTTTGGTGTTTGACTCAGGATTTAAAAACTGGGAAGCTGAAGGCGATGAGCATTTCTAAGTATGTTGGAAGCAAACATCCCCAAAGTTCTACAATGCATTTTCAGAACTCTGGTTGTACGTTTTTAATGTCATTCTAAATACTGTAAAATGCATTGCTACAGAGTTACAAGCCTCTGTGAAGGCTGTCCTCTACTAGAGCAAAGGAGCTCTGTAACAAAAATCCAGATGGGGAGGGGAAAAGAGGGAAAGTACTAGTATTGCTTTACATGTAAATTATATAATCCTTTAAAAGAAACTTTTTGTATCTTCCACTTTAAAACAAAAACAAAAACAAAATATCCTCTACATTTTTTTGCAGGCCACCTGAAATCCTTTGGCAGAATGTGAGTGGCTTGAAGGCCATATGTTGTGCAGGCCTGATCTAAGTATTCTGTTTCCTTTGTAGGCTTCTTATCTTTTAACTATTTCTTGTATGTGGGTGTACCACAAAGTTCTGTCCATAGTCCTCTTTTCTTTCCTTTCTGTGGTTTGTTCTTTGTCACTTTCCACAACCACAGCTTCAACTACTACCTCTATGACTCTTTAATCTCCATCTCTGAATGACATTTTCTGAACTCCAGATCATATCTTCACCTGCCTGTAGTACATCTCTTCTTCGATGTCCTACAAGTCCAAAATAGAGCTCCTTATGATTTCTTTTGCTGAAACAACTCTTCTGGCTTCAATTCAATTCAGTTCAGTTAAAAAAAAATCAAAAACAACAAAAAAACACATTCATAAGTGGCTGCTAAGTTAATGTGCCAGTTGCTGTGCTAGGTACTAGGAATAAAAACACAATAATGTAATAGCTATTGTCCTCCATGTACTTATATATTGGTGGCAGGAAGACACTATATACTATACATAGTTATATGTATACATATGTATACATATACACACATATATATATATATGAATACATACTCACATATATTTATGTATGTATATATAGTGTATAGATAGGTAGGTAGATAGATAGACACAGTTTATATTCTAAGTCAATACCAAGGAACATTGCAAAACCTGATTGCTGACAGCTGGGAACAAAGACATGTCATTCAGTCATTTTAAGTCATGTCACTTTGTGACCCCATTTGACATTTTCTTGGCAAAGATACTGTAGTGGTTTGCCATTTCCTTCTTCAGCTTATTTTACAGATGAGGAAACTGAGGCAGAGTTAAGTGACTTGCCAAAGTTTGTACAACTAGTAAATTTCTGAGGCCAGATTTGAACTTGGGAAGATAAATCTTTTTTACTTGAGGCCTGGAATTCTATTCACTGTGTCATCTAGCTGCCCTCCCCCCCACCCCCATGCTTTGTACAGGAGTCAACATTTGAACCATCTTGAATCGATTGAGAGCATTCCAGGCATACAGGTTAGGCGGTGCAAAGACATAGAGAGAAGAGATAGGATGTTATTAAAGAGGAATAGTAAGCAGATAGTTTGGCTAGCACGTAGAGGAACAGACCAGAGAAATATCTTGACATCCTGTTCACTGTTTGCCATACTCATTCTCTTTGGCTTTTTCATCTTTCTAAACTCCCTTCCTGAGAAGAATTAGAAATAATAGGGAAAAGTTATGAGGAAAAATTGTATTTTGAAGTAAGGAAAAACTTCCTGACCTTAGAATTATAGCAACCAAAAAGGAGAATTAATTGCCTTGGGTGGTAGTGGGTTCCTTCTTTCTAAAGGTCTTCAGGGAAAGGCTGGATGAACACTTGCTGATCATGTGATTGAAAAGTTTTTTTAAGACCTGGGAGCAGACACATTAAAGGACTGCAGATCTTGGAACACAACATATCCAAGAGCTAAATAACTGGGGCTCTGGCTGAAAATATTGTACCCTGCAAAGTATTGCCATGAATGAAAAAAATGGACATTTGATAAACTCTCAGACTTTCAAGATTTTGTTTAAAAAGTCCTGAAGTTAATAGAAGATTTGACATACAGGAACCAAGAGAAACACAAGGTACATACTAAAGACTGATTATAAAGGGATTCATAAGGACAGACTGTTTACCTTTTATGTATGTAAAATGTATGTCTAAGGTTCTTATTAATTGCTGAGCTCATAAGAAAGATTGGGATAAACTTGACTATGATATGAATTTAAAAAGTAAAATCATTTAGGAATAGCTAAAAAGAGTAATTATTTTATACAAATGAAGTGCAAGAGGAAGAATGGATAGAGGAATTACATGCTTGTAGTTGTGGTAACCTGCTTTCATTGGGAATGAGTTGAAGAGGGAGCAATACATATATATTTAGAAGAATATAAAAGTCTTCTAAATTTAGAAAAAATAAAATGGCAGGGGCATGGAGAGTGGAGAGAAGACAAGGAGGCAGATTTTTAGACAGGAGAATGAGGGAATAGGTAAAAGGGGGTATGGAAGGGTGTTTAGATTTATGGGAATGGAAGGATAGGGAAGGGATCCATGAGGGGGATAAGCAAGTAATAGGAAGGTAAGGTAGAGGGTAGAAGTAAAATAGAGGAGTCAGGAGGGATAGGAAACAAGAGATATGCATTTGGGAAAGTATATGTCCATATATATATATATATATGTATATGTGTATGTATGTATTTATAGCTATAGCGAAACATATCTAAACTTTATTATAGCCTTATGAGGAAAAAGAGCAAGTAAAAGTTCACAGCAGAGAACCAAAGAAAACTCATAAGGAAGCAAAGAAAAGATGGACAATTTTCAACACAAGGTTTATTATTAAGCATATAGGCTTTCTTGAAATGAAAATTTATTGTTACATATTTTGAATCCTCTCTTATGTTCTGCTATGTACATGACATGCTTTTTTCTTACTTTGCATTTAAGTTTCAATATTTAAGTTTAGGATATTTTTTTTCTTTTCTTTATTCTGTATTTGTGTTCTGGCCCTTGAGACTAAAATAAAATTAAAAAAAAGAAAAGTTTTTTTTTTTTTAAATTTAGGTATGGATTGAAGTCAAGTAAATAAAATGCAGATAGAATGCTGGATTTGGAACCAACACCGCAGTACATATCCTCCTTCAGACACGTATGAGCTTCATGACTCCGAGGAAGTTACATGTAATAATAGCATTTGCCTCATATGATTATGATGATGATAAAATGAGATAATATTTATAAAGTTCTATTAAATATTAACTTTAATTGCTATTATTGCAATGCATGACATCTGAAGTCCCCTCCAAATCTGAGATTCTGTGATTTTCCTATATTCAAAGAATTACTATTTATTTTACCACTGCAAGAGCTCTCATACTTTTCCCCTCCTTTCTATTCTCACTGCCTCTGCCTTATAGGGGCCCTTGTTAACCAGGGGCAGAGAATACTGCACTAGCCTCCTAATAATTGAAGCCTTACTCTTTTCTCTCTACAACCGTCCTATATATTGCTATTTTAAGACTCATTAAACTATAACTGCTGTGATGCATTTCATAGTGTCTGACTTGTGGTTCTGACCCTTCTTAATATATGTATAAAATATGTTTGTTTCTTAAAGTATCGTAACTTCAAGTGCCATACTACCCCACTCTGAGGAATGCAAATAAATTGATAGTTTACTAGTACTGATAGCTTATTAGAAAATGAATACATGGCTGTGTATATTAAAATGACCTATGTTAAAACCTTAAAGCCTTTCTCCCCTTACATATAGGAAGATTATTTTCCTTCTCCCATACTTAATGAACTAGCATTCACATATAAAATACTAAGGGAAAAATCTGTCTATATCTGGAAATAGCTAAAACCACTTCCTTTTAGGGCATTTGATCCTGACTTTGAGAGGACAACCCAAAGCCATAATCCTTTCACCAGTCAGGCAATTTGGAGAGACAACTTCCTGGGGAAACTCAAATTCACATTAATTCATTAATTAATTGTTAATAGCTAGCATTTACATGATATCTTTAAGTTTGAAAAGAGGTTTATAGCTATATAGTTTTATCATTTCACTTAATACTCACAAAACCTCTTGAGATAGGTGCTAGTATCATCCCATTTTACGGATGAGGAAGCTAAAGAAATCAGAAATTATACTACTAGATGAGGGTCTCACAGCTGGTAAGTATCTGAGGCAGGATTTGAACTTAGGTTTTCCTGAGTCTAGATCCAACATTCTATCCACTAAGTCACTTAATTAGCTATTAGCTTGCATATTTATGTCAAGTTAGCAAGCATTTATTAAGTACTTAGTATGTGCTAGGTACTGTGGTAGGTGCTGGAAAGACAAAAAAAGTGGCAAAAGACAGTCTCTGATTTCAAGGAGTTTGCAATCTGATATAGTTTTAACTGCTTCTTCATTTCTTTTGTTTCCAACCGTGAAAACCACCAAGAAGTTCAACCTACTTCTCCAATTAAAACAATATTACCAACAAGGACCTACAGGAAGAGATACCTAGAGATACCCCATTTAAAATAATTCTAGACAGTATAAAATACCTGGGAATACAATTGTTAAAACAAACCCAGGATCTATAAGAACAAGATCATAAAGAAAAAAAAAACAAACCTTTGTATGCAAAATTAGATTTAAATAAATGGAAAAAAATATTAATGGGTAGGCAGGGCCAACATAATACAAATGATAATTTTATGCACATTAATTATATATTTAATGCCATCCCAACTAAATTACCAAAAACTTATCTTATGGAGCTAGAAAAACAATAATAAAATTCATTTCGAAGGACAAAAGGTCAAGGAAATCAAAGGAACTAATGGGGAAAAAAAATAAAAGAAGGAGATTTAGCAGTACCAGATCTTACAGTATATTATAAGGCAGTAATTTTCAAAACTGTCTGGTATTGGCTAAGAAACAGAAAGGTAGATCAGCGGAACAAAGTAGACATACAACGTAGAGCAGCAAATGAATATGCTTATCCAGTTTTGGACAAGTTTATAGACTTAAGTCTTTGGGATAAAAATTCCTTATTTGGTTAAAAAAATTATTGGGAAAGCTGGAAAGCAGTCTAGCACAAATTGGGTATAGGCCTAGGCATCTTACACCATTTACCAAGATAAGGTCAAAATTGATATGTGACCTAGATATAAAGGGTGATATTATGAGAAAATTTGAAGACCATGGAACATATTACCTGTGAGACTTATGGATAGGTGAGAAATTTATGAAAAAAAAACCAAGAGATTGAGGGTTTTGTGAGATGTAAAATGGACAATTTTGATTTTATTAAATTTAAAAGTTTTTGTAGAAATAAAACAAATGTAACCAAGATCAAAAGGAAGGAAGAAAATTGGGAAAAATTATAGACAGTTCCTCAGATAAAGTTCTTGTATCTCAAATATATAAAGAATTTTTTTTCAAATCTATAATAATACAAGTCATTCTCCAAATGATAAATGGTCAAAGGATATAAACAAGCAGTTTTTCAAAGAAATCAAAACAATTTATATTCATATTAAAAATGCTCTAAATCATTATTGATGATGGAAGTACAAATTAAAATAACCTTGAGATATATTTTTATACCTATCAGATGGCTAAAATGAAAGAAGGGAAAAGTGACAAATTATGGATGGGATGTGGAAAATTTGGGATCTTAATTCATTGGTGGTGGATCTATGAGCTGATCCAACCATTTTGGAAATAAATTTGGAATTATGCCCAAAGTGTTATTAAACTGCCTATACCCATTGACTGAGCAATACTTCTATTAAGTCTGTCTCCCATGATGATTAGGGAAAATAGAGAAATACCTATATGTTCTAAAATATTTATATCAGCTCTTTTTGTGGTGGCAAAGTGGTGGAAATTGCAGGAATGCCCATCAGTTGGGGAATAGCTAAGCAAAATGTGGTATATATTCAAGATGGAATATTACTCTGCTATAAGAAACTATGAGCCGAATGAATTTAGAAAGCGTGGAGAGACCCACACAAAATAGTGAAGAAAAGAACATTGTATACAGCAACAGTAATGTTGTTTAAGAACAACTTTGAGCAACCAAGTCATTCTGACTATGCCCAAATTAATTTCAAAGGTCCTATAAAGGAAGATGCTGTTTGAACCTGGAATGGAATATTGCTGTGGTGTAGGAAATGATGAGCTAAGTGATTTAGAATAATGTGGAAAGACTTGTACTCATGAAGGAAGATGCTATCCACCTTCAGAGAAACAGACAAGAGGAAATAAGCATAGTATGATTTTATATCTTTGTGTATGAGTGTATATGTGTATATATGTGTGTGCATGTATGTGTGTGTGTGTGGGTGTATCCATTCTTAACCGTAGCCTTCTTTGGGAGGGGAAGGGAAAAATAAAGTAAAAAGTATGTATCAGAGAACAAAAGAAAATCAGTAAGGAAGCAAAGAAAAACTGGGCAGCTCTGAAAACAATGTTCGTTATATAGATTTTCTCGAAATGGAAATTTATTGTTTTATATTGGATCCTCTCCTATAGTCTACTGTATATATGGTAATTATTTTTTTTTTACTTTTCTTATTTTGTATTTAAGTGTAAAATAAAAAAATACACAAAATAAAGCAAGTATTATGAAATGTAAAAAAAAAATAACAACTCCAAACAGCAGTTAGGTGTCCACTTAATCTTAAATGCCCATAAATGCTAAGGCTTCGCATTCCCTCCAGTAACTCCCCAAAGGGAAAAAAATACCTCTAACACATAATAGATGATTATTTTCTTGTACAAAAACATAACAAAACAAAACAAAACTAGGAAGCTATATTTGGAGGAAGCTGTGACATCCTATGTTCTCCAAATCTGGAAGCATACATACTTGGAGAATTGTAGTACCAATTCTATCCCTATCTCTAGCTGGATGAACAGAAAGATTCTCTAAAAAATCTCTTTTGGATAGACATGTTTTGTGAATGAGCTTTCTCTTTCTTCCCTTTCTGCCAAAGATTACAGATTACCATGCAACTACTTATTTAGAGATGCCTTTGACACCAAATGTGGGAATTGAAATGACTAGAAAAAAATATTGTTTTATTCTCTTTAGAACTCAAATTAACACAGATAATTTTGATCCTTATTCCATTTGCTCTGATGATGGCTCTAATTTTAAGGAACATACTTTCTTAGAATGATCTTTCTAAATTCCAACTCTTACTTTCCCCCACTATCCATTTTCTTTGCTTCTACACCCATTCTGCCCAATGTGAGTAAAGGAAGGTACACATCCATTATGATTGGGTCAATTGTGAATTTATCTTATCCAATTTCAATATTGCCTTTGCTCTAGCATGGTAATCTTTTTACTTTTCTCTGACTGATTTTTTATCACATTGTCCACAGCATCTATTAAAAACCTCTTTTTTCATGTAGTCACTAATGTGTATTCTTCCCTCTTTTTCAAAAATAACCTTACTTCGTGCTTATTTTATCAAGAAAATTGTGGACGTCTATATGAGCTCTTTTCCCATTTGTGAGATTCTCTCAACATCATCTTCTGTGCTTTCCATCTTTATCATCCATGTACTCTCCAACTTTCCATCTTTCTTTGTCCATTGTATCCTTTCCTCATGCCTACAAACTCAGGTGACTATACCGAAACAAACCAAAAAGAACCCTTCAATTTTTTTTCAATATTCCCTTAAGCTCTCTTCACTCTTTCCAATCTTTTACACTCAAACTCCAAGAAAAACTGTTAACATTTGTCTCTCTCCTAATCCTCCCAATTTTTGGTTTCTTTCAGTCTGACTTCTGTCCTCATGATTCAACTAAAACTTCTCTCTGAGTTAGCAATAATCTCCATTTCAAAGCCCATAAAGTTTTTTTTCCATTAATCCTCTTCATTCTTGACCCCTCTGAAGTGTTTGACACTGCTGACCCAAAACTCCTCTTCTCTTGCTTTTTGTGATATCTCTCTTTCCTTGATTTCTTTCTACCTGTCTGGTCCCTCCTTCTCAGTCTCTGCTGCATCATCATCTATACTCTGCTCCCAATGTTTAGGCACCCCTTGAGTTCAATTATTATCACTGTGAAGTCCCCTAGCTCCAGTCCAACATCATCAGCTACTGGCTAAAAAAAAAAATGCCTCTTCCTCCCATATGTGTATAGTCATCCAAAAAGGATTAATTATATTTTTCTCTCCCCCTACTCAAACCTTTTCCTCTTCCAAATTTCCCTATTTCAAATGAGGGTACAATCATGCTCCAGTCACCCAAGTTTGTAACATCAAGGTCATCCTTAATTATTTTCTATCTCTCATGCTCACTATACAATCAGTTCCAAATTTTATCAATTCCACCTCCACAACAACTCCAATATCCACATCCTTTTCTGTCCTCAAGCACTCATTAGTTTTTGCCTGAAATTTTGAAACAGCCTTCTAATTGATTTCCTTACCTCAAGTTTTTAACTTCTTTAATTTGTCCTTCACATAGCAGTGAAACTGATATTTCTCTTTTTAATTTTATTTTTAAGTTATGGAATAAAATAAGTATTTCCATAACACACTATAATAGAAAAAAGATAATTGCATATGAAATTGTAAATCTATTATGTACAACTTGCTATGCCTTTTAAATATATAATAAAGTTATCACGTAGATTTCTTTTTTCCCCTTCTTTCCCCCCCCCCCACCTTAGAGATGGCTACCATTAGATAAAAATATGTATATATGTGTAAATCTATACCTATTTTTATGTCTCAATTCTTTCTCTGTATGGAGATTGCATCTTCCTTCATATTTCATTCATATTCATAGTTAATTTGGGTATTTGTAATTGTCAAAATGACTTATTCACTCAAAGTTGTTCTTAAAACAATATTGTTGTTACTGTATATAATGTTCTCTTCATTCTGCTCATTTTGTTTTTCACTATTACGTGCAAGATTATCCAAGTTTTTCTAAGATGATGTAAGGGCAAGTGAAGTGAGACTTTTTACTGTTTTTTCTTTTGGAGTGCTCCTCAACACTGAGGCAATCAAGTGCCTTTGATTGAATGTTGGTTGTGTTTGTAGGAAGGCCCATACTCTTTTGCTAACTAGGTGATGAAGAGTGTGAAGCCCTAGAGAAGTGTGAAACCCTGATAAAGGGTATATATATATATATATACATATATATACATATACATACACATACATACACACATATACATACATACATATATATGTACATACATATATATATATACATATATATACACGCATATATATGTATATATATGTATGTACGCATACACACTCTGAGGGTGGCCATTAGTCTAGAACTCTCAGAACTGTAGGAGGAGAGGTTTTGCTCTGGGGGCTCACTCACACAAAGAGTGTTGTGTGATTTGACTAGACAAGACTCTGGGTAGCAATTAAAGAGGCCCTTGGCTTTGAAAAACCCAGATGTTGGTGCTTCTCTCTCTGATAACTCTGTACACAATGTCTTGCTTGGAAAGCTAGAAGCCTGTCTGTTGATTTGTGTTATTTTGCTCTGTTTAAAGCTTTCTCCTTGTAATTTCTGATTGTGTTTTCTCTGAAGTTCAGGGTGCTGACTTTTTCCCCTGAACTATGTGAATGAAATATGTATGTTTAAGATTGTTAACCTCTTAAAGTTGCTTTCCTTAGAAAAGCAGATCAAAGAATCTGTGCTAATAGCCCTCCTGTGTGCTGGTGTTATTGGCCTTACACAGCCACAGTAGCGGCAAGTAGCGTTGTTGTTACAGATGATCAAACTTATCATTTCTTATAGCACAGTAGTATTCCACACCAGCCGTATACCACAAGTTCAGCTATTTCACAATTGGTAGGCATTCCCACAGTTTCCAGTTCTTTGAATATTTCTGAAGCAAAGAACTTATATAATTACATTATGTATTATTATTATGTATTATATTATTATAATATATAATCATATAACTCCTTTGCCTCAAAATACTTCAATGGCTCCCTTTTGCCTCTTGATTTGCACTTTTGGTATATAAATTGTATATTGTATATATAAATTGTATAAATGGTATATAAATTGCACTTTTGGTATATAAAGTGTCTTATAATATGTCTCTAATATCTCTTTCCAAACATATTTCATATTGTTTTTCTTCATACACTCTATGATCCAGTACAACTAGCTCACTATTTCCCCTATTTCCATCTCTCATCTCTAGAATATTACAGTCTGTCCCTCCATATCTAAAATGTTCTCTCTCCTTACTTCTGCTTCTTAGAGTTCTTATCTGTTTTCAAATGTCAGTTCCTATCTGATGCTTTCTCTGATGTCCCATGTTATTAATGATTTCTTTCACCCTGACTAAAATTATTTTATATTTTCTTTGTATATTTTTGTACTTAATTATGTATATATTCTTTTCACTCAGTACAGCATTAGCTTTCTGAGGGCAAAGACTATTTTAGTTTTTGTCTTTTATTCTCCAGCACCTAGCACAAAACATTGCATCTAAAATTTGCTAAATTAAATTGAATAGATCTGCTAATATCGTTTCTCCGCTCAAAAGTTTCCAATGAATACCTATTGATCACTGAAGAAAGATCAAACTCCTTTCCTTCTATATGTCCTTCTACAAATGAAAAAAATAGGTAAGTGAGATTATCACACAGTGCATGCTTCCTCACAGTCTGCCACTCTCCCTGGCCCATAACAGATTTTGAAGAGGAGCTGAATTATGAATGCATAAATGAAGTGTGTGGTTTCTCATATATTTCTATATAAGTCCAAACCCTAAAATGAGCTCCTGATGACCAAACCTTTCATCTCCCTCTAGTAAGGAACTCTAATTCAACTATCCTTGTTTGATTTTTAAGTTTTAAATAGCATAAACACAGAGATTAGAATTTGTGTTGCTGACAGTCTAATGAATCTAAATTGACAGCAGCAGTAGAGAGCAAAAACAATCATATCTACTCAATTGAAAGAGGGAAGAGCAGCTTTGCTGCTTCCACGTGCCCACAATTTGATTCCTCTGACCAGCCTTCACATGTTGAAGCTGTATAATGGCCTATTCAAATCCTCCAGAAGTGGTATCAGACTCAGAATAAAAATTGAGTCACTAAACCATAAAAATGGATCCCCGTCAGCCAAATATTGACTTAGAAAACTACTTATCAACACCATCTATCTTCTATTATGTTTTTATTTATTTTCTTAAATATTTCCCAATCATATTTAAGTCTAATTTGTGCCACACTCTTTGTTGCTGGCCTAAATCAGGCTGCTGGGCCACGTAGTTGACATCTCTGTTTTGAATATCACAACATGAGTTCAACCTGTATTTTCTGTTAGACTCTCATAGTTTATCTCTCAGCATGTTGATTGCTTCCATGTTGGTTATTGAGTACTTATTTCTTCCTGGTTACAGTCGAAGTTTCCTATTCCTTCTTGGAAACCAAGTTCATGCCTCTCTCATGTTTCTAACCCAAAAAGCAAACTAGATAACTCCTTTTGTTTTACTGTCCCTTATAAATCCAGTAGTTTGAAATATTTAGGTTGAAATTCTTGGTGAGAATGATAAGTTGTATTTTTAGATTTCTTGAAGCCAGTCAAATCCTCAATCCTTTACCTCAATAAAGTTTTCTGAAATGTTCATAATGACTCCCATGACTGGTTGTCTGTATGTTTAATTTTTTTAAAAAAGCTTTATTTTTATACATATATGTGTGTATATGCATGTATGTATGCATATAGATACCTATACAAGTATATGCACATTCAAAGGTTATATGTTTATACATTTATATTTATATAGTATGCATATGTAAAAGAATATACATATGTAATATATATATATATGTATATGTAAGCCATATATATGTATGACTTTTAAACCAAAGCAAGCAAAATGTTTTTTTTTAATGTTGAAATAACGAATGCTGATTAACTATTTTTTCCTATATATATATATTTTTTTGGAGTGAATCAATGTTATATGACTTGAGGTTACTTTTTTCCTTTCATAAAAATAAATAATTACTTCTCGTTATAAGAATAGATCATTTTAGCAGAAGCAGATATGTACATTATGTGACAAACATACATTAATCAGACCCCTTCATCTCAAGTGCAGATAGTATGAAGGAGTATGTAAAGTTATCTATGGAGTTCTTAAGCTAAAATCTACTCTAATAAAAGCCATACGTGGGTGTATCTGCAATTCAGGGAAAGGGAGCTGTGTATTCAAAGGGAAATCTCTGTGTGGAGTATGAACTGTGCAGGTTGAATGGTGGTTTGTTGCAGTTATACTCGTTCGTTCTGATATATTTCTCTCGGTTACCTCATTTTGCAGTTCTGATTGCTTTATTTTAGAACTTTGGTTGCTATGATACTGTAGCATATGGCAGTACATCTTTTAACCTATATTTAGTTCCCAACATTTTCATGAAGGAAACTAGCTACTTCTGGGCACTGAAGCTCAATGTATAGTGTGGAAAATAATAAGAAGTAATTTAGAAGCAAGGGAATATGCTGTTATTCAACAAGGAGCGAAAGACATTTCTGACAAATATATCTCACCAGAAGACTTGGAGAGCTTATCATCTTATCTCCATGGCTAAATGCAGGAGACAAGTTATTCTCAGCCACAATATTCACTAGAAATTAGACAAAAGGAAATTCTTGCATCTGGTTCTTTTACTGGTCAGTCAGCTCTCTCTTTAAGAGTGAACCCATAGGGAAGAAGTATTTTTGAGACCTTAGAACTTGTACTTTTAATGTTTAGAAGACAAAGATGATGGCTCTATTTCTTTTCAAATTTTTTAAAATGCAGGCTAAAGTGTTTTATAGACATTCACAAGCTGACAGAATTTTAATAAAAGAATGATTTTAGGATCATAGCAGAGAAAAAATAGGCCTAATATAGCACAGTGAGTTAAACAAAACCCTTTCTTAGTTACATAACATCATTAACATGTTAGAAAGATAAATAACAACATCAAAGCACACCAACTGTACCCCACAATGTTTCCTTCCACACAAAGGTAATCTTTTTAGAAGTCAAGTAGTCAATTTAAGGAATATCAATTGTGGAGTGGTCAATGCTACAGCACATATAATAAATGAATTATCCAAAAAGATAAAAACAATAAAACTGAAATGTTATGATGCTTGAATTTAGATTTGGGTATGGAGTAAGGTTTTTTTTCTTTTGCTTTTTTTGACTGGATTTGTGATTTCATCTTTGTAGGGAGGTCCCAGGAAAGAACTTCCTTTACCAATGAAGGCATATGGTAACTTCTCTTTTACTTATGGGTTGCCTGGTGGCCCTGAGAGGTTAAGTGAATTTGCTCAGTTACATAGACAGATACGACTTGAACATAGGTCTTCTTAAACCTGTCCTTCGTTCTTTATCCATTACTCTGTGCTCTTTCAATTTGTAATTAAAGTCCTCAATCACAAGTGAGAGAACATTTCCAGCCTACACACCAATATTTATAATCAAATATGTGCCAAAAGATAAATATAGACAATGCAGCATTTGTAGAGAACTGGCAGAATTCCCAATGCTTATTTTAGTATTAAGTAATATGAAATAGTGATATTCACTTTATTCGTGAAATATCAGTTACAGGCTGTGGTGAAAACATGTACTTAAATCTGATACAGTACTTACATTTTACTTGGGCATGTCCCATGTTAAAATACTATAGAATACCCACAAAATAAGCATATTAAAATATATATTTTTAGTATCAAGAATTATTTTACATAAATAAAACTCAACACACAAAAATGTGGTCTGTACTTAGGAAGAAAAATCTGTTAATTATAGAATGGCTAACAGGATATTTTGAATGTTATATATTATATTTGAAGGAATAACTTACCCAAGTGATTTATGTAAGCCATGTGGAATTTGTAGTGTTGTTTATTATTTATCTGAGAAATATAAACTTTTTTTAGCTGAATCTCAAGACATTAAAAGTTTTTCCTCCATCTTCTTACAAATATGATTAATGAGTAATTTATCACATAGAGCCACAGCATGCATATATTGTTTGCTTTTGTAAAAAGTAAATACAAGCACCTCTAAACATACTTGCTGAAGGAATTTCTTCTATTTTATATCAACTTGGTTTTCCAAATAGCCCAAAAGAAAAATTAAATACTTTAGTTTGAAGTATACAAATTGAGAGACTTTACCTACATAATTAAATATTAGCATTTTCATTATTTCATGCTAAAAAGATATAAGTAACATTTATATTTGATAGTATAATTTTGAAATAGAAAAAGGTTTATAGGCACCACTTCATAGTTGGAAGAAAGAAAACTTTTGGGTCAGGAGGTTGTTGTTGCTCAGTTGTTTCAGGCTTGTCTGGCTTTTTCTGATCTCATTTGGGGTTTTCTTGGCAAAGATACTAGAAGGGTTTGCTGTTCCCTCTTCTAGCTCATTTTACATTTGAGGAAACTAAGGCAAACAGGGTTAAGAGACTTGCCCAGGGTCACACTGTGAGTGAGTGCCTGAGGCTAGATTTGAGCTCAGGAAGGTGAGTCTTCCTGCATCCAGGCATGGCACTTTATCTACTGTGCCACTTGGATTCAATCCTTGTTTCTAACTCATACTTGCTGTGTGAACAAGAACAGAGTTACTTAATCTTCCATTGCCTGGGGAATATGAGAATTCCCTACAGGACTGAAATCTGAGCTTCATGACAACACCACCACCACCAACAATAACTACAACAACAACCAAAAAAAAAAAAAGAAAAAAACAACCAAAATGCAATATGGGCTTTTTCTTTGTCACCTTGTAATTCACATTTTCTTGCCCTGACTTTCTTCTACCCATCTTCTTCCTGAAATGGATTATCATGTAACCTCTAACGTTAGTCACATTTTATAAGTGGCTCATTGTAAAATCAGGAGACTTTGCTGTGATTATGCTATTAGATAAATTAATTATAGATACTTCATAAACGGCAATGTTAAGTTAAGATCAGATCACATTTGAGGAAACTAACTGACTACTTTTACAACCCAAGCTTATGCACTGTAACATGAGGCTGATTCTAATCTCGTCTGTCATTACTGATCCACCCTAGCAGAGCACTTTGTTCTATACTCCTAATGAACATATCATAATCATATTCTGTATAATAGCATTTTGTTTATGTCACTACCAGTAAACTGTAAACTCAAAGAGGAGATAGATTTTGCCTTATCTAAACTTTTGAGGAATCTTTCTTAGCATCTACCACAATGCAGGGCCTTTAATAAATGAATATTAAATGAATGTAAAAGTACTACATTCATCCTTTCATTTATTGCCTTGAATTTAATGACTCCTAACCTGTAATAATGTTTACCAGAAATGTGAATGTAAAACTCTTCTAATTTTCATACTTTGCTAGTCTGACAAGTTATCATTTTGTGAACTGGGTGTAAATGTTTCTCATCTTTCCCAAAACCTGGAGGATTCCTAGGGTTTGCAATATTGGAGAGCTGGGTTCATGGTTTTGATGCTGAGGAAAGAAATAATAGAGCTGCATTTTACAGTTATCTCCATGATGATAAGCTAGGGAAATGTGTAGTCTGTTACGCTCTAAGAAAACCCACAATGTTGGGTGAGTAGTGACCTCTTCATGGGCTGTTATTGCCTGGAGTGCAGATGAATCTTACCATGAGAGGCTACATATTCTTTAAGAAAGAAAGCTTGAGAAAGTGGGAAAGAACAACATGGCATCCTAGAATATACATTTTTATTTTCATTCTTCTCTTGTTCTTAACATTGCACTTTTTATCATCTCATCTGAAGTTTTAATATCTTATGAACTTCATATAAATAAATTTATCCCCTTCATCCCTACATGTTTAATTTGGATATAGAATACAATTTCCTAGAAAAAATTTCATCTTCCATGACACAAAATTACTGGGGCAATTATTTCAGGTGGTAACACAAAAGTATATGTAGTTCATTTTAATGTCATTTTAACATACTAATTATTTGAGGGGGAAAAAACCCTTCAGTTAGTACTTTAGTGTAGGTGGAATATACCTAAAATTAAACTGTGATTCATGCCTGTAAGGCATTTCAGGTAATGTTTTTGTTGCCTGTTTGTGTAACTGTACAATTAATATTTATCATAGAATTTGGAGATTGGAAGGGGCCTCAGAGATCGTCTAGTCTAATGCCTACACAAATATAAACTCCTTGGACCCCATCTGTAAGAAAGAGTAAACTAGTCTGAGCTTGAAGATATCTAATAATGGGGGACTCATTATATGTGCAGGTAGCTCATTTCCCTTCTGGACAGGTCAGGCTTGTTAGAAAGTTTTCTTTTACATTGTTACAAAATCCTCCTCCTAGTTGACTGATATCCCATTATTGTACAAGTCAATACACCCTTCTATCCAAATGTACTCTTCTGTCCAGTTGTGTTTTTGGATGGAGATGAAGGTGTGGGTGTGTGGGTCTACTTGAACAGAGGTTGTGTCCCTTCTGAGTATCCTTTCTATGCTATTGTTAAGTAAACTTTGTAAAGTGTGAGGTGGTCCACAAGTTTCTCTCTTAGTTGCAATCTCAAACCAAAACAACTAGAAAGCCTGAGTCAGGGCTGGCCCAGAATATTAAAAAGCCATAAGGAATAGTCAGGCAGTCAACAAACATTTATTGACTATATGCTAGACACAATGCTAAGCACTGGGAATACAAATGCAGACAGAGAAAAAAGCAACCCTGCCTTCAAGGAGTTTACATTCTAATTGCAGGTGGGGGGGTAGGACATAAAAGGGGTCTGAAAGTGGTTTGGGGGAGAGCAGCACAAAGTCCTGTAAAGCTCAGTAAATAATGTAGCCTATAAAATAATGAAAACACAGTTGGCCTAGGTCTTGATTAAAGTGGAAGTTCTGGGAAGAACTAGCCAATCAAGGGGGAGGGACAATAGTGGGTAGAGGGTACTTTCAGTGGTAGGAGCAGTCCAGGAGTGAGCTGCCAAAGTGAAGAAGTTTCTATAACATGATAAAGAAAATTATGTGGAGAAGAGTCAGGAGTGTAGTCTGGTGAAGAACGAAAATATCTTTGCCCTGGACCACCTTCTGAAACTAAGTTATGGGAAGATTAGCTAATCAGGAAGAGTACAGGCAGAAAGGCAGCTATAGGAAATATCCCGGTTTGAAAGCTCAAAGTGAATAATGTGAGTTTATTCCACAAAAAAAAAAAAAAACAAACAAAATTCAGTATCAGGGAGTTTGAAAGAGATTTGTCACAATAAAGTCACTGCAGAAAAACTTTCTTCAAGGTTAAAAAGACAATAACAGTATTCTTCCTGAAAATTTAAATGCGCTGTTCTATTTTCATTTTTACAGCAAGATTGAACAAAAGAAACAGCTCCCATGCATAAGTCAAACTGGCCAACTAATTGCTGCTGTTTGAAATAAGAACATCCAAAGATGGTCACCAATACAGTCAGAAGAAGTTATAGATTAGGAATATTGTGGACAGCATGTTTGCCAAGCAGAAAAAAAAAACAAAAACAAAAACGAAGATATTATCTTCCTAAAATACACAGAGAATATTGATAAGGCTTGAAGGCACTTAAAGAGATCATCTAATCCATGCTCCTATTTCCAAGTACTATACTTAAATCTTTTCAAAACTATATATTGAAATTTTCAAATAATAAAATGAAAATATTTTCAAAGAGTAACACATTTGCATTAAAATTACAAAAGCGTTGCCATTTATTTCATATATATATATATATTCCTTTCCATAATAAATCCACATTTTCTGAAGAAAAAGAAAAAGAAATTGAATTGGAAACAGATTTTCTAAAGGCATTTCCAATTGGTTGGAAATATTTTCCGAAGACATTTCAACAAGGAAATGATAGGATTATCTTGATGCTATAAAACATGTTTTCGTAAGAAGAGAGAAATTAGAGGTGAAAAGTCCTATAATGAAAGTACAGGTGGGGAACTCTGGGAAAATGGTTAAATAAATGGTTGCATTTAAACCCAGTTTCCTTTCCTTATCTCAGAACGACTGGGAAGGATGGAGCCAAGATGACAAAGTGAAGACAGGGACTTGCCTGAGCTCTCCCTCAAACCTCTCAAATACCTGTAAAAATGACTCTGAACAAATTCTAGAGCTGCAGAACCCCCAAAATGACAGAGTGAAACAAATTTCCAGCCCAAGACAACCTGGAAAGTTGACAGGAAAGGTCTATTGCACCAGGCTGGGATGGTAGCACAGCCCAGTTTCAGCCATGCCGGCACAGATGGAGCTGGAAACAGGCCTCAGGGTAATGACGGCTTGTATCAATAATGAGACCAGCAGCTGCTGTGGGGGCATAAGACCAATAACACCAGCTCACAGGAGGGCTTCTAGCACAGGTTTGATCTGCTTGTCTAAGCAAAGCAACTTGAAGGGGTTAACAATCTTACTTTAATTAGACATACATATATGGTTCACTTAGGTATAGGGAAAAAGTCAGCACCTTGAACGTTCAGAGAAAATACAAACAGAAATTACAAACAGGAATTATAAACAGAGCAAAATAACACAAAGCAACAGACAGGTTTCTATCGGTCTGACCAAATCAAATACATAGTTACCAGAGAGAGAAGCACCAACATCTGGGTTTTTGTAACAACAATGTTGCTAGCAGCTACTGTGGCTGTGTAAGACCAACAGCAAGAACACATAGAAGGGCTGCCAACACAAGCTCTTTGATCTGCTTTTCTAAGGAAAGCAACTTTAAGAAGTTTAACAATCTCAGTTTAATTAAACATACAAATACCATTCACTTATTTCAGGAGGAAAAGATCAGTCTCCTGAACTTCAGGGCAAATACAAACAGAAATTACAAACATACGTTATAAACAGATTGACATACAGATCTTGTCTGATCAAACCATGATAGTTACCAGAGAAGCACCAACATCTGGGTTATCAAAGCTGAGGGGCTGTTTCAATGGCTTGCCCAGAGTCTTGTCAACATCACTCTTTCAATGAGTGTGGCCCCCGAAAGTCAAATGCCAACCTTCCAGTGCATATACGCTGTTCAGGGCCCTGGGGGCTCCAGGGTCATCATGCAGGGTGGGGGAAAGTTCCTTAATCTCTTGCACCACATCATATACAAATCAATGACTCCTGATTGTCTTAGTGCTGAGAAACACTCCAAGACAAAAAAGATCCCACTTTACCTGCCTCATTCAAACAAAGGCACTTGATAACTTTAGCATCCCAAAAGAGAACAGCAAACAGTCCTTCCCTGATTACCATTACTGTTTTTAAATCAGGGAAGGGGGGCGGTGTCTTAACGGCTACTCAGAGTCTTGTCTGGCCAAACTACCTGACCGCTCTTCCTTGCAGTGAAACAACCAAAAGCAAAATGCCAATCTCAGAGTAGATATACCCTGTTCAGGGCCCTGAAGGCTCAGAGCCTACTTAGCAAAAAAAGTGTGGGAAAGATCTTTAATCACTAGCAATCAATGACTCTTGATTCAAACAAAGGCAAGACTCAGACACACACTTGCCTCAATACTGAGAAGCACTCCAAAACAAAAGACAACTAAAGGTCTCACTTTACCTGCTGATTCAAACAGAGGCAAGACTCATTAAAGGCACTTGACTGCCTTAGCATTGCAAAAGAGAAAACAGTAAAAAAGTCTCACCCTTCTTACCGTTACACAATTGTGGCAGTTTCCAGACTTCTCAGTCCACAAATGACAAAGACAATGTAGAATGTCTGTCAGATCTGGGTGAGAGAAAAGTGTGGGCCCCTGGCCCCAGCCCTGGGGAGGCAGAGGTAGTGGCAGTGGTGGCAGCAGTAGCAGTAGCAGCAGCTGCTTCTGGAGCTCTCAGCCCACAGACATTGGGGGAATAGAGCAGAGGGGGATTGCAGAGATCTCTTTCCTAAATCTGAGGCAGGATTCTCTTCCTTTGTCCTGCTTGGATCTGGGTCATAGTCCTGGGTGGTGGTCTTGGGGTGAGGAGGAGCATTGATGTGGCAGCACTTATGGCTGTGGTGAAGAGGGGGTCCTCCTCACAGTTCCAAGGCAGAAAAGAATTCTCGTGTTCACTCACAGACCAGAGCATAGCCCAAGAAAGGAGTAAACACCTTTCCTTTTATCATACCACCTTGGAAGAACTGAAAATTTATAGGCCCCTAGAAGTATCTCTAAAAAGGCTGCAGAAAATCCCCGAAGTTTGGGACGGGACACTCTACACACTAGAAGCAGAGTCCTACCTTAACAAAGAGTTAGAAAATCAAATATTTGGCTGGGAAAATAAGCAAATGGCATAAAAAAATCCAGACTGAAGAATTTTACTTTGGTGACAAAGAAGACCAAAACATACAACTAGAAGAAGACAACAAAGTTAAAGCTCCTACATCAAAAGCCTTGAAGAAAAATATGAATTGGGGGCAGCTAGGTGGCACAGTGTGTAGAGTACCGGCCCTGGAGTCAGGAGGGCCTGAGTTCAAATCTGGCCTCAGAGACTTGACACACATACTAGCTGTTTGACATTGGGCAAATCACTTAACTCTAATTGCCCTGCCTTCCCCCCTCCAAAAATATGAATTGGTTGTAGGCCATGGAAGACTTTAAAATGGATTTTGAAAATCAAGTAAGAGAAGTAGAGGAAAAATTGGGAGGATAAATGAGCATGATGCAAGAAAATCCTGAAAAATGAGTCAACAGCTTGCTAAAGGAGACCCCCAAAATACTGAAGTATGTAACACCTTAAAAATAGACTAACCCAAATGGCAAAAGTGGTCCAAAAAGCCAATGAGGAGAAGAATGCCTTAAAAAGCAGAATTGACCAAATGCAAAAGGAGGTCCAAAAGGTCACTGAAGAAAATAATTCCTTAAAAATTACAATGCAGCAAATGGAAGCTAATGACTTTATGAGAAAATTATAAAACAAAACCAAAAGAATGAAAAAAAATAGAAGATGTTCAATATCTCACTGTAAAAACCAGTTATCTGGAAAATTGATTCAGGAGAGAAAATTTAAAAATTATTGGGCTATGTGAAAGCCATGATAAAAAAAATAGCCTAGACTTCATCTTTCAAGAAATTACCAAGGAAAACTGCCCTGATACTCCAGAACTATATGGTAAAACACAAATTAAAAGAATCCACTGATAGTCTCTTGAAAGAGATCCCAAAAGGAAAACTCCTAGGAATATTGTAGCTGAATTCCAGGGTTCCCGGGTCAAGCAGAAAATATTGCAAGCAGCCAGAAAGAAATAATTTGAGTATTGTGGAAGCACAATCAGGATAACACAAGATCTAGCAGCTTCTATATTGAGGGATCAGAGGAATATGACATTCTGGAGGTCAAAAGAGCTAGGATTAAAACCAAGAATCACCTACCCAGAAAAACTGAGTATAATAGTTCAGGGGGAAAATGGATATTCAATGAAATAGAGCATTCTTAATGAAAAGACCAGAGCTGAATAGAAAATTTTACTTTCAAATATAAAATTCAAGAGAGGCATGTAAAGGTAAATGACGAGCAGCAGATTTCAGGGAAAAAAAAAACCTGGAAAGCCTTACATGAACTGATGCTGAGTGAAGTGAGCAGAAGCAGGAGAAGATTGTACATAGCAACAGTAACATTGTGCAATGACCAACTTTGATAGACTTAGCTTTTCTCAGCAATGCAATGATTTAAGACAATTCCAAGGGGGGTTGTGATAGAAAATGCTGTCCACATCCAGAGAAAGAACTATGGAGTTTATAAGCACATTGAAGCATACTGATGTTGTAATAAGGTCTCAATGAAAAAAAAAAGCAAGAACTATAAATTATGTAAAAAAATAGGTGGTATGAAAAGACAGAATACCATATTTCAGGAAATTATTCCATAAGGTGACCTGGAAATATTGAAAGCAGAAGTCCAATGCTGATTTAAAATTTTATCAAACAAATTGCAAAAGCAATATTTTATTAAAGAAAATAACAAAATTCATATCGAGGAATGAAAGGTAAATAGTATCAAACACAATAATTGAAAAAGAAGAAATATAAGGGGACTCTGTGTTTTCAGATCATACACATTACAAAGGAGCAATCAACGTATATGTGTGTGTATACATGTATAAACATACATATACACACATACATATATACACACACACGTATAACCAGATATATATATAAACAAAAAAGATCAAATGTTGTTTCTAAAGCCCATAGTCTTCCTTACTGTTAGCTATCAGTAAACTACATAAGCAAAAACTGATATTTTCTTTCAGTCAGAATCATGCAATTTTATATTTTTGGTTTCCCATTTATCAGGAGTATACTTGGACCAGGGGCAGGCATTTTTAACATGTGTTAAAAACCTATCTAACAAGTGTTAAAAAAAAAAAAACTATCATGTCACAGTAAAGTGTTTCAATAGAATTAAAAATAAAAACGACAGGGAAATAGAAAGGAATCTTTCTTGTTACTTGGTAAAATCTTTGTGGGCAAGGACTGTCCCATTTTTTGTCTTTGTACATATAGTATCTGCCATAGTGCTTGGTATATACTGGTTTTTTTTTTGAAACACTTGATTAATTATTAAATGGAGAAGTGAATAGAAATCTGTGATTATAAGGAAAAATGATCAGGGTCCTATCTATGTCTTTTTACATTTTGATAAATACTAGGGACTTTTATTATGAGATATTTAAGACTCCCTAAAACTGTAATTTCCCATTATTCATTATTTTTACTCCTCATTTATCTTCCTGTTGTTACTCATTGCAGAAATGTCAAACACATACCCAACACTCGTAAGTGCAGATGAACCAGATTAAAATATAACTGGAAAATACTTAACAAAATAAAACCAAACAAACAAATAGAGGTAGCAATAAATTTTTATAGTAAGTCAATACTTATCCTTCTGGGAATCTTATGTATGGATTAGTAGCCCCATTTCTATTTGAGTTTGACACTCATGGCTTACAGTATGCAACAAGTATGGAAAATCTAAAAGAAATGTAATAATGAGGTACTAGAATGGTGGCAGTGAGAATAGTTTCAAGAAATGTTGCAAAAATCAATCAACAAAACTTTTAAATGTATTTCACATGAAAAGTAAGGGAGAAAGAAGAGCTAAGATGATAGTGAGGTTTAAAAAGAGAAGGAGAGATAGAATGAGAATTTAGACAGGTAGGAAAGAAAGACCCCTCTAGTGGTGCCTCTAGTATTAGGGATGGTAAAAAGGGTCGTTTCTTGTGTTCATTTCCTCTTTTCTGTTTCCATTTTGACCACTTTATTTCCAGTCCTTCATAATCTGCCATATAGACTAATGAAACACTTCTGACTGGCCTTCCCATTTTGGGTCTTGTCCTACTACAATCTTTCTTTATCATTTTTTGCTAGATTCTTTTTTGTACTGTACCTATGATTTCATTGATGTAGAGTACTCATTGAGAATGTAGAGAGGCTTTTACCTTGCAATTTCTAAACTTAACAGAGTTACATAGGGCACTGAAATTTTAAATGATTTACATGAGATTTTGCAGCTAATATGTGTCAGAGGCAGGAATTGAACCCAGATCTTTATGAGCATCATTAAAGGATTATTCTCCATTCACTACAAAATGTTGTTTCTCATTGTGCCTCTCTTTTTCTTCAGGTAATAGAGATCTGATCAAATCATTTTCCTGCTTAAAACACCACAATTCTCTATATTATTTACAAAGTGAATTTTGATTTTTTTTGTTCAGGATTCTTCACAAACTGGCAACATCCAACCTTTCATGACTTCTCCTTCTTTATTTAATAAGTCCATGGTTCTTTGGTAGATTATATAAATGATTGAGAAGATTTAGTAAGCAAGGATTTCCAGGAACATCTTAGATATATAACTAAGAGTGAGATTCCTATATCAGAAATGCTTTAACAACCATGTTGCTACCAGGTACTGTGGCTCTGGAAGGCCAATAACACCAGCACACAGAAGAGCTGCCAACATAGGTTCTTTGATCTGCTTTTCTAAGGAAAACAACTTTAATGGGTTAACAGTCTCAGTTTAATTAAACATTCATATATCATTCACTTATTTCACGAGGAAAAGATCAGCCCCCTGAACTTCAGGGCAAATACAAACAGAAATTACAAACATACATTATAAACAGATCAACATACAGATCTGGTCTGATCAAATCACAATAGTTACCAAAGAAGCACCAGCTGGGTCAATTTGTCAGCAGCCACCCACTTTTTGTCTCACCTCACCAATCACTTGTACTGAGTCTGCACAAAGCCCATTCTCTGCTTGTGTTTCAAGGCTCCACATACAATACAATCTCAGGACATTCACCTTTCCAGCACAGTCTCAAAGCTGGGGTGGGAGGGAGGGAACGTGTTTCAAAGACTTGCACAGAGCCTTGTCACCAACACCCTTTCAATGAATGTACCCCCCAAAATCAAAATGCTAACCTTCCAGTCCATATACCTGTTTAGGGCCCTGAAGGCTGGGTCCAATTTTATATTTAGAGCGTGGGAAAGTTCCTCAATCTCTAGCACCATATCATATACAAATCAATGACTCCAGATTGTCTTAGTACTGAGAAACACTCCAAGAAAAAAAGATCCCACTTTACCTGCCCCATTCAAACTAAGGCCAGACTCATTAAGGTCATTCGATCACCTTAGCATCCCAAAAAAGAACAGCAAAAAAATCCTGCCCTGATTACTATTATACATGCCTATGCATATCTATAGTTACAATGCCAACATATGGAATTACAAGTCATACAATTTTAGTAATAAGTTTTAAGAAGATCCTGACTGTACTTTTCCATTTGAGCAGATTACCAAGAGTCCTTCTATATATTGAGAATTCTGAATTCTAGACAGACTGCGCTTTAGATGTGTATGTATGTGTTTATCATTTATTAAACCATTTTTGTGTAACTATAATTATATCTTAAGGAGTTGGTCAACCACTTTATAATTTGTTCCAGTTAGATTGTGGATTTACTATGATTAACTTTGTGATCTTTGGCAAGTCATTGAACTTTTCTGGATCTCATCTTCTTTATCGGTAAAAAGAGAGGATTAGACTAGATATGTGATCAGGTCCCTTTTAGCTCAGAAATTCCTTGAGTCTGTGAACCTCATCTAAATTCTAAAAATGACTCGGCAGTTCAGCGATGTGATTTGATTGCTGGGGGATTGGTCTACATGTGTTCAACATGGGTTATCATAGAAGCTTGGTTTTTTTTGAGTGCACATTCTTTGATACTTAAAATAATCCATGACTTCACTGTTGTATTGCATATTGCAGTCATACATACTTTCCCATCTTGTGCACTTGTTCATATGCTACTTCCATAAATTCCCCATGGAGGACATGGTTATCTATGTGAAGGTCCACATACATACACACAAATATATGAAGGATGTATAATTTCATCAGTGTGGGAAACTCCTTGATGTGGGAACTCTCTATATCATCTTAGATCTTGACCCATCCATAACTTTAAGATAAGTCCTAGGGAGTGGCTTAAAGCACACAGAGATTGAGTGACTAGGCCATAAACACATGGAAAAACAAGTAACAGAAATAGAATTTAGAATGTTGTTTTCTGATTTTAAGTCAAGCATTCTGGTCACTATGTCTTGTAGACCTCTAACCTTACTGCTGTCCAATCTCAAAAAAAGTCAATACAGAATTTCTCAAAAGCCATAGTGCAGTTTAAAGATTTAGTAACCTAATATCTTTTAATAGCTCTGATGGCTTTTAAGACTTTTGGAACACCTTATACATAGCTCTCTCTGTGTGTATATATGTATGTAAATATGTGAAGGAATTTATTTTCTCTTCTGCCCTGTTTCCTCTCTGAAAAAAGAATTCTCAAACACAAACATTGGGAAAATAATATTTCCCCCCTTTGTTTCAGACTTGAATTTTTTTTCCTGTAAATCTGCATGTGTTCTGGGGAGATAAGATAAGCCATAGGTGGGTGTAAAGGAAGTCTTTTGAGCTTTTATTTTCATTTTTCTTAAATAAGCAAAACAAATTCCATTAACATTTTGGATGACATGTTGTATGGCATAATGGATAGAGAGTTAGACTTAGAGTCAGGAAGATCTGGGTTCAAATTTTACCTTTGCCTTATACTAGTTAGAACACCACCAGCAAGTAACATCTCAGTGTTCCAGGCAACTCCTTAAGGCTATAAGTTTCAGAGAAGTTGCTGATGTGCATTTGGAAAGGAAGTAATACACCAAGAGCTTCCAAAAGCAATGAAATAATAGATCCAGTAGCTGAGAAAACTGGAAGACGTCGAATCTCATTGCAAGTTCCCTGTAATTTTGCGTTGTGGCTGAATGTACTCATAAGCTGAGATAGGGTTGGGGTATAAATATAGTTGCCTTTTGGCATCAGATCTCTAAAGGCAGAGGAGTTCTTCAGGGTGTAATTATGTGGGAGATATAGTCCAGTGTTTTTTCTTCCAGTTCTGAGATGGAGTGAAACTCTCGCAAGTTCTGAACTGAATACTAGATGGCTCAAGGAGTTTAATTTTTCAATATTTCTTGATTCTGGGGAATCAAGCATGAAGGAGCTGAGGAAGAAAGTGTGAGGAGACTGATTGAATGCTGAATGGGGAACTAAAGACTAAAAAGCATTGAAGTGGCACCTGGAAGGATACCACTTGAATAGCTCCCAGCACACCACCTCCGTTTGTTGGGATTCTTTTGGATATGACTGGAATGGACTAGGTGTTGTTCCTCTCCAGGAAACCAAGAAAGATGATGACAAGTTTTAATTACCTTTCTCTTCCTCTGTGGGGGATGGCAGAAGTTTACTCTGAAATCTCTCTATTCTTTAATTCTGGTAAACATTTCAGAATCACTTTGCACTTTGAAACTCACCCACTATAGATAAAATTTGTCTATTTTATCTGCTTTCGATATATCCTTAATTGTGAAAGAGGGACAGTGAGAGCATCCCAGTGGGTGGCTGGCGGAATAAAGAGGTTAAAAAAACTAGGAAAAGACTTGAGCCTCATTACAAAGTGTCAAGCAGATTTTCTTTTGAATGGAGTTGAAGTTATATGAGAGAATTTTATGGGTTTGACTTATTCATGACTCCAAATAAGTTTTCCAAAGACAGAGATTAACATGAAACTATGTGAATCTGAACCATTAACTCAATACATCCCTGAGTCATGAATAAACAGATTAAAATGGAAGAAATAGGTTTGGTAATGAAAACATGTTTTGGCAGCAAATGACCTTGGGCAATTTTGATTCCCTCCACTGTGCTTTCCCTACCAGTACATCATTTACTCCCGTGTGAGGTGTGGCATTGAGGTGTGGACAAAAAGAAGGTTATATCCAGGGGGTAATTGAAAGGAAATGCTAAGAAAGAAACATTATACTCACATTAGAGTGGTAGGGACCATCAAATAGGTCTTCACTTTATATAGCTATTGGAACAGTTATTCCTAGCTTGTATTTCACGTGGGCCTCATACTCAATAAACTCTTCACTCTTCTCATTTCTATTTCCAACCCCATCTTTCTAGCATAGTGCTTAACTATCAGGAATTGAGGCAGAAGACCTACACTAGCCAGAGTGGGATTGTACTAATTTGATTTAAATAGTTCTTTTTGATTAGGTCCCAGCATTCTCTGATACGATGAAATGGTAAGTGACAGACAAGTTGACCTGAGGTTGATTAGCCACGATAAATGGCTAAGGAATTGAATTTTATTGAGGGTAAAAGGGGCCAGTGGAATTTTGGATATTAGCTGCATTGTGACACCCTTTCTTTACCTGGTTCTGTCTACCCCTTGGTGGATAAGACCTCTACTCCTGCTTGGACCTTTCCCTCTACCCATGTTCACAAGTGTTACCCATTTAAACATTAACTCATTGGTTTTTGTAACAGGTAGAAAATCCTAGAGAGACTGCAAAAATGCAGCTGTGTTCCAGTGCTGGTGGGAGATTAAGGAGTCAAGTTTAGGGTAAGTGAGAGAGTAGCAGAATAGTCATTAGCATTGACTGAAATATATAAAATTCAGGAGGTAGAAAGTGTACAATGCAGAATTCAGATTAAAGTGTTTGTGTGTGTGTGTGAGATTATTGATTGTTATTGCTGTCTGTTTGAACCTCTTGATGTGATCTCTCACTGTCCTTTACAGAATGGAAACTGATTGTTCCTTGGTATTCAGTCACTTGTTTTCTAATATTTGAATATTTTAAAAAAGATATGCATAATAGATAAGAGGATTACAAACATAGATGCTTTTAATTTTATTCAATAAACATTTATTAAGCACCTACTATATGACAGGTATTGTAGGTACAAAGATAAAAATAAAACTGTCCCTAGCCCCAGTGAGCTTACTTTATGGAGAGAGACAATGTATATTCAAATAAATAAATACGAAATCCATGCAAAATAAATACAGAATTATTTATGCATATATGTTGGGGAGAGGCATAGTGATATTTAGAGGTGGTTAGAGACAGAGTCCTAACTACATAAAGCTGAAAAGCTCTCTAACAGGAGCACTTCCATGAACTAAAGATATTTCTTCAATTGCAAGTTTATTCATAGTTAGAGAGAAAAATTTCTAGCTATATATAATGAGAGAATCTAAAACAATAACTTTTCACCTTCCAATCATCCTATTTTCCCTAAAAATTGTATTTTAATGGCTAGGGTGATTACAGCATGTAAATCCTTCCTGTTTTAGGTATGAAAGCCATTAAAATCAAGTGCTGAAATGAACCAAATTTAGCCCTGGACCTTTGAATCATTATAGCACAAAGTGCTAAACCAAGATTTTTTTTTAAAAAAAAATGAAGCATATTCAATCACATTACTTACTTAATATTTATTATTATTATTAAAGTTTTGTAGGATAATAAAATAATTTAAATAAGTTTAAAATACTGTTAATTTAACTTTATTTTTTTCTTTTCCCTTATGATAGATATAACAGATTAACACTATATTATAGGTAACAGTGGATAGAGCCCTAGTCCTAGAGTCAAGGAGACCTGAGTTCAAATGTGACTTAAGACAACCATTGGCTTTACAACCCTGGGCAACTCACTTCAGTGTTGAATGTCTTCAACTGTAAACTGTGGGTAATAATATTTAAGTTCTAGGGTTGTTATGAGGATTAAGTGCAAATATTTATAAAGCATTTCACACAGTGGTTACTATATAGTGGGTATTTAATAGATACTTGTTTCCTTCTTTCATGTATGAAATACATAAAAAAAATTCAGACTCTCAAAAATTTTTTTAGTAATTAAGTTGCTACATCAAAAAATCTTGGAGACCAAGGGGGTATATAGGGAACTCCTGGTAAGGAAATACATTAAAATCTCTATCTGTCTGTTTCTGTCTATCTGTCTGTCTCTGTCTCTTTCTCTTTCTCTGTCTCTCTGTCTGTCTGTCTGTCTGTCTCTGTCTGTCTCTCTGTCTCTCTCTCTTGTATACACATATTTATTCCTCTCCCTTCTCCTTGTTAATATGAGTTCCTTGAAGGCAGGTATCATTCTGCTTTTTTCTTTTTATCCTCAGTGACAAATAAAGTGTTTGGCACAATGTTGGTACTGTTCTTAAATACTTATTTGTTTGATTGATTGAAATGACATTACAAATCAACACGTCTCATAACATAGTGAGAGGAGAAGAAGGAAGCATCTCTATCTTACTAAAGAAGATTATAGCATGGCAATGGGAGATGTATGTCAATAATGATGTTCTCATAGCTACATCTGATTCCTTAAGGCTGATTAGCCTGGGACGGCAGTTTGCCATCTTGAAAATACATTTCCATAGCCATGGTCACATTTCACTCTTATTCACTGTAGTACTTGGAGACAGGATGCATAAGGCAAACAATTACGCTACAATTTAAAGTTTATTTTTAATTTTATAATTTTTATTTAACATTTTAGTTTTCAATATGGATTTCCACAAGATTTTGAGTTACAAATTTTCTCCCCATTTCTACCCTCCCCCCATTCCAAGATGGCATATATTCTGATTGTCTCGTTCCCCAGTCAGCCCTCCATTCTTTCACCCCACTCCCCCCCCCCATTCCTTTTCCCCTTACTTTCTTGTAGGGCAGGATGGATTTCTATGCCCCATTCCCTATAAATCTTCTTTCCCAGCT